>OU744317.1:59869350-59936666 GCA_916610145.1 Eristalis arbustorum | reverse complement strand
ATTTGGCCTACCAACGACTCGCGCATACCTGTTTCCATGTTTTCTTACGTGTATTATTCGATACTGATTCATTTCAAAGCATTTCGCCACATCGAAAATTTCAATCAATTTGACATAGCCGGCATCGTCGAATTTGTTCGTTTTTCACCCTCATCTTTCAAATGCCACAGCGGCCCTTTTTGGCCTACCAACGACTCGCGCATACCTGTTTCCATGTTTTCTTACGTGTATTATTCGATACTGATTCATTTCAAAGCATTTCGCCACATCGAAAATTTGAATCAATTTGACATAGCCGGCATCGTCGAATTTGTTCGTTTTTCACCCTCATCTTTCAAATGCCACAGCGGCCCTATTTGGCCTACCAACGACTCGCGCATACCTGTTTCCATGTTTTCTTACGTGTATTATTCGATACTGATTCATTTCAAAGCATTTCGCCACATCGAAAATTTCAATCAATTTGACATAGCCGGCATCGTCGAATTTGTTCGTTTTTCACCCTCATCTTTCAAATGCTACAGCGGCCCTATTTGGCCTACCAACGACTCGCGCATACCTGTTTCCATGTTTTCTTACGTGTATTATTCGATACTGATTCATTTCAAAGCATTTCGCCACATCGAAAATTTCAATCAATTTGACATAGCCGGCATCGTCGAATTTGTTCGTTTTTCACCCTCATCTTTCAAATGCCACAGCGGCCCTATTTGGCCTACCAACGACTCGCGCATACCTGTTTCCATGTTTTCTTACGTGTATTATTCGATACTGATTCATTTCAAAGCATTTCGCCACATCAAAAATTTCAATCAATTTGACATAGCATCGTCGAATTTGTTCGTTTTTCACCCTCATCTTTCAAATGCCACAGCGGCCCTATTTGGCCTACCACGACTTGCGCATACCTGTTTCCATGTTTTCTTACGTGTATTATTCGATACTGATTCATTTCAAAGCATTTCGCCACATCGAAAATTTCAATCAAATTGACATAGCCGGCATCGTCGAATTTGTTCGTTTTTCACCCTCTCTTTCAAATGCCACAGCGGCCCTATTTGGCCCACCAACGACTCGCGCATACCTGTTTCCATGTTTTCTTACGTGTATTATTCGATACTGATTCATTTCAAAGCATTTCGCCACATCGAAAATTTGAATCAATTTGACATAGCCGGCATCGTCGAATTTGTTCGTTTTTCACCCTCATCTTTCAAATGCCACAGCGGCCCTATTTGGCCTACCAACGACTCGCGCATACCTGTTTCCATGTTTTCTTACGTGTATTATTCGATACTGATTCATTTCAAAGCATTTCGCCACATCAAAAATTTCAATCAATTTGACATAGCCGGCATCGTCGAATTTGTTCGTTTTTCACCCTCATCTTTCAAATGCCACAGCGGCCCTATTTGGCCTACCAACGACTTGCGCATACCTGTTTCCATGTTTTCTTACGTGTATTATTCGATACTGATTCATTTCAAAGCATTTCGCCACATCGAAAATTTCAATCAATTTGACATAGCCGGCATCGTCGAATCTGTTCGTTTTTCACCCTCATCTTTCAAATGCCACAGCGGCCCTATTTGGCCTACCAACGACTCGCGCATACCTGTTTCCATGTTTTCTTACGTGTATTATTCGATACTGATTCATTTCAAAGCATTTCGCCACATCAAAAATTTCAATCAATTTGACATAGCCGGCATCGTCGAATTTGTTCGTTTTTCACCCTCATCTTTCAAATGCCACAGCGGCCCTATTTGGCCTACCAACGACTTGCGCATACCTGTTTCCATGTTTTCTTACGTGTATTATTCGATACTGATTCATTTCAAAGCATTTCGCCACATCGAAAATTTGAATCAATTTGACATAGCCGGCATCGTCGAATTTGTTCGTTTTTCACCCTCATCTTTCAAATGCCACAGCGGCCCTATTTGGCCTACCAACGACTCGCGCATACCTGTTTCCATGTTTTCTTACGTGTATTATTCGATACTGATTCATTTCAAAGCATTTCGCCACATCGAAAATTTGAATCAATTTGACATAGCCGGCATCGTCGAATTTGTTCGTTTTTCACCCTCATCTTTCAAATGCCACAGCGGCCCTTTTTGGCCTACCAACGACTCGCGCATACCTGTTTCCATGTTTTCTTACGTGTATTATTCGATACTGATTCATTTCAAAGCATTTCGCCACATCGAAAATTTGAATCAATTTGACATAGCCGGCATCGTCGAATTTGTTCGTTTTTCACCCTCATCTTTCAAATGCCACAGCGGCCCTATTTGGCCTACCAACGACTCGCGCATACCTGTTTCTATGTTTTCTTACGTGTATTATTCGATACTGATTCATTTCAAAGCATTTCGCCACATCGAAAATTTCAATCAATTTGACATAGCCGGCATCGTCGAATTTGTTCGTTTTTCACCCTCATCTTTCAAATGCTACAGCGGCCCTATTTGGCCTACCAACGACTCGCGCATACCTGTTTCCATGTTTTCTTACGTGTATTATTCGATACTGATTCATTTCAAAGCATTTCGCCACATCGAAAATTTCAATCAATTTGACATAGCCGGCATCGTCGATTTGTTCGTTTTTCACCCTCATCTTTCAAATGCCACAGCGGCCCTATTTGGCCTACCAACGACTCGCGCATACCTGTTTCCATGTTTTCTTACGTGTATTATTCGATACTGATTCATTTCAAAGCATTTCGCCACATCAAAAATTTCAATCAATTTGACATAGCATCGTCGAATTTGTTCGTTTTTCACCCTCATCTTTCAAATGCCACAGCGGCCCTATTTGGCCTACCAACGACTTGCGCATACCTGTTTCCATGTTTTCTTACGTGTATTATTCGATACTGATTCATTTCAAAGCATTTCGCCACATCGAAAATTTCAATCAATTTGACATAGCCGGCATCGTCGAATTTGTTCGTTTTTCACCCTCTCTTTCAAATGCCACAGCGGCCCTATTTGGCCCACCAACGACTCGCGCATACCTGTTTCCATGTTTTCTTACGTGTATTATTCGATACTGATTCATTTCAAAGCATTTCGCCACATCGAAAATTTGAATCAATTTGACATAGCCGGCATCGTCGAATTTGTTCGTTTTTCACCCTCATCTTTCAAATGCCACAGCGGCCCTATTTGGCCTACCAACGACTCGCGCATACCTGTTTCCATGTTTTCTTACGTGTATTATTCGATACTGATTCATTTCAAAGCATTTCGCCACATCAAAAATTTCAATCAATTTGACATAGCCGGCATCGTCGAATTTGTTCGTTTTTCACCCTCATCTTTCAAATGCCACAGCGGCCCTATTTGGCCTACCAACGACTTGCGCATACCTGTTTCCATGTTTTCTTACGTGTATTATTCGATACTGATTCATTTCAAAGCATTTCGCCACATCGAAAATTTCAATCAATTTGACATAGCCGGCATCGTCGAATCTGTTCGTTTTTCACCCTCATCTTTCAAATGCCACAGCGGCCCTATTTGGCCTACCAACGACTCGCGCATACCTGTTTCCATGTTTTCTTGCGTGTATTATTCGATACTGATTCATTTCAAAGCATTTCGCCACATCAAAAATTTCAATCAATTTGACATAGCCGGCATCGTCGAATTTGTTCGTTTTTCACCCTCATCTTTCAAATGCCACAGCGGCCCTATTTGGCCTACCAACGACTTGCGCATACCTGTTTCCATGTTTTCTTACGTGTATTATTCGATACTGATTCATTTCAAAGCATTTCGCCACATCGAAAATTTCAATCAATTTGACATAGCCGGCATCGTCGAATTTGTTCGTTTTTCACCCTCTCTTTCAAAGGCCGCAGCGGCCCTATTTGGCCTACCAACGACTCGCGCATACCTGTTTCCATGTTTTCTTACGTGTATTATTCGATACTGATTCATTTCAAAGCATTTCGCCACATCGAAAATTTCAATCAATTTGACATAGCCGGCATCGTCGAATTTGTTCGTGTTTCACCCTCATCTTTCAAATGCCACAGCGGCCCTATTTGGCCTACCAACGACTCGCGCATACTAGTTTCCATGTTTTCTTACGTGTATTATTCGATACTGATTCATTTCAAAGCATTTCGCCACATCGAAAATTTCAATCAATTTGACATAGCCGGCATCGTCGATTTGTTCGT
The DNA here is from genome assembly GCA_916610145.1 of Eristalis arbustorum. Lineage (NCBI taxonomy): Eukaryota > Metazoa > Arthropoda > Insecta > Diptera > Syrphidae > Eristalis > Eristalis arbustorum. The sequence goes on along the minus strand of OU744317.1, from coordinate 59,932,468 downwards.
TTTTCACCCTCTCTTTCAAATGCCACAGCGGCCCTATTTGGCCTACCAACGACTCGCGCATACCTGTTTCCATGTTTTCTTACATGTATTATTCGATACTGATTCATTTCAAAGCATTTCGCCACATCGAAAATTTCAATCAATTTGACATAGCCCGCATCGTCGAATTTGTTCGTTTTTCACCCTCATCTTTCAAATGCCACAGCGGCCCTATTTGGCCTACCAACGACTCGCGCATACCTGTTTCCATGTTTTCTTACGTGTATTATTCGATACTGATTCATTTCAAAGCATTTCGCCACATCGAAAATTTCAATCAATTTGACATAGCCGGCATCGTCGAATTTGTTCGTTTTTCACCCTCATCTTTCAAATGCCACAGCGGCCCTGTTTGGCCTACCAACGACTCGCGCATACCTGTTTCCATGTTTTCTTACGTGTATTATTCGATACTGATTCATTTCAAAGCATTTCGCCACATCGAAAATTTGAATCAATTTGACATAGCCGGCATCGTCGAATTTGTTCGTTTTTCACCCTCATCTTTCAAATGCCACAGCGGCCCTATTTGGCCTACCAACGACTCGCGCATACCTGTTTCCATGTTTTCTTACGTGTATTATTCGATACTGATTCATTCAAAGCATTTCGCCACATCGAAAATTTCAATCAATTTGACATAGCCGGCATCGTCGAATTTGTTCGTTTTTCACCCTCATCTTTCAAATGCCACAGCGGCCCTATTTGGCCTACCAACGACTCGCGCATACCTGTTTCCATGTTTTCTTACGTGTATTATTCGATACTGATTCATTTCAAAGCATTTCGCCACATCAAAAATTTCAATCAATTTGACATAGCCGGCATCGTCGAATTTGTTCGTTTTTCACCCTCATCTTTCAAATGCCACAGCGGCCCTATTTGGCCTACCAACGACTCGCGCATACCTGTTTCCATGTTTTCTTACGTGTATTATTCGATACTGATTCATTTCAAAGCATTTCGCCACATCGAAAATTTGAATCAATTTGACATAGCCGGCATCGTCGAATTTGTTCGTTTTTCACCCTCATCTTTCAAATGCCACAGCGGCCCTATTTGGCCTACCAACGACTCGCGCATACCTGTTTCCATGTTTTCTTACGTGTATTATTCGATACTGATTCATTTCAAAGCATTTCGCCACATCAAAAATTTCAATCAATTTGACATAGCCAGCATCGTCGAATTTGTTCGTTTTTCACCCTCATCTTTCAAATGCCACAGCGGCCCTATTTGGCCTACCAACGACTCGCGCATACCTATTTCCATGTTTTTTTACGTGTATTATTCGATACTGATTCATTTCAAAGCATTTCGCCACATCAAAAATTTCAATCAATTTGACATAGCCGGCATCGTCGAATTTGTTCGTTTTTCACCCTCATCTTTCAAATGCCACAGCGGCCCTATTTGGCCTACCAACGACTCGCGCATACCTGTTTCCATGTTTTCTTACGTGTATTATTCGATACTGATTCATTTCAAAGCATTTCGCCACATCGAAAATTTCAATCAATTTGACATAGCCGGCATCGTCGAATTTGTTCGTTTTTCACCCTCATCTTTCAAATGCCACAGCGGCCCTATTTGGCCTACCAACGACTCGCGCATACCTGTTTCCATGTTTTCTTACGTGTATTATTCGATACTGATTCATTTCAAAGCATTTCGCTACATCAAAAATTTCAATCAATTTGACATAGCCGGCATCGTCGAATTTGTTCGTTTTTCACCCTCATCTTTCAAATGCCACAGCGGCCCTATTTGGCCTACCAACGATTTGCGCATACCTGTTTCCATGTTTTCTTACGTGTATTATTCGATACTGATTCATTTCAAAGCATTTCGCCACATCGAAAATTGCAATCAATTTGACATAGCCGGCATCGTCGAATTTGTTCGTTTTTCACCCTCATCTTTCAAATGCCACAGCGGCCCTATTTGGCCTACCAACGACTCGCGCATACCTGTTTCCATGTTTTCTTACGTGTATTATTCGATACTGATTCATTTCAAAGCATTTCGCCACATCGAAAATTCCAATCAATTTGACATAGCCGGCATCGTCGAATTTGTTCGTTTTTCACCCTCATCTTTCAAATGCCACAGCGGCCCTATTTGGCCTACCAACGACTTGCGCATACCTGTTTCCATGTTTTCTTACGTGTATTATTCGATACTGATTCATTTCAAAGCATTTCGCCACATCGAAAATTTCAATCAATTTGACATAGCCGGTATCGTCGAATTTGTTCGTTTTTCACCCTCATCTTTCAAATGCCACAGCGGCCCTATTTGGCCTACCAACGACTCACGCATACCTGTTTCCATGTTTTCTTACGTGTATTATTCGATACTGATTCATTTCAAAGCATTTCGCCACATCGAAATTTCAATCAATTTGACATAGCCGGCATCGTCGAATTTGTTCGTTGTTCACCCTCATCTTTCAAATGCCACAGCGGCCCTATTTGGCCTACCAACGACTCGCGCATACCTGTTTCCATGTTTTCTTACGTGTATTATTCGATACTGATTCATTTCAAAGCATTTCGCCACATCAAAAATTTCAATCAATTTGACATAGCCGGCATCGTCGAATTTGTTCGTTTTTCACCCTCATCTTTCAAATGCCACAGCGGCCCTATTTGGCCTACCAACGACTTGCGCATACCTGTTTCCATGTTTTCTTACGTGTATTATTCGATACTGATTCATTTCAAAGCATTTCGACACATCGAAAATTTCAATCAATTTGACATAGCCGGCATCGTCGAATTTGTTCGTTGTTCACCCTCATCTTTCAAATGCCACAGCGGCCCTATTTGGCCTACCAACGACTCGCGCATACCTGTTTCCATGTTTTCTTACGTGTATTATTCGATACTGATTCATTTCAAAGCATTTCGCCACATCAAAAATTTCAATCAATTTGACATAGCCGGCATCGTCGAATTTGTTCGTTTTTCACCCTCATCTTTCAAATGCCACAGCGGCCCTATTTGGCCTACCAACGACTTGCGCATACCTGTTTCCATGTTTTCTTACGTGTATTATTCGATACTGATTCATTTCAAAGCATTTCGCCACATCGAAATTTCAATCAATTTGACATAGCCGACATCGTCGAATTTGTTCGTTTTTCACCCTCATCTTTCAAATGCCACAGCGGCCCTATTTGCCTACCAACGACTCGCGCATACCTGTTTCCATGTTTTCTTACGTGTATCATTCGATACTGATTCATTTCAAAGCATTTCGCCACATCGAAAATTTGAATCAATTTGACATAGCCGGCATCGTCGAATTTGTTCGTTTTTCACCCTCATCTTTCAAATGCCACAGCGGCCCTATTTGGCCTACCAACGACTCGCGCATACCTGTTTCCATGTTTTCTTACGTGTATTATTCGATACTAATTCATTTCAAAGCATTTCGCCACATCAAAAATTTCAATCAATTTGACATAGCCGGCATCGTCGAATTTGTTCGTTTTTCACCCTCATCTTTCAAATGCCACAGCGGTCCTATTTGGCCTACCAACGACTCGCGCATACCTGTTTCCATGTTTTCTTACGTGTATTATTCGATACTGATTCATTTCAAAGCATTTCGCCACATCGAAAATTTCAATCAATTTGACATAGCCGGCATCGTCGAATTTGTTCGTTTTTCACCCTCATCTTTCAAATGCCACAGCGGCCCTATTTGGCCTACCAACGACTCGCGCATACCTGTTTCCATGTTTTCTTACGTGTATTATTCGATACTGATTCATTTCAAAGCATTTCGCCACATCAAAATTCAATCAATTTGACATAGCCGGCATCGTCGAATTTGTTCGTTTTTCACCCTCATCTTTCAAATGCCACAGCGGCCCTATTTGGCCTACCAACGACTCGCGCATACTTGTTTCCATGTTTTCTTACGTGTATTATTCGATACTGATTCATTTCAAAGCATTTCGCTACATCAAAAATTTCAATCAATTTGACATAGCCGGCATCGTCGAATTTGTTCGTTTTTCACCCTCATCTTTCAAATGCCACAGCGGCCCTATTTGGCCTACCAACGACTTGCGCATACCTGTTTCCATGTTTTCTTACGTGTATTATTCGATACTGATTCATTTCAAAGCATTTCGCCACATCGAAAATTGCAATCAATTTGACATAGCCGGCATCGTCGAATTTTTTCGTTTTTCACCCTCATCTTTCAAATGCCACAGCGGCCCTATTTGGCCTACCAACGACTCGCGCATACCTGTTTCCATGTTTTCTTACGTGTATCATTCGATACTGATTCATTTCAAAGCATTTCGCCACATCGGAAATTTGAATCAATTTGACATAGCCGGCATCGTCGAATTTGTTCGTTTTTCACCCTCATCTTTCAAATGCCACAGCGGTCCTATTTGGCCTACCAACGACTCGCGCATACCTGTTTCCATGTTTTCTTACGTGTATTATTCGATACTGATTCATTTCAAAGCATTTCGCCACATCGAAAATTTCAATCAATTTGACATAGCCGGCATCGTCGAATTTGTTCGTTTTTCACCCTCATCTTTCAAATGCCACAGCGGCCCTATTTGGCCTACCAACGACTCGCGCATACCTGTTTCCATGGTTTCTTACGTGTATTATTCGATACTGATTCATTTCAAAGCATTTCGCCACATCAAAATTCAATCAATTTGACATAGCCGGCATCGTCGAATTTGTTCGTTTTTCACCCTCATCTTTCAAATGCCACAGCGGCCCTATTTGGCCTACCAACGACTCGCGCAAACCTGTTTCCATGTTTTCTTACGTGTATTATTCGATACTGATTCATTTCAAAGCATTTCGCTACATCAAAAATTTTAATCAATTTGACATAGCCGGCATCGTCGAATTTGTTCGTTTTTCACCCTCATCTTTCAAATGCCACAGCGGCCCTATTTGGCCTACCAACGACTTGCGCATACCTGTTTCCATGTTTTCTTACGTGTATTATTCGATACTGATTCATTTCAAAGCATTTCGCCACATCGAAAATTGCAATCAATTTGACATAGCCGGCATCGTCGAATTTGTTCGTTTTTCACCCTCATCTTTCAAATGCCACAGCGGCCCTATTTGGCCTACCAACGACTCGCGCATACCTGTTTCCATGTTTTCTTACGTGTATTATTCGATACTGATTCATTTCAAAGCATTTCGCCACATCAAAAATTTCAATCAATTTGACATAGCCGGCATCGTCGAATTTGTTCGTTTTTCACCCTCATCTTTCAAATGCCACAGCGGCCCTATTTGGCCTACCAACGACTTGCGCATACCTGTTTCCATGTTTTCTTACGTGTATTATTCGATACTGATTCATTTCAAAGCATTTCGCCACATCGAAAATTTCAATCAATTTGACATAGCCGGCATCGTCGAATTTGTTCGTTTTTCACCCTCATCTTTCAAATGCCACAGCGGCCCTATTTGGCCTACCAACGACTCGCGCATACCTGTTTCCATGTTTTCTTACGTGTATTATTCGATACTGATTCATTTCAAAGCATTTCGCCACATCGAAAATTTCAATCAATTTGACATAGCCGGCATCGTCGAATTTGTTCGTTTTTCACCCTCATCTTTCAAATGCCACAGCGGCCCTATTTGGCCTACCAACGACTCGCGCATACCTGTTTCCATGTTTTCTTACGTGTATTATTCGATACTGATTCATTTCAAAGCATTTCGCCACATCGAAAATTTCAATCAATTTGACATAGCCGGCATCGTCGAATTTGTTCGTTTTTCACCCTCATCTTTCAAATGCCACAGCTGCCCTATTTGGCCTACCAACGACTTGCGCATACCTGTTTCCATGTTTTCTTACGTGTATTATTCGATACTGATTCATTTCAAAGCATTTCGCCACATCGAAAATTTCAATCAATTTGACATAGCCGGCATCGTCGAATTTGTTCGTTTTTCACCCTCATCTTTCAAATGCCACAGCGGCCCTATTTGGCCTACCAACGACTCGCGCATACCTGTTTCCATGTTTTCTTACGTGTATTATTCGATACTGATTCATTTCAAAGCATTTCGCCACATCGAAAATTTCAATCAATTTGACATAGCCGGCATCGTCGAATTTGTCCGCTTTTCACCCTCATCTTTCAAATGCCACAGCGGCCCTATTTGGCCTACCAACGACTCGCGCATACCTGTTTCCATGTTTTCTTACGTGTATTATTCGATACTGATTCATTTCAAAGCATTTCGCCACATCGAAAATTTCAATCAATTTGACATAGCCGACATCGTCGAATTTGTTCATTTTTCACCCTCATCTTTCAAATGCCACAGCGGCCCTATTTGGCCTACCAACGACTCGCGCATACCTGTTTCCATGTTTTCTTACGTGTATCATTCGATACTGATTCATTTCAAAGCATTTCGCCACATCGAAAATTTGAATCAATTTGACATAGCCGGCATCGTCGAATTTGTTCGTTTTTCACCCTCATCTTTCAAATGCCACAGCGGCCCTATTTGGCCTACCAACGACTCGCGCATACCTGTTTCCATGTTTTCTTACGTGTATTATTCGATATTGATTCATTTCAAAGCATTTCGACACATCGAAAATTTCAATCAATTTGACATAGCCGGCATCGTCGAATTTGTTCGTTTTTCACCCTCATCTTTCAAATGCCACAGCGGCCCTATTTGGCCTACCAACGACTCGCGCATACCCGTTTCCATGTTTTCTTACGTGTATTATTCGATACTGATTCATTTCAAAGCATTTCGCCACATCGAAAATTTCAATCAATTTGACATAGCCGGCATCGTCGAATTTGTTCGTTTTTCACCCTCATCTTTCAAATGCCACAGCGGCCCTATTTGGCCTACCAACGACTTGCGCATACCTGTTTCCATGTTTTCTTACGTGTATTATTCGATACTGATTCATTTCAAAGCATTTCGCCACATCGAAAATTTCAATCAATTTGACATAGCCGGCATCGTCGAATTTGTTCGTTTTTCACCCTCATCTTTCAAATGCCACAGCGGCCCTATTTGGCCTACCAACGACTCGCGCATACCTGTTTCCATGTTTTCTTACGTGTATTATTCGATACTGATTCATTTCAAAGCATTTCGCCACATCAAAAATTTCAATCAATTTGACATAGCCGGCATCGTCGAATTTGTTCGTTTTTCACCCTCATCTTTCAAATGCCACAGCGGCCCTATTTGGCCTACCAACGACTTGCGCATACCTGTTTCCATGTTTTCTTACGTGTATTATTCGATACTGATTCATTTCAAAGCATTTCGCCACATCGAAAATTTCAATCAATTTGACATAGCCGACATCGTCGAATTTGTTCATTTTTCACCCTCATCTTTCAAATGCCACAGCGGCCCTATTTGGCCTACCAACGACTCGCGCATACCTGTTTCCATGTTTTCTTACGTGTATCATTCGATACTGATTCATTTCAAAGCATTTCGCCACATCGAAAATTTGAATCAATTTGACATAGCCGGCATCGTCGAATTTGTTCGTTTTTCACCCTCATCTTTCAAATGCCACAGCGGCCCTATTTGGCCTACCAACGACTCGCGCATACCTGTTTCCATGTTTTCTTACGTGTATTATTCGATACTGATTCATTTCAAAGCATTTCGACACATCGAAAATTTCAATCAATTTGACATAGCCGGCATCGTCGAATTTGTTCGTTTTTCACCCTCATCTTTCAAATGCCACAGCGGCCCTATTTGGCCTACCAACGACTCGCGCATACCTGTTTCCATGTTTTCTTACGTGTATTATTCGATACTGATTCATTTCAAAGCATTTCGCCACATCGAAAATTTCAATCAATTTGACATAGCCGGCATCGTCGAATTTGTTCGTTTTTCACCCTCATCTTTCAAATGCCACAGCGGCCCTATTTGGCCTACCAACGACTTGCGCATACCTGTTTCCATGTTTTCTTACGTGTATTATTCGATACTGATTCATTTCAAAGCATTTCGCCACATCGAAAATTTCAATCAATTTGACATAGCCGGCATCGTCGAATTTGTTCGTTTTTCACCCTCATCTTTCAAATGCCACAGCGGCCCTATTTGGCCTACCAACGACTCGCGCATACCTGTTTCCATGTTTTCTTACGTGTATTATTCGATACTGATTCATTTCAAAGCATTTCGCCACATCAAAAATTTCAATCAATTTGACATAGCCGGCATCGTCGAATTTGTTCGTTTTTCACCCTCATCTTTCAAATGCCACAGCGGCCCTATTTGGCCTACCAACGACTTGCGCATACCTGTTTCCATGTTTTCTTACGTGTATTATTCGATACTGATTCATTTCAAAGCATTTCGCCACATCGAAAATTTCAATCGATTTGACATAGCCGACATCGTCGAATTTGTTCATTTTTCACCCTCATCTTTCAAATGCCACAGCGGCCCTATTTGGCCTACCGACAACTCGCGCATACCTGTTTCCATGTTTTCTTACGTGTATCATTCGATACTGATTCATTTCAAAGCATTTCGCCACATCGAAAATTTGAATCAATTTGACATAGCCGGCATCGTCGAATTTGTTCGTTTTTCCACCCTCATCTTTCAAATGCCACAGCGGCCCTATTTGGCCTACCAACGACTCGCGCATACCTGTTTCCATGTTTTCTTACGTGTATTATTCGATACTAATTCATTTCAAAGCATTTCGCCACATCGAAAATTTCAATCAATTTGACATAGCCGGCATCGTCGAATTTGTTCGTTTTTCACCCTCATCTTTCAAATGCCACAGCGGCCCTATTTGGCCTAGCAACGACTCGCGCATACCTGTTTCCATGTTTTCTTACGTATATTATTCGATACTGATTCATTTCAAAGCATTTCGCCACATCAAAAATTTCAATCAATTTGACATAGCCGGCATCGTCGAATTTGTTCGTTTTTCACCCTCATCTTTCAAATGCCACAGCGGCCCTATTTGGCCTACCAACGACTTGCGCATACCTGTTTAAATGTTTTCTTACGTGTATTATTCGATACTGATTCATTTCAAAGCATTTCGCCACATCGAAAATTTCAATCAATTTGACATAGCCGGCATCTTCGAATTTGTTCGTTTTTCACCCTCATCTTTCAAATGCCACAGCGGCCCAATTTGGCCTACCAACGACTCGCGCATACCTGTTTCCATGTTTTCTTACGTGTATTATTCGATACTGATTCATTTCAAAGCATTTCGCCACATCGAAAATTTGAATCAATTTGACATAGCCGGCATCGTCGAATTTGTTCGTTTTTCACCCTCATCTTTCAAATGCCACAGCGGCCCTATTTGGCCTACCAACGACTTGCGCATACCTGTTTCCATGTTTTCTTACGTGTATTATTCGATACTGATTCATTTCAAAGCATTTCGCCACATCGAAAATTTCAATCAATTTGACATAGCCGACATCGTCGAATTTGTTCATTTTTCACCCTCATCTTTCAAATGCCACAGCGGCCCTATTTGGCCTACCAACGACTCGCGCATACCTGTTTCCATGTTTTCTTACGTGTATCATTCGATACTGATTCATTTCAAAGCATTTCGCCACATCGAAAATTTGAATCAATTTGACATAGCCGGCATCGTCGAATTTGTTCGTTTTTCACCCTCATCTTTCAAATGCCACAGCGGCCCTATTTGGCCTACCAACGACTCGCGCATACCTGTTTCCATGTTTTCTTACGTGTATTATTCGATACTGATTCATTTCAAAGCATTTCGACACATCGAAAATTTCAATCAATTTGACATAGCCGGCATCGTCGAATTTGTTCGTTTTTCACCCTCATCTTTCAAATGCCACAGCGGCCCTATTTGGCCTACCAACGACTCGCGCATACCTGTTTCCATGTTTTCTTACGTGTATTATTCGATACTGATTCATTTCAAAGCATTTCGCCACATCGAAAATTTCAATCAATTTGACATAGCCGGCATCGTCGAATTTGTTCGTTTTTCACCCTCATCTTTCAAATGCCACAGCGGCCCTATTTGGCCTACCAACGACTTGCGCATACCTGTTTCCATGTTTTCTTACGTGTATTATTCGATACTGATTCATTTCAAAGCATTTCGCCACATCGAAAATTTCAATCAATTTGACATAGCCGGCATCGTCGAATTTGTTCGTTTTTCACCCTCATCTTTCAAATGCCACAGCGGCCCTATTTGGCCTACCAACGACTCGCGCATACCTGTTTCCATGTTTTCTTACGTGTATTATTCGATACTGATTCATTTCAAAGCATTTCGCCACATCAAAAATTTCAATCAATTTGACATAGCCGGCATCGTCGAATTTGTTCGTTTTTCACCCTCATCTTTCAAATGCCACAGCGGCCCTATTTGGCCTACCAACGACTTGCGCATACCTGTTTCCATGTTTTCTTACGTTTATTATTCGATACTGATTCATTTCAAAGCATTTCGCCACATCGAAAATTTCAATCGATTTGACATAGCCGACATCGTCGAATTTGTTCATTTTTCACCCTCATCTTTCAAATGCCACAGCGGCCCTATTTGGCCTACCGACAACTCGCGCATACCTGTTTCCATGTTTTCTTACGTGTATCATTCGATACTGATTCATTTTAAAGCATTTCGCCACATCGAAAATTTGAATCAATTTGACATAGCCGGCATCGTCGAATTTGTTCGTTTTTCACCCTCATCTTTCAAATGCCACAGCGGCCCTATTTGGCCTACCAACGACTTGCGCATACCTGTTTAAATGTTTTCTTACGTGTATTATTCGATACTGATTCATTTCAAAGCATTTCGCCACATCGAAAATTTCAATCAATTTGACATAGCCGGCATCTTCGAATTTGTTCGTTTTTCACCCTCATCTTTCAAATGCCACAGCGGCCCAATTTGGCCTACCAACGACTCGCGCATACCTGTTTCCATGTTTTCTTACGTGTATTATTCGATACTGATTCATTTCAAAGCATTTCGCCACATCGAAAATTTGAATCAATTTGACATAGCCGGCATCGTCGAATTTGTTCGTTTTTCACCCTCATCTTTCAAATGCCACAGCGGCCCTATTTGGCCTACCAACGACTCGCGCATACCTGTTTCCATGTTTTCTTACGTGTATTATTCGATACTGATTCATTTCAAAGCATTTCGCCACATCAAAAATTTCAATCAATTTGACATAGCCGGCATCGTCGAATTTGTTCGTTTTTCACCCTCATCTTTCAAATGCCACAGCGGCCCTATTTGGCCTACCAACGACTCGCGCATACCTGTTTCCATGTTTTCTTACGTGTATTATTCGATACTGATTCATTTCAAAGCATTTCGCCAAATCGAAAATTTCAATCAATTTGACATAGCCGGCATCGTCGCATTTGTTCGTTTTTCACCCTCATCTTTCAAATGCCACAGCGGCCCTATTTGGCCTACCAACGACTCGCGCATACCTGTTTCCATGTTTTTTTACGTGTATTATTCGATATTGATTCATTTCAAAGCATTTCGCCACATCAAAATTCAATCAATTTGACATAGCCGGCATCGTCGAATTTGTTCGTTTTTCACCCTCATCTTTCAAATGCCACAGCGGCCCTATTTGGCCTACCAACGACTCGCGCATACTTGTTTCCATGTTTTCTTACGTGTATTATTCGATACTGATTCATTTCAAAGCATTTCGCTACATCAAAAATTTCAATCAATTTGACATAGCCGGCATCGTCGAATTTGTTCGTTTTTCACCCTCATCTTTCAAATGCCACAGCGGCCCTATTTGGCCTACCAACGACTCGCGCATACCTGTTTCCATGTTTTCTTACTTGTATTATTCGATACTGATTCATTTCAAAGCATTTCGCCACATCAAAAATTTCAATCAATTTGACATAGCCGGCATCGTCGAATTTGTTCGTTTTTCACCCTCATCTTTCAAATGCCACAGCGGCCCTATTTGGCCTACCAACGACTTGCGCATACCTGTTTCCATGTTTTCTTACGTGTATTATTCGATACTGATTCATTTCAAAGCATTTCGCCACATCGAAAATTTCAATCAATTTGACATAGCCGGCATCGTCGAATTTGTTCGTTTTTCACCCTCATCTTTCAAATGCCACAGCGGCCCTATTTGGCCTACCAACGACTTGCGCATACCTGTTTCCATGTTTTCTTACGTGTATTATTCAATACTGATTCATTTCAAAGCATTTCGCCACATCGAAAATTTCAATCAATTTGACATAGCCGGCATCGTCGAATTTGTTCGTTTTTCACCCTCATCTTTCAAATGCCACAGCGGCCCTATTTGGCCTACCAACGACTCGCGCATACCTGTTTCCATGTTTTCTTACGTGTATTATTCGATACTGATTCATTTCAAAGCATTTCGCCACATCGAAAATTTCAATCAATTTGACATAGCCGGCATCGTCGAATTTGTTCGTTTTTCACCCTCATCTTTCAAATGCCACAGAGGCCCTATTTGGCCTACCAACGACTCGCGCATACCTGTTTCCATGTTTTCTTACGTGTATTATTCGATACTGATTCATTTCAAAGCATTTCGCCACATCGAAAATTTGAATCAATTTGACATAGCCGGCATCGTCGAATTTGTTCGTTTTTCACCCTCATCTTTCAAATGCCACAGCGGCCCTATTTGGCCTACCAACGACTTGCGCATACCTGTTTCCATGTTTTCTTACGTGTATTATTCGATACTGATTCATTTCAAAGCATTTCGCCACATCGAAAATTTCAATTAATTTGACATAGCCGGCATCGTCGAATTTGTTCGTTTTTCACCCTCATCTTTCAAATGCCACAGCGGCCCTATTTGGCCTACCAACGACTCGCGCATACCTGTTTCCATGTTTTCTTACGTGTATTATTCGATACTGATTCATTTCAAAGCATTTCGCCACATCAAAATTTTCAATCAATTTGACATAGCCGGCATCGTCGAATTTGTTCGTTTTTCACCCTCATCTTTCAAATGCCACAGCGGCCCTATTTGGCCTACCAACGACTTGCGCATACCTGTTTCCATGTTTTCTTACGTGTATTATTCGATACTGATTCATTTCAAAGCATTTCGCCACATCGAAAATTTCAATCAATTTGACATAGCCGGCATCGTCGAATTTGTTCGTTTTTCACCCTCATCTTTCAAATGCCACAGCGGCCCTATTTGGCCTACCAACGACTCGCGCATACCTGTTTCCATGTTTTCTTACGTGTATTATTCGATACTGATTCATTTCAAAGCATTTCGCCACATCGAAAATTTCAATCAATTTGACATAGCCGGCATCGTCGAATTTGTTCGTTTTTCACCCTCATCTTTCAAATGCCACAGCGGCCCTATTTGGCCTACCAACGACTTGCGCATACCTGTTTCCATGTTTTCTTACGTGTATTATTCAATACTGATTCATTTCAAAGCATTTCGCCACATCGAAAATTTCAATCAATTTGACATAGCCGGCATCGTCGAATTTGTTCGTTTTTCACCCTCATCTTTCAAATGCCACAGCGGCCCTATTTGGCCTACCAACGACTCGCGCATACCTGTTTCCATGTTTTCTTACGTGTATTATTCGATACTGATTCATTTCAAAGCATTTCGCCACATCGAAAATTTCAATCAATTTGACATAGCCGGCATCGTCGAATTTGTTCGTTTTTCACCCTCATCTTTCAAATGCCACAGCGGCCCTATTTGGCCTACCAACGACTCGCGCATACCTGTTTCCATGTTTTCTTACGTGTATTATTCGATACTGATTCATTTCAAAGCATTTCGCCACATCGAAAATTTCAATCAATTTGACATAGCCGGCATCGTCGAATTTGTTCGTTTTTCACCCTCATCTTTCAAATGCCACAGCGGCCCTATTTGGCCTACCAACGACTTGCGCATACCTGTTTCCATGTTTTCTTACGTGTATTATTCGATACTGATTCATTTCAAAGCATTTCGCCACATCGAAAATTTCAATCAATTTGACATAGCCGGCATCGTCGAATTTGTTCGTTTTTCACCCTCATCTTTCAAATGCCACAGCGGCCCTATTTGGCCTACCAACGACTCGCGCATACCTGTTTCCATGTTTTCTTACGTGTATTATTCGATACTGATTCATTTCAAAGCATTTCGCCACATCGAAAATTTCAATCAATTTGACATAGCCGGCATCGTCGAATTTGTTCGTTTTTCACCCTCATCTTTCAAATGCCACAGCGGCCCTATTTGGCCTACCAACGACTCGCGCATACCTGTTTCCATGTTTTCTTACGTGTATTATTCGATACTGATTCATTTCAAAGCATTTCGCCACATCAAAAATTTCAATCAATTTGACATAGCCGGCATCGTCGAATTTGTTCGTTTTTCACCCTCATCTTTCAAATGCCACAGCGGCCCTATTTGGCCTACCAACGACTCGCGCATACCTGTTTCCATGTTTTCTTACGTGTATTATTCGGTACTGATTCATTTCAAAGCATTTCGCCACATCGAAAATTTCAATCAATTTGACATAGCCGGCATCGTCGAATTTGTTCGTTTTTCACCCTCATCTTTCAAATGCCACAGCGGCCCTATTTGGCCTACCAACGACTCGCGCATACCTGTTTCCATGTTTTCTTACGTGTATTATTCGATACTGATTCATTTCAAAGCATTTCGCCACATCAAAAATTTCAATCAATTTGACATAGCCGGCATCGTCGAATTTGTTCGTTTTTCACCCTCATCTTTCAAATGCCACAGCGGCCCTATTTGGCCTACCAACGACTTGCGCATACCTGTTTCCATGTTTTCTTACGTGTATTATTCGATCCTGATTCATTTCAAAGCATTTCGCCACATCGAAAATTTCAATCAATTTGCCATAGCCGGCATCGTCGAATTTGTTCGTTTTTCACCGTCATCTTTCAAATGCCACAGCGGCCCTATTTGGCCTACCAACGACTCGCGCATACCTGTTTCCATGTTTTCTTACGTGTATTATTCGATACTGATTCATTTCAAAGCATTTCGCCACATCGAAAATTTGAATCAATTTGACATCGTCGAATTTGTTCGTTTTTCACCCTCATCTTTCAAATGCCACAGCGGCCCTATTTGGCCTACCAACGACTTGCGCATACCTGTTTCCATGTTTTCTTACGTGTATTATTCGATACTGATTCATTTCAAAGCATTTCGCCACATCGAAAATTTCAATCAATTTGACATAGCCGGCATCGTCGAATTTGTTCGTTTTTCACCCTCATCTTTCAAATGCCACAGCGGCCCTATTTGGCCTACCAACGACTCGCGCATACCTGTTTCCATGTTTTCTTACGTGTATTATTCGATACTGATTCATTTCAAAGCATTTCGCCACATCGAAAATTTCAATCAATTTGACATAGCCGGCATCGTCGAATTTGTTCGTTTTTCACCCTCATCTTTCAAATGCCACAGCGGCCCTGGCCCTATTTGGCCTACCAACGACTCGCGCATACCTGTTTCCATGTTTTCTTACGTGTATTATTCGATACTGATTCATTTCAAAGCATTTCGCCACATCAAAAATTTCAATCAATTTGACATAGCCGGCATCGTCGAATTTGTTCGTTTTTCACCCTCATCTTTCAAATGCCACAGCGGCCCTATTTGGCCTACCAACGACTTGCGCATACCTGTTTCCATGTTTTCTTACGTGTATTATTCGATACTGATTCATTTCAAAGCATTTCGCCACATCAAAAATTTCAATCAATTTGACATAGCCGGCATCGTCGAATTTGTTCGTTTTTCACCCTCATCTTTCAAATGCCACAGCGGCCCTATTTGGCCTACCAACGACTCGCGCATACCTGTTTCCATGTTTTCTTACGTGTATTATTCGATACTGATTCATTTCAAAGCATTTCGCCACATCAAAAATTTCAATCAATTGACATAGCCGCATCGTCAAATTTGTTCGTTTTTCACCCTCATCTTTCAAATGCCACAGCGGCCCTATTTGGCCTACCAACGACTCGCGCATACCTGTTTCCATGTTTTCTTACGTGTATTATTCGATACTGATTCATTTCAAAGCATTTCGCCACATCGAAAATTTCAATCAATTTGACATAGCCGGCATCGTCGAATTTGTTCGTTTTTCACCCTCATCTTTCAAATGCCACAGCGGCCCTATTTGGCCTACCAACGACTCGCGCATACCTGTTTCCATGTTTTCTTACGTGTATTATTCGATACTGATTCATTTCAAAGCATTTCGCCACATCAAAAATTTCAATCAATTTGACATAGCCGGCATCGTCGAATTTGTTCGTTTTTCACCCTCATCTTTCAAATGCCACAGCGGCCCTATTTGGCCTACCAACGACTTGCGCATACCTGTTTCCATGTTTTCTTACGTGTATTATTCGATACTGATTCATTCAAAGCATTTCGCCACATCGAAAATTTCAATCAATTTGACATAGCCGGCATCGTCGAATTTGTTCGTTTTTCACCCCTCATCTTTCAAATGCCACAGCGGCCCTATTTGGCCTACCAACGACTCGCGCATACCTGTTTCCATGTTTTCTTACGTGTATTATTCGATACTGATTCATTTCAAAGCATTTCGCCACATCAAAAATTTCAATCAATTTGACATAGCCGGCATCGTCGAATTTGTTCGTTTTTCACCCTCATCTTTCAAATGCCACAGCGGCCCTATTTGGCCTACCAACGACTCGCGCATACCTGTTTCCATGTTTTCTTACGTGTATTATTCGATACTGATTCATTTCAAAGCATTTCGCCACATCGAAAATTTCAATCAATTTGACATAGCCGGCTACGTCGAATTTGTTCGTTTTTCACCCTCATCTTTCAAATGCCACAGCGGCCCTATTTGGCCTACCAACGACTTGCGCATACCTGTTTCCATGTTTTCTTACGTGTATTATTCGATACTGATTCATTTCAAAGCATTCGCCACATCGAAAATTTCAATCAATTTGACATAGCCGGCATCGTCGAATTTGTTCGTTTTTCACCCTCATCTTTCAAATGCCACAGCGGCCCTATTTGGCCTACCAACGACTCGCGCATACCTGTTTCCATGTTTTCTTACGTGTATTATTCGATACTGATTCATTTCAAAGCATTTCGCCACATCAAAAATTTCAATCAATTTGACATAGCCGGCATCGTCGAACTTGTTCGTTTTTCACCCTCATCTTTCAAATGCCACAGCGGCCCTATTTGGCCTACCAACGACTCGCGCATACCTGTTTCCATGTTTTCTTACGTGTATTATTCGATACTGATTCATTTCAAAGCATTTCGCCACATCAAAAATTTCAATCAATTTGACATAGCCGGCATCGTCGAATTTGTTCGTTTTTCACCCTCATCTTTCAAATGCCACAGCGGCCCTATTTGGCCTACCAACGACTCGCGCATACCTGTTTCCATGTTTTCTACGTGTATTATTCGATACTGATTCATTTCAAAGCATTTCGCCACATCGAACATTTCAATCAATTTGACATAGCCGGCATCGTCGAATTTGTTCGTTTTTCACCCTCATCTTTCAAATGCCACAGCGGCCCTATTTGGCCTACCAACGACTTGCGCATACCTGTTTCCATGTTTTCTTACGTGTATTATTCGATACTGATTCATTTCAAAGCATTTCGCCACATCAAAAATTTCAATCAATTTGACATAGCCGGCATCGTCGAATTTGTTCGTTTTTCACCCTCATCTTTCAAATGCCACAGCGGCCCTATTTGGCCTACCAACGACTTGCGCATACCTGTTTCCATGTTTTCTTACGTGTATTATTCGATACTGATTCATTTCAAAGCATTTCGCCACATCGAAAATTTGAATCATTTGACATAGCCGGCATCGTCGAATTTGTTCGTTTTTCACCCTCATCTTTCAAATGCCACAGCGGCCCTATTTGCCTACCAACGACTCGCGCATACCTGTTTCCATGTTTTCTTACGTGTATTATTCGATACTGATTCATTTCAAAGCATTTCGCCACATCGAAAATTTCAATCAATTTGACATAGCCGGCATCGTCGAATTTGTTCGTTTTTCACCCTCATCTTTCAAATGCCACAGCGGCCCTATTTGGCCTACCAACGACTTGCGCATACCTGTTTCCATGTTTTCTTACGTGTATTATTCGATACTGATTCATTTCAAAGCATTTCGCCACATCGAAAATTTCAATCAATTTGACTAGCCGGCATCGTCGAATTTGTTCGTTTTCACCCTCATCTTTCAAATGCCACAGCGGCCCTATTTGGCCTACCAACGACTCGCGCATACCTGTTTCCATGTTTTCTTACGTGTATTATTCGATACTGATTCATTTCAAAGCATTTCGCCACATCGAAAATTTGAATCAATTTGACATAGCCGGCATCGTCGAATTTGTTCGTTTTTCACCCTCATCTTTCAAATGCCACAGCGGCCCTATTTGGCCTACCAACGACTCGCGCATACCTGTTTCCATGTTTTCTTACGTGTATTATTCGATACTGATTCATTTCAAAGCATTTCGCCACATCGAAAATTTGAATCAATTTGACATAGCCGGCATCGTCGAATTTGTTCGTTTTTCACCCTCATCTTTCAAATGCCACAGCGGCCCTATTTGGCCTACCAACGACTTGCGCATACCTGTTTCCATGTTTTCTTACGTGTATTATTCGATACTGATTCATTTCAAAGCATTTCGCCACATCAAAAATTTCAATCAATTTGACATAGCCGGCATCGTCGAATTTGTTCGTTTTTCACCCTCATCTTTCAAATGCCACAGCGGCCCTATTTGGCCTACCAACGACTTGCGCATACCTGTTTCCATGTTTTCTTACGTGTATTATTCGATACTGATTCATTTAAAAGCATTTCGCCACATCAAAAATTTCAATCAATTTGACATAGCCGGCATCGTCGAATTTGTTCGTTTTTCACCCTCATCTTTCAAATGCCACAGCGGCCCTATTTGGCCTAACCAACGACTTGCGCATACCTGTTTCCATGTTTTCTTACGTGTATTATTCGATACTGATTCATTTCAAAGCATTTCGCCACATCGAAAATTTCAATCAATTTGACATAGCCGGCATCGTCGAATTTGTTTCGTTTTTCACCCTCATCTTCAAACTGCCACAGCGGCCCTATTTGGCCTACCAACGACTTGCGCATACCTGTTTCCATGTTTTCTACGTGTATTATTCGATACTGATTCATTTCAAAGCATTTCGCCACATCGAAAATTTCAATCAATTTGACATAGCCGGCATCGTCGAATTTGTTCGTTTTTCACCCTCATCTTTCAAATGCCACAGCGGCCCTATTTGGCCTACCAACGACTTGCGCATACCTGTTTCCATGTTTTCTTACGTGTATTATTCGATACTGATTCATTTCAAAGCATTTCGCCACATCGAAAATTTCAATCAATTTGACATAGCCGGCATCGTCGAATTTGTTCGTTTTTCACCCTCATCTTTCAAATGCCACAGCGGCCCTATTCGGCCTAACAACGACTCGCGCATACCTGTTTCCATGTTTTCTTACGTGTATTATTCGATACTGATTCATTTCAAAGCATTTCGCCACATCGAAAATTTCAATCAATTTGACATAGCCGGCATCGTTGAATTTGTTCGTTTTTCACCCTCATCTTTCAAATGCCACAGCGGCCCTATTTGGCCTACCATCGACTCGCGCATACCTGTTTCCATGTTTTCTTACGTGTATTATTCGATACTGATTCATTTCAAAGCATTTCGCCACATCGAAAATTTGAATCAATTTAACATAGCCGGCATCGTCGAATTTGTTCGTTTTTCACCCTCATCTTTCAAATGCCACAGCGGCCCTATTTGGCCTACCAACGACTCGCGCATACCTGTTTCCATGTTTTCTTACGTGTATTATTCGATACTGATTCATTTCAAAGCATTTCGCCACATCGAAAATTTGAATCAATTTAACATAGCCGGCATCGTCGAATTTGTTCGTTTTTCACCCTCATCTTTCAAATGCCACAGCGGCCCTATTTGGTCTACCAACGACTCGCGCATACCTGTTTCCATGTTTTCTTACGTGTATATTCGATACTGATTCATTTCAAGCATTTCGCCACATCGAAAATTTCAATCAATTTGTCATAGCCGGCATCGTCGAATTTGTTCGTTTTTCACCCTCATCTTTCAAATGCCACAGCGGCCCTATTTGGCCTACCAACGACTTGCGCATACCTGTTTCCATGTTTTCTTACGTGTATTATTCGATACTGATTCATTTCAAAGCATTTCGCCACATCGAAAATTTGAATCAATTTGACATAGCCGGCATCGTCGAATTTGTTCGTTTTTCACCCTCATCTTTCAAATGCCACAGCGGCCCTATTTGGCCTACCAACGACTCGCGCATACCTGTTTCCATGTTTTCTTACGTGTATTATTCGATACTGATTCATTTCAAAGCATTTCGCCACATCGAAAATTTCAATCAATTTGACATAGCCGGCATCGTCGAATTTGTTCGTTTTTCACCCTCATCTTTCAAATGCCACAGCGGCCCTATTGGCCTACCAACGACTCGCGCATACCTGTTTCCATGTTTTCTTACGTGTATTATTCGATACTGATTCATTTCAAAGCATTTCGCCACATCGAAAATTGATTCAATTTGACATAGCGGCATCGTCGAATTTGTTCGTTTTTCACCCTCATCTTTCAAATGCCACAGCGGCCCTATTTGGCCTACCAACGACTTGCGCATACCTGTTTCCATGTTTTCTTACGTGTATTATTCGATACTGATTCATTTCAAAGCATTTCGCCACATCGAAAATTTCAATCGCCACAGCGGCCCTATTTGGCCTACCAACGACTCGCGCATACCTGTTTCCATGTTTTCTTACGTGTATTATTCGATACTGATTCATTTCAAAGCATTTCGCCACATCGAAAATTTCAATCAATTGACATAGCCGGCATCGTCGAATTTGTTCGTTTTTCACCCTCATCTTTCAAATGCCACAGCGGCCCTATTTGGCCTACCAACGACTTGCGCATACCTGTTTCCATGTTTTCTTACGTGTATTATTCGATACTGATTCATTTCAAAGCATTTCGCCACATCGAAAATTTCAATCAATTTGACATAGCCGGCATCGTCGAATTTGTTCGTTTTTCACCCTCATCTTTCAAATGCCACAGCGGCCCTATTTGGCCTACAACGACTTGCGCATACCTGTTTCCATGTTTTCTTACGTGTATTATTCGATACTGATTCATTTCAAAGCATTTCACCACATCGAAAATTTCAATCAATTTGACATAGCCGGCATCGTCGTATTTGTTCGTTTTTCACCCTCATCTTTCAAATGCCACAGCGGCCCTATTTGGCCTACCAACGACTCGCGCATACCTGTTTCCATGTTTTCTTACGTGTATTATTCGATACTGATTCATTCAAAGCATTTCGCCACATCGAAAATTTCAATCAATTTGACATAGCCGGCATCGTCGAATTTGTTCGTTTTTCACCCTCATCTTTCAAATGCCACAGCGGCCCTATTTGGCCTACCAACGACTCGCGCATACCTGTTTCCATGTTTTCTTACGTGTATTATTCGATACTGATTCATTCAAAGCATTTCGCCACATCGAAAATTGAATCAATTTGACATAGCCGGCATCGTCGAATATGTTCGTTTTTCACCCTCATCTTTCAAATGCCCACAGCGGCCCTATTTGGCCTACCAACGACTTGCGCATACCTGTTTCCATGTTTTCTTACGTGTATTATTCGATACTGATTCATTTCAAAGCATTTCGCCACATCGAAAATTTGAATCAATTTGACATAGCCGGCATCGTCGAATTTGTTCGTTTTTCACCCTCATCTTTCAAATGCCACAGAAATGCCACAGCGGCCCCTATTTGGCCTATCAACGACTTGCGCATACCTGTTTCCATGTTTTCTTACGTGTATTATTCGATACTGATTCATTTCAAAGCATTTCGCCACATCGAAAATTTCAATCAATTTGACATAGCCGGCATCGTCGAATTTGTTCGTTTTTCACCCTCATCTTTCAAATGCCACAGCGGCCCTATTTGGCCTATCAACGACTTGCGCATACCTGTTTCCATGTTTTCTTACGTGTATTATTCGATACTGATTCATTTCAAAGCATTTCGCCACATCGAAAATTTCAATCAATTTGACATAGCCGGCATCGTCGAATTTGTTCGTTTTTTCACCCTCATCTTTCAAATGCCACAGCGGCCCTATTTGGCCTACCAACGACTCGCGCATACCTGTTTCCATGTTTTCTTACGTGTATTATTCGATACTGATTCATTTCAAAGCATTTCGCCACATCGAAAATTTCAATCAATTTGACATAGCCGGCATCGTCGAATTTGTTCGTTTTTTCACCCTCATCTTTCAAATGCCACAGTGGCCCTATTTGGCCTACCAACGACTCGCGCATACCTGTTTCCATGTTTTCTTACGTGTATTATTCGATACTGATTCATTTCAAAGCATTTCGCCACATCGAAAATTTGAATCAATTTGACATAGCCGGCATCGTCGAATTTGTTCGTTTTTCACCCTCATCTTTCAAATGCCACAGCGGCCCTATTTGGCCTACCAACGACTTGCGCATACCTGTTTCCATGTTTTCTTACGTGTATTATTCGATACTGATTCATTTCATAGCATTTCGCCACATGGAAAATTTCAATCAATTTGACATAGCCGGCATCGTCGAATTTGTTCGTTTTTCACCCTCATCTTTCAAATGCCACAGCGGCCCTATTTGGCCTACCAACGACTTGCGCATACCTGTTTCCATGTTTTCTTACGTGTATTATTCGATACTGATTCATTTCAAAGCATTTCGCCACATCGAAAATTTCAATCAATTTGACATAGCCGGCATCGTCGAATTTGTTCGTTTTTCACCCTCATCTTTCAAATGCCACAGCGGCCCTATTTGGCCTACCAACGACTCGCGCATACCTGTTTCCATGTTTTCTTACGTGTATTATTGGATACTGATTCATTTCAAAGCATTTCGCCACATCAAAAATTTCAATCAATTTGACATAGCCGGCATCGTCGAATTTGTTCGTTTTTCACCCTCATCTTTCAAATGCCACAGCGGCCCTATTTGGCCTACCAACGACTTGCGCATACCTGTTTCCATGTTTTCTTACGTGTATTATTCGATACTGATTCATTTCAAAGCATTTCGCCACATCGAAAATTTCAATCAATTTGACATAGCCGGCATCGTCGAATTTGTTCGTTTTCAGCCTCATCTTTCAAATGCCACAGCGGCCCTATTTGGCCTACCAACGACTCGCGCATACCTGTTTCCATGTTTTCTTACGTGTATTATTCGATACTGATTCATTTCAAAGCATTTCGCCACATCGAAAATTTGAATCAATTTGACATAGCCGGCATCGTCGATTTTGTTCGTTTTTCACCCTCATCTTTCAAATGCCACAGCGGCCCTATTTGGCCTACCAACGACTCGCGCATACCTGTTTCCATGTTTTCTTACGTGTATTATTCGATACTGATTCATTTCGAAGCATTTCGCCACATCGAAAATTTCAATCAATTTGACATAGCCGGCATCGTCGAATTTGTTCGTTTTTCACCCTCATCTTTCAAATGCCACAGCGGCCCTATTTGGCCTACCAACGACTTGCGCATACCTGTTTCCATGTTTTCTTACGTGTATTATTCGATACTGATTCATTTCAAAGCATTTCGCCACATCGAAAATTTCAATCAATTTGACATAGCCGTCATCGTCGAATTTGTTCGTTTTTCACCCTCATCTTTCAAATGCCACAGCGGCCCTATTTGGTCTACCAACGACTCGCGCATACCTGTTTCCATGTTTTCTTACGTGTATTATTCGATACTGATTCATTTCAAAGCATTTCGCCACATCAAAAATTTCAATCAATTTGACATAGCCGGCACCAACGACTCGCGCATACCTGTTTCCATGTTTTCTTACGTGTATTATTCGATACTGATTCATTTCAAAGCATTTCGCCACATCGAAAATTTCAATCAATTTGACATAGCCGGCATCGTCGAATTTGTTCGTTTTTCACCCTCATCTTTCAAATGCCACAGCGGCCCTATTTGGCCTACCAACGACTCGCGCATACCTGTTTCCATGTTTTCTTACGTGTATTATTCGATACTGATTCATTTCAAAGCATTTCGCCACATCAAAAATTTCAATCAATTTGACATAGCCGGCATCGACGAATTTGTTCGTTTTTCACCCTCATCTTTCAAATGCCACAGCGGCCCTATTTGGCCTACCAACGACTTGCGCATACCAGTTTCCATGTTTTCTTACGTGTATTATTCGATACTGATTCATTTCAAAGCATTTCGTCACATCGAAAATTTCAATCAATTTGACATAGCCGGTATCGTCGAATTTGTTCGTTTTTCACCCTCATCTTTCAAATGCCACAGCGGCCCTATTTGGCCTACCAACGACTCGCGCATACCTGTTTCCATGTTTTCTTACGTGTATTATTCGATACTGATTCATTTCAAAGCATTTCGCCACATCGAAAATTTCAATCAATTTGACATAGCTGGCATCGTCGAATTTGTTCGTTTTTCACCCTCATCTTTCAAATGCCACAGCGGCCCTATTTGGCCTACCAACGACTCGCGCATACCTGTTTCCATGTTTTCTTACGTGTATTATTCGATACTGATTCATTTCAAAGCATTTCGCCACATCGAAAATTTCAATCAATTTGACATAGCCGGCATCGTCGAATTTATTCGTTTTTCACCCTCATCTTTCAAATGCCACAGCGGCCCTATTTGGCCTACCAACGACTCGCGCATACCTGTTTCCATGTTTTCTTACGTGTATTATTCGATACTGATTCATTTCAAAGCATTTCGCCACATCAAAAATTTCAATCAATTTGACATAGCCGGCATCGTCGAATTTGTTCGTTTTTCACCCTCATCTTTCAAATGCCACAGCGGCCCTATTTGGCCTACCAACGACTCGCGCATACCTGTTTCCATGTTTTCTTACGTGTATTATTCGATACTGATTCATTTCAAAGCATTTCGCCACATCGAAAATTTGAATCAATTTGACATAGCCGGCATCGTCGAATTTGTTCGTTTTTCAGCCTCATCTTTCAAATGCCACAGCGGCCCTATTTGGCCTACCAACGACTCGCGCATACCTGTTTCCATGTTTTCGTACGTGTATTATTCGATACTGATTCATTTCAAAGCATTTCGCCACATCGAAAATTTGAATCAATTTGACATAGCCGGCATCGTCGATTTTGTTCGTTTTTCACCCTCATCTTTCAAATGCCACAGCGGCCCTATTTGGCCTACCAACGACTCGCGCATACCTGTTTCCATGTTTTCTTACGTGTATTATTCGATACTGATTCATTTCGAAGCATTTCGCCACATCGAAAATTTCAATCAATTTGACATAGCCGGCATCGTCGAATTTGTTCGTTTTTCACCCTCATCTTTCAAATGCCACAGCGGCCCTATTTGGCCTACCAACGACTTGCGCATACCTGTTTCCATGTTTTCTTACGTGTATTATTCGATACTGATTCATTTCAAAGCATTTCGCCACATCGAAAATTTCAATCAATTTGACATAGCCGTCATCGTCGAATTTGTTCGTTTTTCACCCTCATCTTTCAAATGCCACAGCGGCCCTATTTGGTCTACCAACGACTCGCGCATACCTGTTTCCATGTTTTCTTACGTGTATTATTCGATACTGATTCATTTCAAAGCATTTCGCCACATCAAAAATTTCAATCAATTTGACATAGCCGGCATCGTCGAATTTGTTCGTTTTTCACCCTCATCTTTCAAATGCCACAGCGGCCCTATTTGGCCTACCAACGACTTGCGCATACCTGTTTCCATGTTTTCTTACGTGTATTATTCGATACTGATTCATTTCAAAGCATTTCGCCACATCGAAAATTTCAATCAATTTGACATAGCCGGCATCGTCGAATTTGTTCGTTTTTCACCCTCATCTTTCAAATGCCACAGCGGCCCTATTTGGCCTACCAACGACTCGCGCATACCTGTTTCCATGTTTTCTTACGTGTATTATTCGATACTGATTCATTTCAAAGCATTTCGCCACATCGAAAATTTCAATCAATTTGACATAGCCGGCATCGTCGAATTTGTTCGTTTTTCACCCTCATCTTTCAAATGCCACAGCGGCCCTATTTGGCCTACCAACGACTCGCGCATACCTGTTTCCATGTTTTCTTACGTGTATTATTCGAAAATTTCAATCAATTTGACATAGCCGGCATCGTCGAATTTGTTCGTTTTTCACCCTCATCTTTCAAATGCCACAGCGGCCCTATTTGGCCTACCAACGACTCGCGCATACCTGTTTCCATGTTTTCTTACGTGTATTATTCGATACTGATTCATTTCAAAGCATTTCGCCACATCGAAAATTTCAATCAATTTGACATAGCCGGCATGGTCGAATTTGTTCGTTTTTCACCCTCATCTTTCAAATGCCACAGCGGCCCTATTTGGCCTACCAACGACTCGCGCATACCTGTTTCCATGTTTTCTTACGTGTATTATTCGATACTGATTCATTTCAAAGCATTTCGCCACATCAAAAATTTCAATCAATTTGACATAGCCGGCATCGACGAATTTGTTCGTTTTTCACCCTCATCTTTCAAATGCCACAGCGGCCCTATTTGGCCTACCAACGACTTGCGCATACCTGTTTCCATGTTTTCTTACGTGTATTATTCGATACTGATTCATTTCAAAGCATTTCGTCACATCGAAAATTTCAATCAATTTGACATAGCCGGTATCGTCGAATTTGTTCGTTTTTCACCCTCATCTTTCAAATGCCACAGCGGCCCTATTTGGCCTACCAACGACTCGCGCATACCTGTTTCCATGTTTTCTTACGTGTATTATTCGATACTGATTCATTTCAAAGCATTTCGCCACATCGAAAATTTCAATCAATTTGACATAGCTGGCATCGTCGAATTTGTTCGTTTTTCACCCTCATCTTTCAAATGCCACAGCGGCCCTATTTGGCCTACCAACGACTCGCGCATACCTGTTTCCATGTTTTCTTACGTGTATTATTCGATACTGATTCATTTCAAAGCATTTCGCCACATCGAAAATTTCAATCAATTTGACATAGCCGGCATCGTCGAATTTATTCGTTTTTCACCCTCATCTTTCAAATGCCACAGCGGCCCTATTTGGCCTACCAACGACTCGCGCATACCTGTTTCCATGTTTTCTTACGTGTATTATTCGATACTGATTCATTTCAAAGCATTTCGCCACATCAAAAATTTCAATCAATTTGACATAGCCGGCATCGTCGAATTTGTTCGTTTTTCACCCTCATCTTTCAAATGCCACAGCGGCCCTATTTGGCCTACCAACGACTCGCGCATACCTGTTTCCATGTTTTCTTACGTGTATTATTCGATACTGATTCATTTCAAAGCATTTCGCCACATCGAAAATTTGAATCAATTTGACCGGCATCGTCGAATTTGTTCGTTTTTCACCCTCATCTTTCAAATGCCACAGCGGCCCTATTTGGCCTACCAACGACTCGCGCATACCTGTTTCCATGTTTTCTTACGTGTATTATTCGATACTGATTCATTTCAAAGCATTTCGCCACATCGAAAATTTCAATCAATTTGACATAGCCGGCATCGACGAATTTGTTCGTTTTTCACCCTCATCTTTCAAATGCCACAGCGGCCCTATTTGGCCTACCAACGACTCGCGCATACCTGTTTCCATGTTTTCTTACGTGTATTATTCGATACTGATTCATTTCAAAGCATTTCGCCACATCGAAAATTTCAATCAATTTGACATAGCCGGCATCGACGAATTTGTTCGTTTTTCACCCTCATCTTTCAAATGCCACAGCGGCCCTATTTGGCCTTACAACGACTCGCGCATACCTGTTTCCATGTTTTCTTACGTGTATTATTCGATACTGATTCATTTCAAAGCATTTCGCCACATCGAAAATTTCAATCAATTTGACATAGCCGGCATCGACGAATTTGTTCGTTTTTCACCCTCATCTTTCAAATGCCACAGCGGCCCTATTTGGCCTACCAACGGCTCGCGCATACCTGTTTCCATGTTTTCTTACGTGTATTATTCGATACTGATTCATTTCAAAGCATTTCGCCACATCGAAAATTTCAATTAATTTGACATAGCCGGCATCGTCGAATTTGTTCGTTTTTCACCCTCATCTTTCAAATGCCACAGCGGCCCTATTTGGCCTACCAACGGCTCGCGCATACCTGTTTCCATGTTTTCTTACGTGTATTATTCGATACTGATTCATTTCAAAGCATTTCGCCACATCAAAAATTTCAATCAATTTGACATAGCCGGCATCGTCGAATTTGTTCGTTTTTCACCCTCATCTTTCAAATGCCACAGCGGCCCTATTTGGCCTACCAACGACTTGCGCATACCTGTTTCCATGTTTTCTTACGTGTATTATTCAATACTGATTCATTTCAAAGCATTTCGCCACATCGAAAATTTCAATCAATTTGACATAGCCGGCATCGTCGAATTTGTTCGTTTTTCACCCTCATCTTTCAAATGCCACAGCGGCCCTATTTGGCCTACCAACGACTCGCGCATACCTGTTTCCATGTTTTCTTACGTGTATTATTCGATACTGATTCATTTCAAAGCATTTCGCCACATCAAAAATTTCAATCAATTTGACATAGCCGGCATCGACAAATTTGTTCGTTTTTCACCCTCATCTTTCAAATGCCACAGCGGCCCTATTGGGCCTACCAACGACTTGCGCATACCTGTTTCCATGTTTTCTTACGTGTATTATTCGATACTGATTCATTTCAAAGCATTTCGCCACATCGAAAATTTGGATCAATTTGACATAGCCGGTATCGTCGAATTTGTTCGTTTTTCACCCTCATCTTTCAAATGCCACAGCGGCCCTATTTGGCCTACCAACGACTCGCGCATACCTGTTTCCATGTTTTCTTACGTGTATTATTCGATACTGATTCATTTCAAAGCATTTCGCCACATCGAAAATTTCAATCAATTTGACATAGCCGACATCGTCGAATTTGTTCGTTTTTCACCCTCATCTTTCAAATGCCGCAGCGGCCCTATTTGGCCTACCAACGACTCGCGCATACCTGTTTCCATGTTTTCTTACGTGTGTTATTCGATACTGATTCATTTCAAAGCATTTCGCCACATCAAAAATTTCAATCAATTTGACATAGCCGGCATCGTCGAATTTGTTCGTTTTTCACCCTCATCTTTCAAATGCCACAGCGGCCCTATTTGGCCTACCAACGACTTGCGCATACCTGTTTCCATGTTTTCTTACGTGTATTATTCGATACTGATTCATTTCAAGGCATTTCGCCACATCGAAAATTTCAATCAATTTGACATACCGGCATCGTCGAATTTGTTCGTTTTTCACCCTCATCTTTCAAATGCCACAGCGGCCCTATTTGGCCTACCAACGACTCGCGCATACCTGTTTCCATGTTTTCTTACGTGTATTATTCGATACTGATTCATTTCAAAGCATTTCGCCACATCGAAAATTTCAATCAATTTGACATAGCCGGCATCGTCGAATTTGTTCGTTTTTCACCCTCATCTTTCAAATGCCACAGCGGCCCTATTTGGCCTACCAACGACTCGCGCATACCTGTTTACATGTTTTCTTACGTGTATTATTCGATACTGATTCATTTCAAAGCATTGCGCCACATCAAAAATTTCAATCAATTTGACATAGCCGGCATCGTCGAATTTGTTCGTTTTTCACCCTCATCTTTCAAATGCCACAGCGGCCCTATTTGGCCTACCAACGACTTGCGCATACCTGTTTCCATGTTTTCTTACGTGTATTATTCGATACTGATTCATTTCAAAGCATTTCGCCACATCGAAAATTTCAATCAATTTGACATAGCCGGCATCGTCGAATTTGTTCGTTTTTCACCCTCATCACCCTCAGCGGCCTTATTTGGCCTACCAACGACTCGCGCATACCTGTTTCCATTTTTTCTTACGTGTATTATTCGATACTTATTCATTTCAAAGCATTTCGCCACATCGAAAATTTGAATCAATTTGACATAGCCGGCATCGTCGAATTTGTTCGTTTTTCACCCTCATCTTTCAAATGCCACAGCGGCCCTATTTGGCCTACCAACGACTTGCGCATACCTGTTTCCATGTTTTCTTACGTGTATTATTCGACACTGATTCATTTCAAGGCATTTCGCCACATCGAAAATTTCAATCAATTTGACATACCGGCATCGTCGAATTTGTTCGTTTTTCACCCTCATCTTTCAAATGCCACAGCGGCCCTATTTGGCCTACCAACGACTTGCGCATACCTGTTTCCATGTTTTCTTACGTGTAT
This sequence comes from Eristalis arbustorum, assembly GCA_916610145.1. Lineage (NCBI taxonomy): Eukaryota > Metazoa > Arthropoda > Insecta > Diptera > Syrphidae > Eristalis > Eristalis arbustorum. The sequence continues at coordinate 59,901,764 of OU744317.1, read as the reverse complement.
TATTCGATACTGATTCATTTCAAAGCATTTCGCCACATCGAAAATTTCAATCAATTTGACATAGCCGGCATCGTCGAATTTGTTCGTTTTTCACCCTCATCTTTCAAATGCCACAGCGGCCCTATTTGGCCTACCAACGACTCGCGCATACCTGTTTCCATGTTTTCTTACGTGTATTATTCGATACTGATTCATTTCAAAGCATTTCGCCACATCGAAAATTTCAATCAATTTGACATAGCCGGCATCGTCGAATTTGTTCGTTTTTCACCCTCATCTTTCAAATGCCACAGCGGCCCTATTTGGCCTACCAACGACTCGCGCACACCTGTTTCCATGTTTTCTTACGTGTATTATTCGATACTGATTCATTTCAAAGCATTTCGCCACATCGAAAATTTCAATCAATTTGACATAGCCGGCATCGTCGAATTTGTTCGTTTTTCACCCTCATCTTTCAAATGCCACAGCGGCCCTATTTGGCCTACCAACGACTCGCGCATACCTGTTTCCATGTTTTCTTACGTGTATTATTCGATACTGATTCATTTCAAAGCATTTCGCCACATCGAAAATTTCAATCAATTTGACATAGCCGGCATCGTCGAATTTGTTCGTTTTTCACCCTTATCTTTCAAATGCCACAGTGGCCCTATTTGGCCTACCAACGACTCGCGCATACCTGTTTCCATGTTTTCTTACGTGTATTATTCGATACTGATTCATTTCAAAGCATTTCGCCACATCGAAAATTTGAATCAATTTGACATAGCCGGCATCGTCGAATTTGTTCGTTTTTCACCCTCATCTTTCAAATGCCACAGCGGCCCTATTTGGCCTACCAACGACTCGCGCATACCTGTTTCCATGTTTTCTTACGTGTATTATTCGATACTGATTCATTTCAAAGCATTTCGCCACATCAAAAATTTCAATCAATTTGACATAGCCGGCATCGTCGAATTTGTTCGTTTTTCACCCTCATCTTTCAAATGCCACAGCGGCCCTATTTGGCCTACCAACGACTTGCGCATACCTGTTTCCATGTTTTCTTACGTGTATTATTCGATACTGATTCATTTCAAAGCATTTCGCCACATCGAAAATTTCAATCAATTTGACATAGCCGGCATCGTCGAATTTGTTCGTTTTTCACCCTCATCTTTCAAATGCCACAGCGGCCCTATTTGGCCTACCAACGACTCGCGCATACCTGTTTCCATGTTTTCTTACGTGTATTATTCGATACTGATTCATTTCAAAGCATTTCGCCACATCAAAAATTTCAATCAATTTGACATAGCCGGCATCGTCGAATTTGTTCGTTTTTCACCCGCATCTTTCAAATGCCACAGCGGCCCTATTTGGCCTACCAACGACTCGCGCATACCTGTTTCCATGTTTTCTTACGTGTATTATTCGATACTGATTCATTTCAAAGCATTTCGCCACATCGAAAATTTCAATCAATTTGACATAGCCGGCATCGTCGAATTTGTTCGTTTTTCACCCTCATCTTTCAAATGCCACAGCGGCCCTATTTGGCCTACCAACGACTTGCGCATACCTGTTTCCATGTTTTCTTACGTGTATTATTCGATATTGATTCATTTCAAAGCATTTCGCCACATCGAAAATTTCAATCAATTTGACATAGCCGGCATCGTCGAATTTGTTCGTTTTTCACACTCATCTTTCAAATGCCACAGCGGCCCTATTAGGCCTACCAACGACTCGCGCATACCTGTTTCCATGTTTTCTTACGTGTATTATTCGATACTGATTCATTTCAAAGCATTTCGCCACATCAAAAATTTCAATCAATTTGACATAGCCGGCATCGTCGAATTTGTTCGTTTTTCACCCGCATCTTTCAAATGCCACAGCGGCCCTATTTGGCCTACCAACGACTCGCGCATACCTGTTTCCATGTTTTCTTACGTGTATTATTCGATACTGATTCATTTCAAAGCATTTCGCCACATCGAAAATTTCAATCAATTTGACATAGCCGGCATCGTCGAATTTGTTCGTTTTTCACCCTCATCTTTCAAATGCCACAGTGGCCCTATTTGGCCTACCAACGACTCGCGCATACCTGTTTCCATGTTTTCTTACGTGTTTTATTCGATACTTATTCATTTCAAAGCATTTCGCCACAGCGAAAATTTCAATCAATTTGACATAGCCGGCATCGTAGAATTTGTTCGCTTTTCACCCTCATCTTTCAAATGCCACAGCGGCCCTATTTGGCCTACCAACGACTCGCGCATACCTGTTTCCATGTTTTCTTACGTGTATTATTCGATACTGATTCATTTCAAAGCATTTCGCCACATCGAAAATTTCAATCAATTTGACATAGCCGGCATCGTCGAATTTGTTCGTTTTTCACCCTCATCTTTCAAATGCCACAGCGGCCCTATTTGGCCTACCAACGACTCGCGCATACCTGTTTCCATGTTTTCTTACGTGTATTATTCGATACTGATTCATTTCAAAGCATTTCGCCACATCGAAAATTTGAATCAATTTGACATAGCCGGCATCGTCGAATTTGTTCGTTTTTCACCCTCATCTTTCAAATGCCACAGCGGCCCTATTTGGCCTACCAACGACTCGCGCATACCTGTTTCCATGTTTTCTTACGTGTATTATTCGATACTGATTCATTTCAAAGCATTTCGCCACATCGAAAATTTCAATCAATTTGACATAGCCGGCATCGTCGAATTTGTTCGTTTTTCACCCTCATCTTTCAAATGCCACAGCGGCCCTATTTGGCCTACCAACGACTCGCGCATACCTGTTTCCATGTTTTCTTACGTGTATTATTCGATACTGATTCATTTCAAAGCATTTCGCCACATCAAAAATTTCAATCAATTTGACATAGCCGGCATCGTCGAATTTGTTCGTTTTTCACCCTCATCTTTCAAATGCCACAGCGGCCCTATTTGGCCTACCAACGACTTGCGCATACCTGTTTCCATGTTTTCTTACGTGTATTATTCGATACTGATTCATTTCAAAGCATTTCGCCACATCGAAAATTTCAATCAATTTGACATAGCCGGCATCGTCGAATTTGTTCGTTTTTCACCCTCATCTTTCAAATGCCACAGCGGCCCTACAAATGTTTTCCAACGAACAAATGTTTTCCACCCTCATCTTTCAAATGCCACAGCGGCCCTATTTGGCCTACCAACGACTCGCGCATACCTGTTTCCATGTTTTCTTACGTGTATTATTCGATACTGATTCATTTCAAAGCATTTCGCCACATCAAAAATTTCAATCAATTTGACATAGCCGGCATCGTCGAATTTGTTCGTTTTTCACCCTCATCTTTCAAATGCCACAGCGGCCCTATTTGGCCTACCTACGACTTGCGCATACCTGTTTCCATGTTTTCTTACGTGTATTATTCGATACTGATTCATTTCAAAGCATTTCGCCGCATCAAAAATTTCAATCAATTTGACATAGCCGGCATCGTCGAATTTGTTCGTTTTTCACCCTCATCTTTCAAATGCCACAGCGGCCCTATTTGGCCCACCAACGACTTGCGCATACCTGTTTCCATGTTTTCTTACGTGTATTATTCGATACTGATTCATTTCAAAGCATTTCGCCACATCGAAAATTTCAATCAATTTGACATAGCCGGCATCGTCGAATTTGTTCGTTTTTCACCCTCATCTTTCAAATGCCACAGCGGCCCTATTTGGCCTACCAACGACTCGCGCATACCTGTTTCCATGTTTTCTTACGTGTATTATTCGATACTGATTCATTTCAAAGCATTTCGCCACATCGAAAATTTCAATCAATTTGACATAGCCGGCATCGTCGAATTTGTTCGTTTTTCACCCTCATCTTTCAAATGCCACAGCGGCCCTATTTGGCCTACCAACGACTCGCGCATACCTGTTTCCATGTTTTCTTACGTGTATTATTCGATACTGATTCATTTCAAAGCATTTCGCCACATCAAAAATTTCAATCAATTTGACATAGCAGGCATCGACGAATTTGTTCGTTTTTCACCCTCATCTTTCAAATGCCACAGCGGCCCTATTTGGCCTACCAACGACTTGCGCATACCTGTTTCCATGTTTTCTTACGTGTATTATTCGATACTGATTCATTTCAAAGCATTTCGCCACATCGAAAATTTCAATCAATTTGACATAGCCGGTATCGTCGAATTTGTTCGTTTTTCACCCTCATCTTTCAAATGCCACAGCGGCTTTATTTGGCCTACCAACGACTCGCGCATACCTGTTTCCATGTTTTCTTACGTGTATTATTCGATACTGATTCATTTCAAAGCATTTCGCCACATCGAAAATTTCAATCAATTTGACATAGCTGGCATCGTCGAATTTGTTCGTTTTTCACCCTCATCTTTCAAATGCCACAGCGGCCCTATTTGGCCTACCAACGACTCGCGCATACCTGTTTCCATGTTTTCTTACGTGTATTATTCGATACTGATTCATTTTAAAGCATTTCGCCACATCGAAAATTTCAATCAATTTGACATAGCCGGCATCGTCGAATTTGTTCGTTTTTCACCCTCATCTTTCAAATGCCACAGCGGCCCTATTTGGCCTACCAACGACTCGCGCATACCTGTTTCCATGTTTTCTTACGTGTATTATTCGATACTGATTCATTTCAAAGCATTTCGCCACATCAAAAATTTCAATCAATTTGACATAGCCGGCATCGTCGAATTTGTTCGTTTTTCACCCTCATCTTTCAAATGCCACAGCGGCCCTATTTGGCCTACCAACGACTCGCGCATACCTGTTTCCATGTTTTCTTACGTGTATTATTCGATACTGATTCATTTCAAAGCATTTCGCCACATCGAAAATTTGAATCAATTTGACATAGCCGGCATCGTCGAATTTGTTCGTTTTTCACCCTCATCTTTCAAATGCCACAGCGGCCCTATTTGGCCTACCAACGACTCGCGCATACCTGTTTCCATGTTTTCTTACGTGTATTATTCGATACTGATTCATTTCAAAGCATTTCGCCACATCGAAAATTTCAATCAATTTGACATAGCCGGCATCGTCGAATTTGTTCGTTTTTCACCCTCATCTTTCAAATGCCACAGCGGCCCTATTTGGCCTACCAACGACTTGCGCATACCTGTTTCCATGTTTTCTTACGTGTATTATTCGATACTGATTCATTTCAAAGCATTTCGCCACATCGAAAATTTCAATTAATTTGACATAGCCGGCATCGTCGAATTTGTTCGTTTTTCACCCTCATCTTTCAAATGCCACAGCGGCCCTATTTGGCCTACCAACGGCTCGCGCATACCTGTTTCCATGTTTTCTTACGTGTATTATTCGATACTGATTCATTTCAAAGCATTTCGCCACATCAAAAATTTCAATCAATTTGACATAGCCGGCATCGTCGAATTTGTTCGTTTTTCACCCTCATCTTTGAAATGCCACAGCGGCCCTATTTGGCCTACCAACGACTTGCGCATACCTGTTTCCATGTTTTCTTACGTGTATTATTCGATACTGATTCATTTCAAAGCATTTCGCCACATCGAAAATTTCAATCAATTTGACATAGCCGGCATCGTCGAATTTGTTCGTTTTTCACCCTCATCTTTCAAATGCCACAGTGGCCCTATTTGGCCTACCAACGACTCGCGCATACCTGTTTCCATGTTTTCTTACGTGTTTTATTCGATACTTATTCATTTCAAAGCATTTCGCCACAGCGAAAATTTCAATCAATTTGACATAGCCGGCATCGTAGAATTTGTTCGCTTTTCACCCTCATCTTTCAAATGCCACAGCGGCCCTATTTGGCCTACCAACGACTCGCGCATACCTGTTTCCATGTTTTCTTACGTGTATTATTCGATACTGATTCATTTCAAAGCATTTCGCCACATCGAAAATTTCAATCAATTTGACATAGCCGGCATCGTCGAATTTGTTCGTTTTTCACCCTCATCTTTCAAATGCCACAGCGGCCCTATTTGGCCTACCAACGACTCGCGCATACCTGTTTCCATGTTTTCTTACGTGTATTATTCGATACTGATTCATTTCAAAGCATTTCGCCACATCGAAAATTTGAATCAATTTGACATAGCCGGCATCGTCGAATTTGTTCGTTTTTCACCCTCATCTTTCAAATGCCACAGCGGCCCTATTTGGCCTACCAACGACTCGCGCATACCTGTTTCCATGTTTTCTTACGTGTATTATTCGATACTGATTCATTTCAAAGCATTTCGCCACATCGAAAATTTCAATCAATTTGACATAGCCGGCATCGTCGAATTTGTTCGTTTTTCACCCTCATCTTTCAAATGCCACAGCGGCCCTATTTGGCCTACCAACGACTCGCGCATACCTGTTTCCATGTTTTCTTACGTGTATTATTCGATACTGATTCATTTCAAGCATTTCGCCACATCAAAAATTTCAATCAATTTGACATAGCCGGCATCGTCGAATTTGTTCGTTTTTCACCCTCATCTTTCAAATGCCACAGCGGCCCTATTTGGCCTACCAACGACTTGCGCATACCTGTTTCCATGTTTTCTTACGTGTATTATTCGATACTGATTCATTTCAAAGCATTTCGCCACATCGAAAATTTCAATCAATTTGACATAGCCGGCATCGTCGAATTTGTTCGTTTTTCACCCTCATCTTTCAAATGCCACAGCGGCCCTACAAATGTTTTCCAACGAACAAATGTTTTCCACCCTCATCTTTCAAATGCCACAGCGGCCCTATTTGGCCTACCAACGACTCGCGCATACCTGTTTCCATGTTTTCTTACGTGTATTATTCGATACTGATTCATTTCAAAGCATTTCGCCACATCAAAAATTTCAATCAATTTGACATAGCCGGCATCGTCGAATTTGTTCGTTTTTCACCCTCATCTTTCAAATGCCACAGCGGCCCTATTTGGCCTACCTACGACTTGCGCATACCTGTTTCCATGTTTTCTTACGTGTATTATTCGATACTGATTCATTTCAAAGCATTTCGCCGCATCAAAAATTTCAATCAATTTGACATAGCCGGCATCGTCGAATTTGTTCGTTTTTCACCCTCATCTTTCAAATGCCACAGCGGCCCTATTTGGCCCACCAACGACTTGCGCATACCTGTTTCCATGTTTTCTTACGTGTATTATTCGATACTGATTCATTTCAAAGCATTTCGCCACATCGAAAATTTCAATCAATTTGACATAGCCGGCATCGTCGAATTTGTTCGTTTTTCACCCTCATCTTTCAAATGCCACAGCGGCCCTATTTGGCCTACCAACGACTCGCGCATACCTGTTTCCATGTTTTCTTACGTGTATTATTCGATACTGATTCATTTCAAAGCATTTCGCCACATCGAAAATTTCAATCAATTTGACATAGCCGGCATCGTCGAATTTGTTCGTTTTTCACCCTCATCTTTCAAATGCCACAGCGGCCCTATTTGGCCTACCAACGACTCGCGCATACCTGTTTCCATGTTTTCTTACGTGTATTATTCGATACTGATTCATTTCAAAGCATTTCGCCACATCAAAAATTTCAATCAATTTGACATAGCAGGCATCGACGAATTTGTTCGTTTTTCACCCTCATCTTTCAAATGCCACAGCGGCCCTATTTGGCCTACCAACGACTTGCGCATACCTGTTTCCATGTTTTCTTACGTGTATTATTCGATACTGATTCATTTCAAAGCATTTCGCCACATCGAAAATTTCAATCAATTTGACATAGCCGGTATCGTCGAATTTGTTCGTTTTTCACCCTCATCTTTCAAATGCCACAGCGGCTTTATTTGGCCTACCAACGACTCGCGCATACCTGTTTCCATGTTTTCTTACGTGTATTATTCGATACTGATTCATTTCAAAGCATTTCGCCACATCGAAAATTTCAATCAATTTGACATAGCTGGCATCGTCGAATTTGTTCGTTTTTCACCCTCATCTTTCAAATGCCACAGCGGCCCTATTTGGCCTACCAACGACTCGCGCATACCTGTTTCCATGTTTTCTTACGTGTATTATTCGATACTGATTCATTTTAAAGCATTTCGCCACATCGAAAATTTCAATCAATTTGACATAGCCGGCATCGTCGAATTTGTTCGTTTTTCACCCTCATCTTTCAAATGCCACAGCGGCCCTATTTGGCCTACCAACGACTCGCGCATACCTGTTTCCATGTTTTCTTACGTGTATTATTCGATACTGATTCATTTCAAAGCATTTCGCCACATCAAAAATTTCAATCAATTTGACATAGCCGGCATCGTCGAATTTGTTCGTTTTTCACCCTCATCTTTCAAATGCCACAGCGGCCCTATTTGGCCTACCAACGACTCGCGCATACCTGTTTCCATGTTTTCTTACGTGTATTATTCGATACTGATTCATTTCAAAGCATTTCGCCACATCGAAAATTTGAATCAATTTGACATAGCCGGCATCGTCGAATTTGTTCGTTTTTCACCCTCATCTTTCAAATGCCACAGCGGCCCTATTTGGCCTACCAACGACTCGCGCATACCTGTTTCCATGTTTTCTTACGTGTATTATTCGATACTGATTCATTTCAAAGCATTTCGCCACATCGAAAATTTCAATCAATTTGACATAGCCGGCATCGTCGAATTTGTTCGTTTTTCACCCTCATCTTTCAAATGCCACAGCGGCCCTATTTGGCCTACCAACGACTTGCGCATACCTGTTTCCATGTTTTCTTACGTGTATTATTCGATACTGATTCATTTCAAAGCATTTCGCCACATCGAAAATTTCAATTAATTTGACATAGCCGGCATCGTCGAATTTGTTCGTTTTTCACCCTCATCTTTCAAATGCCACAGCGGCCCTATTTGGCCTACCAACGGCTCGCGCATACCTGTTTCCATGTTTTCTTACGTGTATTATTCGATACTGATTCATTTCAAAGCATTTCGCCACATCAAAAATTTCAATCAATTTGACATAGCCGGCATCGTCGAATTTGTTCGTTTTTCACCCTCATCTTTGAAATGCCACAGCGGCCCTATTTGGCCTACCAACGACTTGCGCATACCTGTTTCCATGTTTTCTTACGTGTATTATTCGATACTGATTCATTTCAAAGCATTTCGCCACATCGAAAATTTCAATCAATTTGACATAGCCGGCATCGTCGAATTTGTTCGTTTTTCACCCTCATCTTTCAAATGCCACAGCGGCCCTATTTGGCCTACCACGACTCGCGCATACCTGTTTCCATGTTTTCTTACGTGTATTATTCGATACTGATTCATTTCAAAGCATTTCGCCACATCGAAAATTTCAATCAATTTGACATAGCCGGCATCGTCGAATTTGTTCGTTTTTCACATTCATCTTTCAAATTCCACAGCGGCCCTACTTGGCCTACCAACGACTCGCGCATACCTGTTTCCATGTTTTCTTACGTGTATTATTCGATACTGATTCATTTCAAAGCATTTCGCCACATCAAAAATTTCAATCAATTTGACATAGCCGGCATCGACGAATTTGTTCGTTTTTCACCCTCATCTTTCAAATGCCACAGCGGCCCTATTGGGCCTACCAACGACTTGCGCATACCTGTTTCCATGTTTTCTTACGTGTATTATTCGATACTGATTCATTTCAAAGCATTTCGCCACATCGAAAATTTGAATCAATTTGACATAGCCGGCATCGTCGAATTTGTTCGTTTTTCACCCTCATCTTTCAAATGCCACAGCGGCCCTATTTGGCCTACCAACGACTCGCGCATACCTGTTTCCATGTTTTCTTACGTGTATTATTCGATACTGATTCATTTCAAAGCATTTCGCCACATCGAAAATTTCAATCAATTTGACATAGCCGACATCGTCGAATTTGTTCGTTTTTCACCCTCATCTTTCAAATGCCGCAGCGGCCCTATTTGGCCTACCAACGACTCGCGCATACCTGTTTCCATGTTTTCTTACGTGTGTTATTCGATACTGATTCATTTCAAAGCATTTCGCCACATCAAAAATTTCAATCAATTTGACATAGCCGGCATCGTCGAATTTGTTCGTTTTTCACCCTCATCTTTCAAATGCCACAGCGGCCCTATTTGGCCTACCAACGACTTGCGCATACCTGTTTCCATGTTTTCTTACGTGTATTATTCGATACTGATTCATTTCAAGGCATTTCGCCACATCGAAAATTTCAATCAATTTGACATACCGGCATCGTCGAATTTGTTCGTTTTTCACCCTCATCTTTCAAATGCCACAGCGGCCCTATTTGGCCTACCAACGACTCGCGCATACCTGTTTCCATGTTTTCTTACGTGTATTATTCGATACTGATTCATTTCAAAGCATTTCGCCACATCGAAAATTTCAATCAATTTGACATAGCCGGCATCGTCGAATTTGTTCGTTTTTCACCCTCATCTTTCAAATGCCACAGCGGCCCTATTTGGCCTACCAACGACTCGCGCATACCTGTTTCCATGTTTTCTTACGTGTATTATTCGATACTGATTCATTTCAAAGCATTTCGCCACATCAAAAATTTCAATCAATTTGACATAGCCGGCATCGTCGAATTTGTTCGTTTTTCACCCTCATCTTTCAAATGCCACAGCGGCCCTATTTGGCCTACCAACGACTTGCGCATACCTGTTTCCATGTTTTCTTACGTGTATTATTCGATACTGATTCATTTCAAAGCATTTCGCCACATCGAAAATTTCAATCAATTTGACATAGCCGGCATCGTCGAATTTGTTCGTTTTTCACCCTCATCTTTCAAATGCCACAGCGGACCTATTTGGCCTACCAACGACTCGCGCATACCTGTTTCCATGTTTTCTTACGTGTATTATTCGATTCTGATTCATTTCAAAGCATTTCGCCACATCGAAAATTTCAATCAATTTGACATAGCCGGCATCGTCGAATTTGTTCGTTTTTCACCCTCATCTTTCAAATGCCACAGCGGCCCTATTTGGCCTACCAACGACTTGCGCATACCTGTGTCCATGTTTTCTTACGTGTATTATTCGATACTGATTCATTTCAAAGCATTTCGCCACATCGAAAATTTCAATCAATTTGACATAGCCGGCATCGTCGAATTTGTTCGTTTTTCACCCTCATCTTTCAAATGCCACAGCGGCCCTATTTGGCCTACCAACGACTCGCGCATACCTGTTTCCATGTTTTCTTACGTGTATTATTCGATACTGATTCATTTCAAAGCATTTCGCCACATCGAAAATTTCAATCAATTTGACATAGCCGGCATCGTCGAATTTGTTCGTTTTTCACCCTCATCTTTCAAATGCCACAGCGGCCCTATTTGGCCTACCAACGACTCGCGCATACCTGTTTCCTTGTTTTCTTACGTGTATTATTCGATACTGATTCATTTCAAAGCATTTCGCCACATCAAAAATTTCAATCAATTTGACATAGCCGGCATCGTCGAATTTGTTCGTTTTTCACCCTCATCTTTCAAATGCCACAGCGGCCCTATTTGGCCTACCAACGACTCGCGCATACCTGTTTCCATGTTTTCTTACGTGTATTATTCGATACTGATTCATTTCAAAGCATTTCGCCACATCGAAAATTTGAATCAATTTGACATAGCCGGCATCGTCGAATTTGTTCGTTTTTCACCCTCATCTTTCAAATGCCACAGCGGCCCTATTTGGCCTACCAACGACTCGCGCATACCTGTTTCCATGTTTTCTTACGTGTATTATTCGATACTGATTCATTTCAAAGCATTTCGCCACATCGAAAATTTCAATCAATTTGACATAGCCGGCATCGTCGAATTTGTTCGTTTTTCACCCTCATCTTTCAAATGCCACAGCGGCCCTATTTGGCCTACCAACGACTTGCGCATACCTGTTTCCATGTTTTCTTACGTGTATTATTCGATACTGATTCATTTCAAAGCATTTCGCCACATCGAAAATTTCAATTATTTTGACATAGCCGGCATCGTCGAATTTGTTCGTTTTTCACCCTCATCTTTCAAATGCCACAGCGGCCCTATTTGGCCTACCAACGGCTCGCGCATACCTGTTTCCATGTTTTCTTACGCGTATTATTCGATACTGATTCATTTCAAAGCATTTCGCCACATCAAAAATTTCAATCAATTTGACATAGCCGGCATCGTCGAATTTGTTCGTTTTTCACCCTCATCTTCAAATGCCACAGCGGCCCTATTTGGCCTACCAACGACTTGCGCATACCTGTTTCCATGTTTTCTTACGTGTATTATTCGATACTGATTCATTTCAAAGCATTTCGCCACATCGAAAATTTCAATCAATTTGACATAGCCGGCATCGTCGAATTTGTTCGTTTTTCACCCTCATCTTTCAAATGCCACAGCGGCCCTATTTGGCCTACAACGACTCGCGCATACCTGTTCCATGTTTTCTTACGTGTATTATTCGATACTGATTCATTTCAAAGCATTTCGCCACTCGAAAAATTTCAATCAATTTGACATAGCCGGCATCGTCGAATTTGTTCGTTTTTCACCCTCATCTTTCAAATTCCACAGCGGCCCTATTTGGCCTACCAACGGACTCGCGCATACCTGTTTCCATGTTTTCTTACGTGTATTATTCGATACTGATTCATTTCAAAGCATTTCGCCACATCAAAAATTTCAATCAATTTGACATAGCCGGCATCGACGAATTGTTCGTTTTTCACCCTCATCTTTCAATGCCACAGCGGCCCTATTGGGCCTACCAACGACTTGCGCATACCTGTTTCCATGTTTTTCTTACGTGTATTATTCGATACTGATTCATTTCAAAGCATTTCGCCACATCGAAAATTTGAATCAATTTGACATAGCCGGCATCGTCGAATTTGTTCGTTTTTCACCCTCATCTTTCAAATGCCACAGCGGCCCTATTTGGCCTACCAACGACTCGCGCATACCTGTTTCCATGTTTTCTTACGTGTATTATTCGATACTGATCATTTCAAAGCATTTCGCCACATCGAAAATTTCAATCAATTTGACATAGCCGACATCGTCGAATTTGTTCGTTTTTCACCCTCATCTTTCAAATGCCGCAGCGGCCCTATTTGGCCTACCAACGACTCGCGCATACCTGTTTCCATGTTTTCTTACGTGTATTATTCGATACTGATTCATTTCAAAGCATTTCGCCACATCAAAAATTTCAATCAATTTGACATAGCCGGCATCGTCGAATTTGTTCGTTTTTCACCCTCATCTTTCAAATGCCACAGCGGCCCTATTTGGCCTACCAACGACTCGCGCATACCTGTTTCCATGTTTTCTTACGTGTATTATTCGATACTGATTCATTTCAAAGCATTTCGCCACATCGAAATTTCAATTAATTTGACATAGCCGGCATCGTCGAATTTGTTCGTTTTTCACCCTCATCTTTCAAATGCCACAGCGGCCCTATTTGGCCTACCAACGGCTCGCGCATACCTGTTTCCATGTTTTCTTACGTGTATTATTCGATACTGATTCATTTCAAAGCATTTCGCCACATCAAAAATTTCAATCAATTTGACATAGCCGGCATCGTCGAATTTGTTCGTTTTTTCACCCTCATCTTTCAAATGCCACAGCGGCCCTATTTGGCCTACCAACGACTTGCGCATACCTGTTTCCATGTTTTCTTACGTGTATTATTCGATACTGATTCATTTCAAAGCATTTCGCCACATCGAAAATTTCAATCAATTTGACATAGCCGGCATCGTCGAATTTGTTCGTTTTTCACCCTCATCTTTCAAATGCCACAGCGGCCCTATTTGGCCTACCAACGACTCGGCGCATACCTGTTTCCATGTTTTCTTACGTGTATTATTCGTACTGATTCATTTCAAAGCATTTCGCCACATCGAAAATTTCAATCAATTTGACATAGCCGGCATCGTCGAATTGTCGTTTTTCACCCTCATCTTTCCAATGCCCACAGCGGCCCTAGTTGGCCTACCAACGACTCGCGCATACCTGTTTCCATGTTTTCTACGTGTATTATTCGATACTGATTCATTTCAAGCATTTCGCCACATCGAAAATTTCAATCAATTTGACATAGCGGCATCGTCGAATTTGTTCGTTTTTCACCCTATCTTTCAAATGCCACAAGCGGCCCTATTTGGCCCTACCAACGACTTGCGCATACCTGTTTCCATGTTTTCTTACGTGTATTATTCGATACTGATTCATTTCAAAGCATTTCGCCACATCGAAAATTTCAATTAATTTGACATAGCCGGCATCGTCGAATTTGTTCGTTTTTCACCCTCATCTTTCAAATGCCACAGCGGCCCTATTTGGCCTACCAACGGCTCGCGCATACCTGTTTCCATGTTTTCTTACGCGTATTATTCGATACTGATTCATTTCAAAGCATTTCGCCACATCAAAAATTTCAATCAATTTGACATAGCCGGCATCGTCGAATTTGTTCGTTTTTCACCCTCATCTTTCAAATGCCACAGCGGCCCTATTTGGCCTACCAATCGACTTGCGCATACCTGTTTCCATGTTTTTCTTACGTGTATTATTCGATCTGATTCATTTCAAAAGCATTTCGCCACATCGAAAATTTCAATCAATTTGACATAGCCGGCATCGTTCGAATTTGTTCGTTTTTCACCCTCATCTTTCAAATGCCACAGCGGCCCTATTTGGCCTACCAACGACTCGCGCATACCTGTTTCCATGTTTTCTTACGTGTATATTCGATACTGATTCATTTCAAAGCATTTCGCCACATCGAAAATTTCAATCAATTTGACATAGGCCGGCATCGTCGAATTTGTTCGTTTTTCACCCTCATCTTTCCAATGCCACAGCGGCCCTAGTTGGCCTACCAACGACTCGCGCAATACCTGTTTCCATGTTTTCTTACGTGTATTATTCGATACTGATTCATTTCAAAGCATTTCGGCCACATCGAAAATTTCAATCAATTTGACATAGCCGGCATCGTTGAATTTGTTCGTTTTTCACCCTCATCTTTCAAATGCCACAGCGGCCCTATTTGGCCTACCAACGACTCGCGCATACCTGTTTCCATGTTTTCCTTACGTGTATTATTCGATACTTATTCATTTCAAAGCATTTCGCCACATCGAAAATTGAATCAATTTGACATAGCCGGCATCGTCGAATTTGTTCGTTTTCACCCTCATCTTTCAAATGCCACAGGCGGACCTATTTGGCCTACCAACGACTCGCGCATACCTGTTTCCATGTTTTCTTACGTGTATATTCGATTCTGATTCATTTCAAAGCATTTCGCCACATCGAAAATTTCAATCAATTTGACATAGCCGGCATCGTCGAATTTGTTCGTTTTTCACCCTCATCTTTCAAATGCCACAGCGGCCCTATTTGGCCTACCAACGACTTGCGCATACCTGTGTCCATGTTTTCTTACGTGTATTATTCGATACTGATTCATTTCAAAGCATTTCGCCACATCGAAAATTTCAATCAATTTGACATAGCCGGCATCGTCGAATTTGTTCGTTTTTCCACCCTCATCTTTCAAATGCCACAGCGGCCCTATTTGGCCTACCAACGACTCGCGCATACCTGTTTCCATGTTTTCTTACGTGTATTATTCGATACTGATTCATTTCAAAGCATTTCGCCACATCGAAAATTTCAATCAATTTGACATAGCCGGCATCGTCGAATTTGTTCGTTTTTCCACCCTCATCTTTCAAATGCCACAGCGGCCCTATTTGGCCTACCAACGACTCGCGCATACCTGTTTCCTTGTTTTCTTACGTGTATTATTCGATACTGATTCATTTCAAAGCATTTCGCCACATCAAAAATTTCAATCAATTTGACATAGCCGGCATCGTCGAATTTGTTCGTTTTTTCACCCCTCATCTTTCAAATGCCACAGCGGCCCTATTTGGCCTACCACCACGACTCGCGCATACCTGTTTCCATGTTTTCTTACGTGTATTATTCGATACTGATTCATTTCAAAGCATTTCGCCACATCGAAAATTTGAATCAATTTGACATAGCCGGCATCGTCGAATTTGTTCGTTTTTCACCCTCATCTTTCAAATGCCACAGCGGCCCTATTTGCCTACCAACGACTCGCGCATACCTGTTTCCCATGTTTTCTTACGTGTATTATTCGATACTGATTCATTTCAAAGCATTTCGCCACATCGAAAATTTCAATCAATTTGACATAGCCGGCATCGTCGAATTTGTTCGTTTTTCACCCTCATCTTTCAAATGCCACAGCGGCCCTATTGGCCTACCAACGACTTGCGCATACCTGTTTTCATGTTTTCTTACGTGTATTATTCGATACTGATTCATTTCAAAGCATTTCGCCACATCGAAAATTTCAATTAATTTGACATAGCCGGCATCGTCGAATTTGTTCGTTTTTCACCCTCATCTTTCAAATGCCACAGCGGCCCCTATTTGGCCTACCAACGGCTCGCGCATACCTGTTTCCATGTTTTCCTTACGCGTATTATTCGATACTGATTCATTTCAAAAGCATTTCGCCACATCAAAAATTTCAATCAATTTGACATAAGGCCGGCATCGTCGAATTTGTTCGTTTTTCACCCTCATCTTTCAATGCCACAGCGGCCCTATTTGGCCTACCAACGACTTGCGCATACCTGTCTTCCATGTTTTCTTACGTGTATTATTCGATACTGATTCATTTCAAAGCATTTCGCCACATCGAAAATTTCAATCAATTTGACATAGCCGGCATCGTCGAATTTGTTCGTTTTTCACCCTCATCTTTCAAATGCCACAGCGGCCCTATTTGCCTACCAACGACTCGCGCATACCTGTTTCCATGTTTTCTTACGTGTATTATTCGATACTGATTCATTTCAAAGCATTTCGCCACATCGAAAATTTCAATCAATTTGACATAGCCGGCATCGTCGAATTTGTTCGTTTTTCACCCTCATCTTTCAAATTCCACAGCGGCCCTATTTGGCCTACCAACGACTCGCGCATACCTGTTTCCATGTTTTCTTACGTGTATTATTCGATACTGATTCATTTCAAAGCATTTCGCCACATCAAAAATTTCAATCAATTTGACATAGCCGGCATCGACGAATTTGTTCGTTTTTCACCCTCATCTTTCAAATGCCACAGCGGCACCTATTGGCCTACCAACGACTTGCGCATACCTGTTTCCATGTTTTCTTACGTGTATTTATTCGATACTGATTCATTTCAAAGCATTTCGCCACATCGAAAATTGAATCAATTTGACATAGCCGGCATCGTCGAATTTGTTCGTTTTTCACCCTCATCTTTCAAATGCCACAGCGGCCCTATTTGGCCTACCAACGACTCGCGCATACCCTGTTTCCATGTTTTCTTACGTGTATTATTCGATACTGATTCATTTCAAAGCATTTCGCCACATCGAAAATTTCAATCAATTTGACATAGCCGACATCGTCGAATTTGTTCGTTTTTCACCCTCATCTTTCAACTTACGTGTATTATTCGATACTGATTCATTTCAAAGCATTTCGCCACATCGAAAATTTCAATCAATTTGACATAGCCGGCATCGTCGAATTTGTTCGTTTTTCACCCTCATCTTTCAAATGCCACAGCGGCCCTATTTGGCCTACCAACGACTCGCGCATACCTGTTTCCATGTTTTCTTACGTGTATTATTCGGTACTGATTCATTTCAAAGCATTTCGCCACATCGAAAATTTCAATCAATTTGACATAGCCGGCATCGTCGAATTTGTTCGTTTTTCACCCTCATCTTTCAAATGCCACAGCGGCCCTATTTGGCCTACCAACGACTCGCGCATACCTGTTTCCATGTTTTCTTACGTGTATTATTCAATACTGATTCATTTCAAAGCATTTCGCCACATCAAAAATTTCAATCAATTTGACATAGCCGGCATCGTCGAATTTGTTCGTTTTTCACCCTCATCTTTCAAATGCCACAGCGGCCCTATTTGGCCTACCAACGACTTGCGCATACCTGTTTCCATGTTTTCTTACGTGTATTATTCGATCCTGATTCATTTCAAAGCATTTCGCCACATCGAAAATTTCAATCAATTTGACATAGCCGGCATCGTCGAATTTGTTCGTTTTTCACCGTCATCTTTCAAATGCCACAGCGGCCCTATTTGGCCTACCAACGACTCGCGCATACCTGTTTCCATGTTTTCTTACGTGTATTATTCGATACTGATTCATTTCAAAGCATTTCGCCACATCGAAAATTTGAATCAATTTGACATAGCCGGCATCGTCGAATTTGTTCGTTTTTCACCCTCATCTTTCAAATGCCACAGCGGCCCTATTTGGCCTACCAACGACTCGCGCATACCTGTTTCCATGTTTTCTTACGTGTATTATTCGATACTGATTCATTTCAAAGCATTTCGCCACATCAAAAATTTCAATCAATTTGACATAGCCGGCATCGTCGAATTTGTTCGTTTTTCACCCTCATCTTTCAAATGCCACAGCGGCCCTATTTGGCCTACCAACGACTTGCGCATACCTGTTTCCATGTTTTCTTACGTGTATTATTCGATACTGATTCATTTCAAAGCATTTCGCCACATCGAAAATTTCAATCAATTTGACATAGCCGGCATCGTCGAATTTGTTCGTTTTTCAACCTCATCTTTCAAATGCCACAGCGGCCCTATTTGGCCTACCAACGACTCGCGCATACCTGTTTCCATGTTTTCTTACGTGTATTATTCGATACTGATTCATTTCAAAGCATTTCGCCACATCAAAAATTTCAATCAATTTGACATAGCCGGCATCGTCGAATTTGTTCGTTTTTCACCCTCATCTTTCAAATGCCACAGCGGCCCTATTTGGCCTACCAACGACTTGCGCATACCTGTTTCCATGTTTTCTTACGTGTATTATTCGATACTGATTCAGTTCAAAGCATTTCGCCACATCGAAAATTTCAATCAATTTGACATAGCCGGCATCGTTGATTTTGTTCGTTTTTCACCCTCATCTTTCAAATGCCACAGCGGCCCTATTTGGCCTACCAACGACTTGCGCATACCTGTTTCCATGTTTTCTTACGTGTATTATTCGATACTGATTCATTTCAAAGCATTTCGCCACATCGAAAATTTCAATCAATTTGACATAGCCGGCATCGTCGAATTTGTTCGTTTTTCACCCTCATCTTTCAAATGCCACAGCGGCCCTATTTGGCCTACCAACGACTTGCGCATACCTGTTTCCATGTTTTCTTACGTGTATTATTCGATACTGATTCATTTCAAAGCATTTCGCCACATCAAAAATTTCAATCAATTTGACATCGTCGAATTTGTTCGTTTTTCACCCTCATCTTTCAAATGCCACAGCGGCCCTATTTGGCCTACCAACGACTTGCGCATACCTGTTTCCATGTTTTCTTACGTGTATTATTCGATACTGATTCATTTCAAAGCATTTCGCCACATCGAAAATTTCAATCAATTTGACATAGCCGGCATCGTCGAATTTGTTCGTTTTTCACCCTCATCTTTCAAATGCCACAGCGGCCCTATTTGGCCTACCAACGACTCGCGCATACCTGTTTCCATGTTTTCTTACGTGTATTATTCGGTACTGATTCATTTCAAAGCATTTCGCCACATCGAAAATTTCAATCAATTTGACATAGCCGGCATCGTCGAATTTGTTCGTTTTTCACCCTCATCTTTCAAATGCCACAGCGGCCCTATTTGGCCTACCAACGACTTGCGCATACCTGTTTCCATGTTTTCTTACGTGTATTATTCGATCCTGATTCATTTCAAAGCATTTCGCCACATCGAAAATTTCAATCAATTTGACATAGCCGGCATCGTCGAATTTGTTCGTTTTTCACCGTCATCTTTCAAATGCCACAGCGGCCCTATTTGGCCTACCAACGACTCGCGCATACCTGTTTCCATGTTTTCTTACGTGTATTATTCGATACTGATTCATTTCAAAGCATTTCGCCACATCAAAAATTTCAATCAATTTGACATCGTCGAATTTGTTCGTTTTTCACCCTCATCTTTCAAATGCCACAGCGGCCCTATTTGGCCTACCAACGACTTGCGCATACCTGTTTCCATGTTTTCTTACGTGTATTATTCGATACTGATTCATTTCAAAGCATTTCGCCACATCGAAAATTTCAATCAATTTGACATAGCCGGCATCGTCGAATTTGTTCGTTTTTCACCCTCATCTTTCAAATGCCACAGCGGCCCTATTTGGCCTACCAACGACTCGCGCATACCTGTTTCCATGTTTTCTTACGTGTATTATTCGATACTGATTCATTTCAAAGCATTTCGCCACATCGAAAATTTCAATCAATTTGACATAGCCGGCATCGTCGAATTTGTTCGTTTGTCACCCTCATCTTTCAAATGCCACAGCGGCCCTATTTGGCCTACCAACGACTCGCGCATACCTGTTTCCATGTTTTCTTACGTGTATTATTCGATACTGATTCATTTCAAAGCATTTCGCCACATCAAAAATTTCAATCAATTTGACATAGCCGGCATCGTCGAATTTGTTACGTGTATTATTCGATACTGATTCATTTCAAAGCATTTCGCCACATCGAAAATTTCAATCAATTTGACATAGCCGGCATCGTCGAATTTGTTCGTTTTTCACCCTCATCTTTCAAATGCCACAGCGGCCCTATTTGGCCTACCAACGACTCGCGCATACCTGTTTCCATGTTTTCTTACGTGTATTATTCGATACTGATTCATTTCAAAGCATTTCGCCACATCAAAAATTTCAATCAATTTGACATAGCCGGCATCGTCGAATTTGTTCGTTTTTCACCCTCATCTTTCAAATGCCACAGCGGTCCTATTTGGCCTACCAACGTCTTGCGCATACCTGTTTCCATGTTTTCTTACGTGTATTATTCGATACTGATTCATTTCAAAGCATTTCGCCACATCAAAAATTTCAATCAATTTGACATAGCCGGCATCGTCGAATTTGTTCGTTTTTCACCCTCATCTTTCAAATGCCACAGCGGCCCTATTTGGCCTACCAACGACTCGCGCATACCTGTTTCCATGTTTTCTTACGTGTATTATTCGATACTGATTCATTTCAAAGCATTTCGCCACATCGAAAATTTGAATCAATTTGACATAGCCGGCATCGTCGAATTTGTTCGTTTTTCACCCTCATCTTTCAAATGCCACAGCGGCCCTATTTGGCCTACCAACGACTCGCGCATACCTGTTTCCATGTTTTCTTACGTGTATTATTCGATACTGATTCATTTCAAAGCATTTCGCCACATCGAAAATTTCAATCAATTTGACATAGCCGGCATCGTCGAATTTGTTCGTTTTTCACCCTCATCTTTCAAATGCCACAGCGGCCCTATTTGGCCTACCAACGACTTGCGCATACCTGTTTCCATGTTTTCTTACGTGTATTATTCGATACTGATTCATTTCAAAGCATTTCGCCACATCGAAAATTTCAATCAATTTGACATAGCCGGCATCGTCGAATTTGTTCGTTTTTCACCCTCATCTTTCAAATGCCACAGCGGCCCTATTTGGCCTACCAACGACTCGCGCATACCTGTTTCCATGTTTTCTTACTTGTATTATTCGATACTGATTCATTTCAAAGCATTTCGCCACATCGAAAATTTCAATCAATTTGACATAGCCGGCATCGTCGAATTTGTTCGTTTTTCACCCTCATCTTTCAAATGCCACAGCGGCCCTATTTGGCCTACCAACGACTCGCGCATACCTGTTTCCATGTTTTCTTACGTGTATTATTCGATACTGATTCATTTCAAAGCATTTCGCCACATCGAAAATTTCAATCAATTTGACATAGCCGGCATCGTCGAATTTGTTCGTTTTTCACCCTCATCTTTCAAATGCCACAGCGGGCCTATTTGGCCTACCAACGACTCGCGCATACCTGTTTCCATGTTTTCTTACGTGTATTATTCGATACTGATTCATTTCAAAGCATTTCGCCACATCAAAAATTTCAATCAATTTGACATAGCCGGCATCGTCGAATTTGTTCGTTTTTCACCCTCATCTTTCAAATGCCACAGCGGCCCTATTTGGCCTACCAACGACTTGCGCATACCTGTTTCCATGTTTTCTTACGTGTATTATTCGATACTGATTCATTTCAAAGCATTTCGCCACATCAAAAATTTCAATCAATTTGACATAGCCGGCATCGTCGAATTTGTTCGTTTTTCACCCTCATCTTTCAAATGCCACAGCGGCCCTATTTGGCCTACCAACGACTCGCGCATACCTGTTTCCATGTTTTCTTACGTGTATTATTCGATACTGATTCATTTTAAAGCATTTCGCCACATCGAAAATTTCAATCAATTTGACATAGCCGGCATCGTCGAATTTGTTCGTTTTTCACCCTCATCTTTCAAATGCAACAGCGGCCCTATTTGGCCTACCAACGACTCGCGCATACCTGTTTCCATGTTTTCTTACGTGTATTATTCGATACTGATTCATTTCAAAGCATTTCGCCACATCGAAAATTTCAATCAATTTGACATAGCCGGCATCGTCGAATTTGTTCGTTTTTCACCCTCATCTTTCAAATGCCACAGCGGCCCTATTTGGCCTACCAACGACTCGCGCATACCTGTTTCCATGTTTTCTTACGTGTATTATTCGATACTGATTCATTTCAAAGCATTTCGCCACATTGAAAATTTCAATCAATTTGACATAGCCGGCATCGTCGAATTTGTTCGTTTTTCACCCTCATCTTTCAAATGCCACAGCGGCCCTATTTGGCCTACCAACGACTCGCGCATACCTGTTTCCATGTTTTCTTACGTGTATTATTCGATACTGATTCATTTCAAAGCATTTCGCCACATCGAAAATTTCAATCAATTTGACATAGCCGGCATCGTCGAATTTGTTCGTTTTTCACCCTCATCTTTCAAATGCCACAGCGGCCCTATTTGGCCTACCAACGACTCGCGCATACCTGTTTCCATGTTTTCTTACGTGTATTATTCGATACTGATTCATTTCAAAGCATTTCGCCACATCGAAAATTTCAATCAATTTGACATAGCCGGCATCGTCGAATTTGTTCGTTTTTCACCCTCATCTTTCAAATGCCACAGCGGCCCTATTTGGCCTACCAACGACTCGCGCATACCTGTTTCCATGTTTTCTTACGTGTATTATTCGATACTGATTCATTTCAAAGCATTTCGCCACATCGAAAATTTCAATCAATTTGACATAGCCGGCATCGTCGAATTTGTTCGTTTTTCACCCTCATCTTTCAAATGCAACAGCGGCCCTATTTGGCCTACCAACGACTCGCGCATACCTGTTTCCATGTTTTCTTACGTGTATTATTCGATACTGATTCATTTCAAAGCATTTCGCCACATCGAAAATTTCAATCAATTTGACATAGCCGTGTTCGTTTTTCACCCTCATCTTTCAAATGCCACAGCGGCCCTATTTGGCCTACCAACGACTCGCGCATACCTGTTTCCATGTTTTCTTACGTGTATTATTCGATACTGATTCATTTCAAAGCATTTCGCCACATCGAAAATTTCAATCAATTTGACATAGCCGGCATCGTCGAATTTGTTCGTTTTTCACCCTCATCTTTCAAATGCCACAGCGGCCCTATTTGGCCTACCAACGACTCGCGCATACCTGTTTCCATGTTTTCTTACGTGTATTATTCGATACTGATTCATTTCAAAGCATTTCGCCACATCGAAAATTTGAATCAATTTGACATAGCCGGCATCGTCGAATTTGTTCGTTTTTCACCCTCATCTTTCAAATGCCACAGCGGCCCTATTTGGCCTACCAACGACTCGCGCATACCTGTTTCCATGTTTTCTTACGTGTATTATTCGATACTGATTCATTTCAAAGCATTTCGCCACATCGAAAATTTCAATCAATTTGACATAGCCGGCATCGTCGAATTTGTTCGTTTTTCACCCTCATCTTTCAAATGCCACAGCGGCCCTATTTGGCCTACCAACGACTTGCGCATACCTGTTTCCATGTTTTCTTACGTGTATTATTCGATACTGATTCATTTCAAAGCATTTCGCCACATCGAAAATTTCAATCAATTTGACGTAGCCGGCATCGTCGAATTTGTTCGTTTTTCACCCTCATCTTTCAAATGCCACAGCGGCCCTATTTGGCCTACCAACGACTCGCGCATACCTGTTTCCATGTTTTCTTACTTGTATTATTCGATACTGATTCATTTCAAAGCATTTCGCCACATCGAAAATTTCAATCAATTTGACATAGCCGGCATCGTCGAATTTGTTCGTTTTTCACCCTCATCTTTCAAATGCCACAGCGGCCCTATTTGGCCTACCAACGACTCGCGCATACCTGTTTCCATGTTTTCTTACGTGTATTATTCGATACTGATTCATTTCAAAGCATTTCGCCACATCGAAAATTTCAATCAATTTGACATAGCCGGCATCGTCGAATTTGTTCGTTTTTCACCCTCATCTTTCAAATGCCACAGCGGCCCTATTTGGCCTACCAACGACTTGCGCATACCTGTTTCCATGTTTTCTTACTTGTATTATTCGATACTGATTCATTTCAAAGCATTTCGCCACATCGAAAATTTCAATCAATTTGACATAGCCAGCATCGTCGAATTTGTTCGTTTTTCACCCTCATCTTTCAAATGCCACAGCGGCCCTATTTGGCCTACCAACGACTCGCGCATACCTGTTTCCATGTTTTCTTACGTGTATTATTCGATACTGATTCATTTCAAAGCATTTCGCCACATCGAAAATTTCAATCAATTTGACATAGCCGGCATCGTCGAATTTGTTCGTTTTTCACCCTCATCTTTCAAATGCCACAGCGGCCCTATTTGGCCTACCAACGACTCGCGCATACCTGTTTCCATGTTTTCTTACGTGTATTATTCGATACTGATTCATTTCAAAGCATTTCGCCACATCGAAAATTTCAACCAATTTGACATAGCCGGCATCGTCGAATTTGTTCGTTTTTCACCCTCATCTTTCAAATGCCACAGCGGCCCTATTTGGCCTACCAACGGCTTGCGCATACCTGTTTCCATGTTTTCTTACGTGTATTATTCGATACTGATTCATTTCAAAGCATTTCGCCACATCGAAAATTTCAATCAATTTGACATAGCCGGCATCGTCGAATTTGTTCGTTTTTCACCCTCATCTTTCAAATGCCACAGCGGCCCTATTTGGCCTACCAACGACTCGCGCATACCTGTTTCCATGTTTTCTTACGTGTATTATTCGATACTGATTCATTTCAAAGCATTTCGCCACATCGAAAATTTCAATCAATTTGACATAGCCGGCATCGTCGAATTTGTTCGTTTTTCACCCTCATCTTTCAAATGCCACAGCGGCCCTATTTGGCCTACCAACGACTCGCGCATACCTGTTTCCATGTTTTCTTACGTGTATTATTCGATACTGATTCATTTCAAAGCATTTCGCCACATCGAAAATTTCAATCAATTTGACATAGCCGGCATCGTCGAATTTGTTCGTTTTTCACCCTCATCTTTCAAATGCCACAGCGGCCCTATTTGGCCTACCAACGACTTGCGCATACCTGTTTCCATGTTTTCTTACGTGTATTATTCGATACTGATTCATTTCAAAGCATTTCGCCACATCGAAAATTTCAATCAATTTGACATAGCCGGCATCGTCGCATTTGTTCGTTTTTCACCCTCATCTTTCAAATGCCACAGCGGCCCTATTTGGCCTACCAACGACTCGCGCATACCTGTTTCCATGTTTTCTTACGTGTATTATTCGATACTGATTCATTTCAAAGCATTTCGCCAAATCGAAAATTTCAATCAATTTGACATAGCCGGCATCGTCGAATTTGTTCGTTTTTCACCCTCATCTTTCAAATGCCACAGCGGCCCTATTTGGCCTACCAACGACTTGCGCATGCCTGTTTCCATGTTTTCTTACGTGTATTATTCGATACTGATTCATTTCAAAGCATTTCGCCACATCGAAAATTTCAATCAATTTGACGTAGCCGGCATCGTCGAATTTGTTCGTTTTTCACCCTCATCTTTCAAATGCCACAGCGGCCCTATTTGGCCTACCAACGACTTGTGCATACCTGTTTCCATGTTTTCTTACGTGTATTATTCGATACTGATTCGTTTCAAAGCATTTCGCCACATCGAAAATTTCAATCAATTTGACATAGCCGGCATCGTTGAATTTGTTCGTTTTCCACCCTCATCTTTCAAATGCCACAGCGGCCCTATTTGGCCTACCAACGACTCGCGCATACCTGTTTCCATGTTTTCTTACGTGTATTATTCGATACTGATTCATTTCAAAGCATTTCGCCACATCGAAAATTTCAATCAATTTGACATAGCCGGCATCGTCGAATTTGTTCGTTTTTCACCCTCATCTTTCAAATGCCACAGCGGCCCTATTTGGCCTACCAACGACTCGCGCATACCTGTTTCCATGTTTTCTTACGTGTATTATTCGATACTTGATTCATTTCAAAGCATTTCGCCACATCGAAAATTTGAATCATTTTGACATAGCCGGCATCGTCGAATTTGTTCGTTTTTCACCCTCATCTTTCAAATGCCACAGCGGCCCTATTTGCGCTACCAACGACTCGCGCATACCTGTTTCCATGTTTTCTTACGTGTATTATTCGATACTGATTCATTTCAAAGCATTTCGCCACATCGAAAATTTCAATCAATTTGACATAGCCGGCATCGTCGAATTTGTTCGTTTTTTCACCCCATCTTTCAAATGCCACAGCGGCCCTATTTGGCCTACCAACGACTCGCGCATACCTGTTTCCATGTTTTCTTACGTGTATTATTCGATACTGATTCATTCAAAGCTATTTCGCCACATCGAAAATTTCAATCAATTTGACATGAGCCGGCATCGTCGAATTTGTTCGTTTTTCACCCTCATCTTTCAAATGCCACAGCGGGCCTATTTGGCCTACCAACGACTCGCGCATACCTGTTTCCATGTTTTCTTACGTGTATTATTCGATACTGATTCATTTCAAAGCATTTCGCCACATCAAAAATTTCAATCAATTTGACATAGCCGGCATCGTCGAATTTGTTCGTTTTTCACCCTCATCTTTCAAATGCCACAGCGGCCCTATTTGGCCTACCAACGACTTGCGCATACCTGTTTCCATGTTTTCTTACGTGTATTATTCGATACTGATTCATTTCAAAGCATTTCGCCACATCAAAATTTCAATCAATTTGACATAGCCGGCATCGTCGAATTTGTTCGTTTTTCACCCTCATCTTTCAAATGCCACAGCGGCCCTATTTGGCCCTACCAACGACTCGCGCATACCTGTTTCCATGTTTTCTTACGTGTATTATTCGATACTGATTCATTTTAAAAGCATTTCGCCACATCGAAAATTTCAATCAATTGACATAGCCGGCATCGTCGAATTTGTTCGTTTTTCACCCTCATCTTTCAAAATGCAACAGCGGCCCTATTTGGCCTACCAACGACTCGCGCATACCTGTTTCCATGTTTTCTTACGTGTATTATTCGATACTGATTCATTTCAAAGCATTTCGCCACATCGAAAATTTCAATCAATTTGACATAGCCGGCATCGTCGAATTTGTTCGTTTTTCACCCTCATCTTTCAAATGCCACAGCGGCCCTATTTGGCCTACCAACGACTCGCGCATACCTGTTTCCATGTTTTCTTACGTGTATTATTCGCATACTGATTCATTTCAAAGCATTTCGCCACATTGAAAATTTCAATCAATTTGACATAGCCGGCATCGTCGAATTTGTTCGTTTTTCACCCTCATCTTTCAAATGCCACAGCGGCCCTATTTGGCCTACCAACGACTCGCGCATACCTGTTTCCATGTTTTCTTACGCGTATTATTCGATACTGATTCATTTCAAAGCATTTCGCCACATCGAAAATTTCAATCAATTTGACATAGCCGGCATCGTCGAATTTGTTCGTTTTTCACCCTCATCTTTCAAATGCCACAGCGGCCCTATTTGGCCTACCAACGACTCGCGCATACCTGTTTCCATGTTTTCTTACGTGTATTATTCGATACTGATTCATTTCAAAGCTTTTCGCCACATCGAAAATTTCAATCAATTTGACATAGCCGGCATCGTCGAATTTGTTTCGTTTTTCACCCCTCATCTTTCAAATTGCCACAGCGGCCCTATTTGGCCTACCAACGACTCGCGCATACCTGTTTCCATGTTTTCTTACGTGTATTATTCGATACTGATTCATTTCAAAGCATTTCGCCACATCGAAATTTCAATCAATTTGACATAGCCGGCATCGTCGAATTTGTTCGTTTTTCACCCCTCATCTTTCCTAAATGCAACAGCGGCCCTATTTGGCCTACCAAAGACTCGCGCATACCTGTTTCCATGTTTTCTTACGTGTATTATTCGATACTGATTCATTTCAAAGCATTTCGCCACATCGAAAATTTCAATCAATTTGACATAGCCGTGTTCGTTTTCACCCTCATCTTTCAAATGCCACAGCGGCCCTATTTGGCCTACCAACGACTCGCGCATACCTGTTTCCATGTTTTCTTACGTGTATTATTCGATACTGATTCATTTCAAAGCATTTCGCCACATCGAAAATTTCAATCAATTTGACATAGCCGGCATCGTCGAATTTGTTCGTTTTTCACCCTCATCTTTCAAATGCCACAGCGGCCCTATTTGGCCTACCAACGACTCGCGCATACCTGTTTCCATGTTTTCTTACGTGTATTATTCGATACTGATTCATTTCAAAGCACTTCGCCACATCGAAAATTTCGAATCAATTTGACATAGCCGGCATCGTCGAATTGTTCGTTTTTCACCCTCATCTTTCAAATGCCACAGCGGCCCTATTTGGCCTACCAACGACTTGCGCATACCTGTTTCCATGTTTTCTACGTGTATTATTCGATACTGATTCATTTCAAAGCATTTCGCCACATCGAAAATTTCAATCATTTGACATAGCCGGCATCGTCGAATTTGTTCGTTTTTCACCCTCATCTTTCAAATGCCACAGCGGCCCTATTTGGAATACCAACGACTCGCGCATACCTGTTTCCATGGTTTTCTTACGTGTATTATTCGATACTGATTCATTTCAAAGCATTTCGTAACATCAAAAATTTCAATCAATTTGACATAGCCGGCATCGTCGAATTTGTTCGTTTTTCAACCTCATCTTTCAAATGCCACAGCGGCCCTATTTGGAATACCAACGACTCGCGCATACCTGTTTCCATGTTTTCTTACGTGTATTATTCGATACTGATTCATTTCAAAGCATTTCGTAACATCAAAAATTTCAATCAATTTGACATAGCCGGCATCGTCGAATTTGTTCGTTTTTCACCCTCATCTTTCAAATGCCACAGCGGCCCTATTTGGCCTACCAACGACTCGCGCATACCTGTTTCCATGTTTTCTTACGTGTATTATTCGATACTGATTCATTTCAAAGCATTTCGCCACATCGAAAATTTCAATCAATTTGACATAGCCGGCATCGTCGAATTTGTTCGTTTTTCACCCTCATCTTTCAAATGCCACAGCGGCCCTATTTGGCCTACCAAGGACTCGCGCATACCTGTTTCCATGTTTTCTTACGTGTATTATTCGAAACTGATTCATTTCAAAGCATTTCGCCACATCGAAAATTTCAATCAATTTGACATAGCCGGCATCGTCGAATTTGTTCGTTTTTCACCCTCATCTTCAAATGCCACAGCGGAATTATTTGGCCTACCAACGACTCGCGCATACCTGTTCCATGTTTTCTTACGTGTATTATTCGATACTGATTCATTTCAAAGCATTTCGCCCAATCGAAAATTTCAATCAATTTGGCATAGCCGGCATCGTCGAATTTGTTCGTTTTTCACCTCATCTTTCAAATGCCACAGCGGCCCTATTTGGCCTACCAACGACTCGCGCATACCTGTTTCCATGTTTTCTTACGTGTATTATTCGATACTGATTCATTTCAAAGCATTTCGCACATCGAAAATTTCAATCAATTTGACATAGCCGCATCGTCGAATTTGTTCGTTTTTCACCCTCATCTTTCAAATGCCACAGCGGCCCTATTGGCCTACCAACGACTTGCGCATACCTGTTTCCATGTTTTTCTTACGTGTATATTCGATACTGATTCATTCAAAGCATTTCGCCACATCAAAAATTTCAATCAATTTGACATAGCCGGCATCGTCGAATTTGTTCGTTTTTCACCCTCATCTTTCAAATGCCACAGCGGCCCTATTTGGCCCTACCAACGACTCGCGCATACCTGTTTCCATGTTTTCTTACGTGTATTATTCCGATACTGATTCATTTCAAGGCATTTCGCCACATCGAAAATTTCAATCAATTTGACATAACCGGCATCGTCGAATTTGTTCGTTTTTCACCCTCATCTTTCAAATGCCACAGCGGCCCTATTTGGGCCTACCAACGACTCGCGCATACCTGTTTCCATGTTTTCTTACGTGTATTATTCGATACTGATTCATTTCAAAGCATTTCGCCACATCGAAAATTTCAATCAATTTGACATAGCCGGCATCGTCGAATTTGTTCGTTTTTCACCCTCATCTTTCAAATGCCACAGCGGCCCTATTTGGGCCTACCAACGACTCGCGCATACCTGTTTCCATGTTTTCTTACGTGGATTATTCGATACTGATTCATTTCAAAGCATTCGCCACATCGAAAATTTGAATCAATTTGACATAGCCGGCATCGAGTCGATATTTGTTCGTTTTTCAACCTCATCTTCAAATGCCACAGCGGCCCTATTTGGAATACCAACGACTCGCGCATACCTGTTTCCATGTTTTCTTACGTGTATTATTCGATACTGATTCATTTCAAAGCATTTCGCCACATCAAAAAATTTCAATCAATTTGACATAGCCGGCATCGTCGAATTTGTTTCGTTTTTCACCCTCATCTTTCAAATGCCACAGCGGCCCTATTTGGCCTACCAACGACTCGCGCATACCTGTTTCCATGTTTTCTTACGTGTATTATTCGATACTGATTCATTTCAAAGCATTCGCCACATCGAAAATTTCAATCAATTTGACATAGCCGGCATCGTCGAATTTGTTCGTTTTTCACCCTCATCTTTCAAATGCCACAGCGGACCCTATTTGGCCCTACCAAGGACTCGCGCATACCTGTTTCCATGTTTTCTTACGTGTATTATTCGATACTGATTCATTTCAAAAGCATTTCGCCACATCGAAAATTTCAATCAATTTGACATAGCCGGCATCGTCGAATTTGTTCGTTTTTCACCCTCATCTTTCAAATGCCACAGCGGCCCTATTTGGCCTACCAACGACTCGCGCATACCTGTTTCCATGTTTTCTTACGTGTATTATTCGATACTGATTCATTTCAAAGCAATTTCGCCACATCGAAAATTTCAATCAATTTGGCATAGCCGGCATCGTCGAATTTGTTCGTTTTTCACCCTCATCTTTCAAATGCCACAGCGGCCCTATTTGGCCTACCAAACGACTCGCGCATACCTGTTTCCATGTTTTCTTACGTGTATTATTCGATACTGATTCATTTCAAAGCATTTCGCCACATCGAAAATTTCGATCAATTTGATATAGCCGGCATCGTCGAATTTGTTCGTTTTTCACCCTCATCTTTCAAATGCCACAGCGGCCCTATTTGGCCTACCAACGACTTGCGCATACCTGTTTCCATGTTTTCTTACGTGTATTATTCGATACTGATTCATTTCAAAGCATTTCGCCACATCAAAAATTTCAATCAATTTGACATAGCCGGCATCGTCGAATTTGTTCGTTTTTCACCCTCATCTTTCAAATGCCACAGCGGCCCCTATTTGGCCTACCAACGACTCGCGCATACCTGTTCCATGTTTTATACGTGTATTATTCGATACTGATTCATTTCAAAGCATTTCGCCACATCGAAATTTCAATCAATTTGACATAGCCGGCATCGTCGAATTTGTTCGTTTTTCACCCTCATCTTTCAAATGCCACAGCGGCCCTATTAGGCCTACCAACGACTCGCGCATACCTGTTTCCATGCTTTCTTAGTGTATTATTCGATACTGATTCATTTCAAAGCATTTCGCCACATCGAAATTTCACATCAATTTGACATAGCCGGCCATCGT
>OU744317.1:59448119-59869150 GCA_916610145.1 Eristalis arbustorum | reverse complement strand
TCGATTAATACACGTAAGAAAACATGAAACAGGTATGCGCGAGTCGTTGGTAGGCCAAATAGGGCCGTTGTGGCATTTGAAAGATGAGGGTGAAAAACGAACAAATTCGACGATGCCGGCTATGTCAAATTGATTGAAATTTTCGATGTGGCGAAATGCTTTGAAATGAATCAGTATCGAATAATACACGTAAGAAAACATGGAAACAGGTATGCGCGAATCGTTGATAGGCCTAATAGGGCCGCTGTGGCATTTGAAAGATGAGGGTGAAAAACGAACAAATTCGACGATGCCGGCTATGTCAAATTGATTGAAATTTTCGATGTGGCGAAATGCTTTGAAATTAATCAGTATAGAATAATACACGTAAGAAAACATGGAAACAGGTATGCGCGAGTCATTGGTAGGCCAAATAGGGCCGCTGTGGCATTTGAAAGATGAGGGTGAAAAACGAACAAATTCGACGATGCCGGCTATGTCAAATTGATTGAAATTTTCGATGTGGCGAAATGCTTTGAAATGAATCAGTATCGAATAATACACGTAAGAAAACATGGAGACAGGTATGCGCGAGTCGTTGGTAGGCCTAATAGGTTCGCTGTGGCATTTGGAAGATGTGGCTGAAAAAACGAACAAATTCGACGATGCCGGCTATGTCAAATTGATTGAAATTTTCGACGTGCGCGAAATGCTTTGAAATGAATCAGTATCGAATAATACACGTAAGAAAACATGGAAACAGGTATGCGCGAATCGTTGGTAGGCCAAATAGGGCCGCTGTGGCATTTGAAAGATGAGGGTGAAAAACGAACAAATTCGACGATGCCGGCTATGTCAAATTGATTAAATTTTCGATGTGGCGAAATGCTTTGAAATGAATCAGTATCGAATAATACACGTAAGAAAACATGGAAACAGGTATGCGCGAGTCGTTGGTAGGCCTAATAAGGCCGCTGTGGCATTTGAAAGATGAGGGTGAAAAACGAACAAATTCGACGATGCCGGCTATGTCAAATTGATTGAAATTTTCGATGTGGCGAAATGCTTTGAAATGAATCAGTATCGAATAATACACGTAAGAAAACATGGAAACAGGTATGCGCGAGTCGTTGGTAGGCCAAATAGGGCCGCTGTGGCATTTGAAAGATGAGGGTGAAAAACGAACAAATTCGACGATGCCGGCTATGTCAAATTGATTGAAATTTTCGATGTGGCGAAATGCTTTGAAATGAATCAGTATCGATTAATACACGTAAGAAAACATGGAAACAGGTATGCGCGAGTCGTTGGTAGGCCAAATAGGCCGCTGTGGCATTTGAAAGATGAGGGTGAAAAACGAACAAATTCGACGATGGCGGCTATGTCAAATTGATTCAAATTTTCGATGTGGCGAAATGCTTTGAAATGAATCAGTATCGAATAATACACGTAAGAAAACATGGAAACAGGTATGCGCGAGTCGTTGGTAGGCCAAATAGGGCCGCTGTGGCATTTGAAAGATAAGGGTGAAAAACGAACAAATTCGACGATGCCGGCTATGTCAAATTGATTGAAGTTTTCGATGTGGCGAAATGCTTGAAATGAATCAGTATCGAATAATACACGTAAGAAAACATGGAAACAGGTATGCGCGAGTCGTTGGTAGGCCAAATAGGGCCGCTGTGGCATTTGAAAGATGAGGGTGAAAAACGAACAAATTCGACGATGCCGGCTATGTCAAATTGATTGAAATTTTCGATGTGGCGAAATGCTTGAAATGAATCAGTATCGAATAATACACGTAAGAAAACATGGAAACAGGTATGCGCAAGTCGTTGGTAGGCCACATAGGGCCGCTGTGGCATTTGAAAGATGAGGGTGAAAAACGAACAAATTCGACGATGCCGGCTATGTCAAATTGATTGAAATTTTCGATGTGGCGAAATGCTTTGAAATGAATCAGTATCGTATAATACACGTAAGAAAACATTGAAACAGGTATGCGCGAGTCGTTGGTAGGCCAAATAGGGCCGCTGTGGCATTTGAAAGATGAGGGTGAAAAACGAACAAATTCGACGATGCCGGCTATGTCAAATTGATTGAAATTTTCGATGTGGCGAAATGCTTTGAAATGAATCAGTATCGAATAATACACGTAAGAAAACATGGAAACAGGTATGCGCGAGTCGTTGGTAGGCCAAATAGGGCCGCTGTGGCATTTGAAAGATGAGGGTGAAAAACGAACAAATTCGACGATGCCGGCTATGTCAAATTGATTCAAATTTTCGATGTGGCGAAATGCTTTGAAATGAATCAGTATCGAATATACACGTAAGAAAACATGGAAACAGGTATGCGCGAGTCGTTGGTAGGCCAAATAGGGCCGCTGTGGCATTTGAAAGATGAGGGTGAAAAACGAACAAATTCGACGATGCCGGCTATGTCAAATTGATTGAAATTTTCGATGTGGCGAAATGCTTTGAAATGAATCAGTATCGAATAATACACGTAAGAAACATGGAAACAGGTATGTGCGAGTCGTTGGTAGGCCAAATAGGGCCGCTGTGGCATTTGAAAGATGAGGGTGAAAAACGAACAAATTCGACGATGCCGGCTATGTCAAATTGATTGAAATTTTCGATGTGGCGAAATGCTTTGAAATGAATCAGTATCGAATAATACACGTAAGAAAACATGGAAACAGGTATGCGCGAGTCGTTGGTAGGCCAAATAGGGCCGCTGTGGCATTTGAAAGATGAGGGTGAAAAACGAACAAATTCGACGATGCCGGCTATGTCAAATTGATTCAAATTTTTGATGTGGCGAAATGCTTTGAAATGAATCAGTATCGAATAATACACGTAAGAGAACATGGAAACAGGTATGCGCGAGTCGTTGGTAGGCCAAATAGGGCCGCTGTGGCATTTGAAAGATGAGGGTGAAAAACGAACAAATTCGACGATGCCGGCTATGTCAAATTGATTCAAATTTTTGATGTGGCGAAATGCTTTGAAATGAATCAGTATCGAATAATACACGTAAGAAAACATGGAAACAGGTATGCGCGAGTCGTTGGTAGGCCAAATAGGGCCGCTATGGCATTTGAAAGATGAGGGTGAAAAACGAACAAATTCGACGATGCCGGCTATGTCAAATTGATTCAAATTTTCGATGTGGCGAAATGCTTTGAATTGAATCAGTATCGAATAATACACGTAAGAAAACATGGAAACAGGTATGCGCGAGTCGTTGGTAGGCCAAATAGGGCCGCTGTGGCATTTGAAAGATGAGGGTGAAAAACGAACAAATTCGACAATGCCGGCTATGTCAAATTGATTGAAATTTTCGATGTGGCGAATGCTTGAAATGAATCAGTATCGAATAATACACGTAAGAAAAACATGGAAACAGGTATGCGCGAGTCGTTGGTAGGCCAAATAGGGCCGCTGTGGCATTTGAAAGATGAGGGTGAAAAACGAACAAATTCGACGATGCCGGCTATGT
This sequence comes from Eristalis arbustorum, assembly GCA_916610145.1. Classification (NCBI taxonomy): domain Eukaryota; kingdom Metazoa; phylum Arthropoda; class Insecta; order Diptera; family Syrphidae; genus Eristalis; species Eristalis arbustorum. The sequence continues at coordinate 59,865,667 of OU744317.1, read as the reverse complement.
CACATTGATTGAAATTTTCGATGTGGCGAAATGCTTTGAAATGAATCAGTATCGAATAATACACGTAAGAAAACATGGAAACAGGTATGCGCAAGTCGTTGGTAGGCCAAATAGGGCCGCTGGGGCATTTGAATGATGAGGGTGAAAAACGAACAAATTCGACGATGCCGGCTATGTCAAATTGATTCAAATTTTCGATGTGGCGAAATGCTTTGAAATGAATCAGTATCGAATAATACACGTAAGAAAACATGGAAACAGGTATGCGCGAGTCGTTGGTAGGCCAAATAGGGCCGCTGTGGCATTTGAAAGATGAGGGTGAAAAACGAACAAATTCGACGATGCCGGCTATGTCAAATTGATTGAAATTTTCGATGTGGCGAAATGCTTTGAAATGAATCAGTATCGAATAATACACGTAAGAAAACATGGAAACAGGTATGCGCAAGTCGTTGGTAGGCCAAATAGGGCCGCTGTGGCATTTGAAAGATGAGGGTGAAAAACGAACAAATTCGACGATGCCGGCTATGTCAAATTGATTGAAATTTTCGATGTGGCTAAATGCTTTGAAATGAATCAGTATCGAATAATACACGTAGAAAACATGGAAACAGGTATGCGCGAGTCGTTGGTAGGCCAAATAGGCCGCTGTGGCATTTGAAAGATGAGGGTGAAAAACGAACAAATTCGACGATGCCGGCTATGCAAATTGATTGAAATTTTCGATGTGGCGAAATGCTTTGAAATGAATCAGTATCGAATAATACACGTAATAAAACATGGAACAGGTATGCGCGAGTCGTTGGTAGGCCAAATAGGGCCACTGTGGCATTTGAAAGATGAGGGTGAAAAACGAACAAATTCGACGATGCCGGCTATGTCAAATTGATTGAAATTTTCGATGTGACGAAATGCTTTGAAATGAATCAGTATCGAATAATACACGTAAGAAAACATGGAAACAGGTATGCGCAAGTCGTTGGTAGGCCAAATAGGACCGCTGTGGCATTTGAAATATGAGGGTGAAAAACGAACAAATTCGACGATACCGGCTATGTCATCGTGGAAACAGGTATGCGCGAGTCGTTGGTAGGCCAAATAGGGCCGCTGTGGCATTTGAAAGATGAGGGTGAAAAACAAACAAATTCGACGATGCCGGCTATGTCAAATTGATTGAAATTTTCGATGTGGCGAAATGCTTTGAAATGAATCAGTATCGAATAATACACGTTAGAAAACATAGAAACAGGTATGCGCAAGTCGTTGGTAGGCCAAATAGGGCCGCTGTGGCATTTGAAAGATGAGGGTGAAAAACGAACAAATTCGACGATGCCGGCTATGTCAAATTGATTGAAATTTTCGATGTGGCGAAATGCTTTGAAATGAATCAGTATCGAATAATACACGTAAGAAAACATGGAAACAGGTATGCGCGAGTCGTTGGTAGGCCAAATAGGGCCGCTGTGGCATTTGAAAGATGAGGGTGAAAAACGAACAAATTCGACGATGCCGGCTATGTCAAATTGATTGAAATTTTCGATGTGACGAAATGCTTTGAAATGAATCAGTATCGAATAATACACGTAAGAAAACATGGAAACAGGTATGCGCAAGTCGTTGGTAGGCCAAATAGGACCGCTGTGGCATTTGAAAGATGGGGGTGAAAAACGAACAAATTCGACGATGCCGGCTATGTCAAATTGATTGAAATTTTTGATGTGGCGAAATGCTTTGAAATGAATCAGTATCGAATAATACACGTAAGAAAACATGGAAACAGGTATGCGCGAGTCGTTGGTAGGCCAAATAGGGCCGCTGTGGCATTTGAAAGATGAGGGTGAAAAACGAACAAATTCGACGATGCCGGCTATGTCAAATTGATTGAAATTTTCGATGTGGCGAAATGCTTTGAAATGAATCAGTATCGAATAATACACGTAAGAAAACATGGAAACAGGTATGCGCAAGTCGTTGGTAGGCCAAATAGGGCCGCTGTGGCATTTGAAAGATGAGGGTGAAAAACGAACAAATTCGACGATGCCGGCTATGTCAAATTGATTGAAATTTTCGATGTGGCGAAATGCTTTGAAATGAATCAGTATCGAATAATACACGTAAGAAAACATTGAAACAGGTATGCGCGAGTCGTTGGTAGGCCAAATAGGGCCGCTGTGGCATTTGAAAGATGAGGGTGAAAAACGAACAAATTCGACGATGCCGGCTATGTCAAATTGATTGAAATTTTCGATGTGGCGAAATGCTTTGAAATGAATCAGTATCGAATAATACGCTGTGGCATTTGAAAGATGAGGGTGAAAAACGAACAAATTCGACGATGCCGGCTATGTCAAATTGATTCAAATTTTCGATGTGGCGAAATGCTTTGAAATGAATCAGTATCGAATAATACACGTAAGAAAACATGGAAACAGGTATGCGCGAGTCGTTGGTAGGCCAAATAGGGCCGCTGTGGCATTTGAAAGATGAGGGTGAAAAACGAACAAATTCGACGATGCCGGCTATGTCAAATTGATTCAAATTTTCGATGTGGCGAAATGCTTTGAAATGAATCAGTATCGAATAATACACGTAAGAAAACATGGAAACAGGTATGCGCAAGTCGTTGGTAGGCCAAATAGGGCCGCTGTGGCATTTGAAAGATGAGGGTGAAAAACGAACAAATTCGACGATGCCGGCTATGTCAAATTGATTGAAATTTTCGATGTGGCGAAATGCTTTGAAATGAATCAGTATCGAATAATACACGTAAGAAAACATGGAAACAGGTATGCGCAAGTCGTTGGTAGGCCAAATAGGGCCGCTGTGGCATTTGAAAGATGAGGGTGAAAAACGAACAAATTCGACGATGCCGGCTATGTCAAATTGATTGAAATTTTCGATGTGGCGAAATGCTTTGAAATGAATCAGTATCGAATAATACACGTAAGAAAACATGGAAACAGGTATGCGCGAGTCGTTGGTAGGCCAAATAGGGCCGCTGTGGCATTTGAAAGATGAGGGTGAAAAACGAACAAATTCGACGATGCCGGCTATGTCAAATTGATTGAAATTTTCGATGTGGCGAAATGCTTTGAAATGAATCAGTATCGAATAACACACGTAATAAAACATGGAAACAGGTATGCGCGAGTCGTTGGTAGGCCAAATAGGGCCGCTGTGGCATTTGAAAGATGAGGGTGAAAAACGAACAAATTCGACGATGCCGGCTATGTCAAATTGATTGAAATTTTCGATGTGACGAAATGCTTTGAAATGAATCAGTATCGAATAATACACGTAAGAAAACATGGAAACAGGTATGCGCAAGTCGTTGGTAGGCCAAATAGGACCGCTGTGGCATTTGAAATATGAGGGTGAAAAACGAACAAATTCGACGATACCGGCAGACGAAACCTGGAAACAGGTATGCGCGAGTCGTTGGTAGGCCAAATAGGGCCGCTGTGGCATTTGAAAGATGAGGGTGAAAAACGAACAAATTCGACGATGCCGGCTATGTCAAATTGATTGAAATTTTCGATGTGGCGAAATGCTTTGAAATGAATCAGTATCGAATAATACACGTTAGAAAACATAGAAACAGGTATGCGCAAGTCGTTGGTAGGCCAAATAGGGCCGCTGTGGCATTTGAAAGATGAGGGTGAAAAACGAACAAATTCGACGATGCCGGCTATGTCAAATTGATTGAAATTTTCGATGTGGCGAAATGCTTTGAAATGAATCAGTATCGAATAATACACGTAAGAAAACATGGAAACAGGTATGCGCGAGTCGTTGGTAGGCCAAATAGGGCCGCTGTGGCATTTGAAAGATGAGGGTGAAAAACGAACAAATTCGACGATGCCGGCTATGTCAAATTGATTGAAATTTTCGATGTGACGAAATGCTTTGAAATGAATCAGTATCGAATAATACACGTAAGAAAACATGGAAACAGGTATGCGCAAGTCGTTGGTAGGCCAAATAGGACCGCTGTGGCATTTGAAAGATGAGGGTGAAAAACGAACAAATTCGACGATGCCGGCTATGTCAAATTGATTGAAATTTTTGATGTGGCGAAATGCTTTGAAATGAATCAGTATCGAATAATACACGTAAGAAAACATGGAAACAGGTATGCGCAAGTCGTTGGTAGGCCAAATAGGGCCGCTGTGGCATTTGAAAGATGAGGGTGAAAAACGAACAAATTCGACGATGCCGGCTATGTCAAATTGATTGAAATTTTCGATGTGGCGAAATGCTTTGAAATGAATCAGTATCGAATAATACACGTAAGAAAACATGGAAACAGGTATGCGCGAGTCGTTGGTAGGCCAAATAGGGCCGCTGTGGCATTTGAAAGATGAGGGTGAAAAACGAACAAATTCGACGATGCCGGCTATGTCAAACTGATTGAAATTTTCGATGTGGCGAAATGCTTTGAAATGAATCAGTATCGAATAATACACGTAAGAAAACATGGAAACAGGTATGCGCGAGTCGCTGGTAGGCCTAATAGGGCCGCTGTGGCATTTGAAAGATGAGGGTGAAAAACGAACAAATTCGACGATGCCGGCTATGTCAAACTGATTGAAATTTTCGATGTGGCGAAATGCTTTGAAATGAATCAGTATCGAATAATACACGTAAGAAAACATGGAAACAGGTATGCGCGAGTCGTTGGTAGGCCAAATAGGGCCGCTGTGGCATTTGAAAGATGAGGGTGAAAAACGAACAAATTCGACGATGCCGGCTATGTCAAATTGATTGAAATTTTCGATGTGGCGAAATGCTTTGAAATGAATCAGTATCGAAAAATACACGTAAGAAAACATGGAAACAGGTATGCGCAAGTCGTTGGTAGGCCAAATAGGGCCGCTGTGGCATTTGAAAGATGAGGGTGAAAAACGAACAAATTCGACGATGCCGGCTATGTCAAATTGATTGAAATTTTCGATGTGGCGAAATGCTTTGAAATGAATCAGTATCGAATAATACACGTAAGAAAACATGGAAACAGGTATGCGCAAGTCGTTGGTAGGCCAAATAGGGCCGCTGTGGCATTTGAAAGATGAGGGTGAAAAACGAACAAATTCGACGATGCCGGCTATGTCAAATTGATTGAAATTTTCGATGTGGCGAAATGCTTTGAAATGAATCAGTATCGAAAAATACACGTAAGAAAACATGGAAACAGGTATGCGCAAGTCGTTGGTAGGCCAAATAGGGCCGCTGTGGCATTTGAAAGATGAGGGTGAAAAACGAACAAATTCGACGATGCCGGCTATGTCAAACTGATTGAAATTTTCGATGTGGCGAAATGCTTTGAAATGAATCAGTATCGAATAATACACGTAAGAAAACATGGAAACAGGTATGCGCGAGTCGTTGGTAGGCCAAATAGGGCCGCTGTGGCATTTGAAAGATGAGGGTGAAAAACGAACAAATTCGACGATGCCGGCTATGTCAAACTGATTGAAATTTTCGATGTGGCGAAATGCTTTGAAATGAATCAGTATCGAATAATACACGTAAGAAAACATGGAAACAGGTATGCGCGAGTCGTTGGTAGGCCAAATAGGGCCGCTGTGGCATTTGAAAGATGAGGGTGAAAAACGAACAAATTCGACGATGCCGGCTATGTCAAATTGATTGAAATTTTCGATGTGGCGAAATGCTTTGAAATGAATCAGTATCGAATAATACACGTAAGAAAACATGGAAACAGGTATGCGCAAGTCGTTGGTAGGCCAAATAGGGCCGCTGTGGCATTTGAAAGATGAGGGTGAAAAACGAACAAATTCGACGATGCCGGCTATGTCAAATTGATTGAAATTTTCGATGTGGCGAAATGCTTTGAAATGAATCAGTATCGAATAATACACGTAAGAAAACATTGAAACAGGTATGCGCGAGTCGTTGGTAGGCCAAATAGGGCCGCTGTGGCATTTGAAAGATGAGGGTGAAAAACGAACAAATTCGACGATGCCGGCTATGTCAAATTGATTGAAATTTTCGATGTGGCGAAATGCTTTGAAATGAATCAGTATCGAATAATACGCTGTGGCATTTGAAAGATGAGGGTGAAAAACGAACAAATTCGACGATGCCGGCTATGTCAAATTGATTCAAATTTTCGATGTGGCGAAATGCTTTGAAATGAATCAGTATCGAATAATACACGTAAGAAAACATGGAAACAGGTATGCGCGAGTCGTTGGTAGGCCAAATAGGGCCGCTGTGGCATTTGAAAGATGAGGGTGAAAAACGAACAAATTCGACGATGCCGGCTATGTCAAATTGATTCAAATTTTCGATGTGGCGAAATGCTTTGAAATGAATCAGTATCGGATAATACACGTAAGAAAACATGGAAACAGGTATGCGCAAGTCGTTGGTAGGCCAAATAGGGCCGCTGTGGCATTTGAAAGATGAGGGTGAAAAACGAACAAATTCGACGATGCCGGCTATGTCAAATTGATTGAAATTTTCGATGTGGCGAAATGCTTTGAAATGAATCAGTATCGAATAATACACGTAAGAAAACATGGAAACAGGTATGCGCAAGTCGTTGGTAGGCCAAATAGGGCCGCTGTGGCATTTGAAAGATGAGGGTGAAAAACGAACAAATTCGACGATGCCGGCTATGTCAAATTGATTGAAATTTTCGATGTGGCGAAATGCTTTGAAATGAATCAGTATCGAATAATACACGTAAGAAAACATGGAAACAGGTATGCGCGAGTCGTTGGTAGGCCAAATAGGGCCGCTGTGGCATTTGAAAGATGAGGGTGAAAAACGAACAAATTCGACGATGCCGGCTATGTCAAATTGATTGAAATTTTCGATGTGGCGAAATGCTTTGAAATGAATCAGTATCGAATAATACACGTAATAAAACATGGAAACAGGTATGCGCGAGTCGTTGGTAGGCCAAATAGGGCCGCTGTGGCATTTGAAAGATGAGGGTGAAAAACGAACAAATTCGACGATGCCGGCTATGTCAAATTGATTGAAATTTTCGATGTGACGAAATGCTTTGAAATGAATCAGTATCGAATAATACACGTAAGAAAACATGGAAACAGGTATGCGCAAGTCGTTGGTAGGCCAAATAGGACCGCTGTGGCATTTGAAATATGAGGGTGAAAAACGAACAAATTCGACGATACCGGCAGACGAAACCTGGAAACAGGTATGCGCGAGTCGTTGGTAGGCCAAATAGGGCCGCTGTGGCATTTGAAAGATGAGGGTGAAAAACGAACAAATTCGACGATGCCGGCTATGTCAAATTGATTGAAATTTTCGATGTGGCGAAATGCTTTGAAATGAATCAGTATCGAATAATACACGTTAGAAAACATAGAAACAGGTATGCGCAAGTCGTTGGTAGGCCAAATAGGGCCGCTGTGGCATTTGAAAGATGAGGGTGAAAAACGAACAAATTCGACGATGCCGGCTATGTCAAATTGATTGAAATTTTCGATGTGGCGAAATGCTTTGAAATGAATCAGTATCGAATAATACACGTAAGAAAACATGGAAACAGGTATGCGCGAGTCGTTGGTAGGCCAAATAGGGCCGCTGTGGCATTTGAAAGATGAGGGTGAAAAACGAACAAATTCGACGATGCCGGCTATGTCAAATTGATTGAAATTTTCGATGTGACGAAATGCTTTGAAATGAATCAGTATCGAATAATACACGTAAGAAAACATGGAAACAGGTATGCGCAAGTCGTTGGTAGGCCAAATAGGACCGCTGTGGCATTTGAAAGATGAGGGTGAAAAACGAACAAATTCGACGATGCCGGCTATGTCAAATTGATTGAAATTTTTGATGTGGCGAAATGCTTTGAAATGAATCAGTATCGAATAATACACGTAAGAAAACATGGAAACAGGTATGCGCAAGTCGTTGGTAGGCCAAATAGGGCCGCTGTGGCATTTGAAAGATGAGGGTGAAAAACGAACAAATTCGACGATGCCGGCTATGTCAAATTGATTGAAATTTTCGATGTGGCGAAATGCTTTGAAATGAATCAGTATCGAATAATACACGTAAGAAAACATGGAAACAGGTATGCGCGAGTCGTTGGTAGGCCAAATAGGGCCGCTGTGGCATTTGAAAGATGAGGGTGAAAAACGAACAAATTCGACGATGCCGGCTATGTCAAACTGATTGAAATTTTCGATGTGGCGAAATGCTTTGAAATGAATCAGTATCGAATAATACACGTAAGAAAACATGGAAACAGGTATGCGCGAGTCGCTGGTAGGCCTAATAGGGCCGCTGTGGCATTTGAAAGATGAGGGTGAAAAACGAACAAATTCGACGATGCCGGCTATGTCAAACTGATTGAAATTTTCGATGTGGCGAAATGCTTTGAAATGAATCAGTATCGAATATTACACGTAAGAAAACATGGAAACAGGTATGCGCGAGTCGTTGGTAGGCCAAATAGGGCCGCTGTGGCATTTGAAAGATGAGGGTGAAAAACGAACAAATTCGACGATGCCGGCTATGTCAAATTGATTGAAATTTTCGATGTGGCGAAATGCTTTGAAATGAATCAGTATCGAAAAATACACGTAAGAAAACATGGAAACAGGTATGCGCAAGTCGTTGGTAGGCCAAATAGGGCCGCTGTGGCATTTGAAAGATGAGGGTGAAAAACGAACAAATTCGACGATGCCGGCTATGTCAAATTGATTGAAATTTTCGATGTGGCGAAATGCTTTGAAATGAATCAGTATCGAATAATACACGTAAGAAAACATGGAAACAGGTATGCGCAAGTCGTTGGTAGGCCAAATAGGGCCGCTGTGGCATTTGAAAGATGAGGGTGAAAAACGAACAAATTCGACGATGCCGGCTATGTCAAATTGATTGAAATTTTCGATGTGGCGAAATGCTTTGAAATGAATCAGTATCGAATAATACACGTAAGAAAACATGGAAACAGGTATGCGCGAGTCGTTGGTAGGCCAAATAGGGCCGCTGTGGCATTTGAAAGATGAGAGTGAAAAACGAACAAATTCGACGATGCCGGCTATGTCAAACTGATTGAAATTTTCGATGTGGCGAAATGCTTTGAAATGAATCAGTATCGAATAATACACGTAAGAAAACATGGAAACAGGTATGCGCGAGTCGTTGGTAGGCCAAATAGGGCCGCTGTGGCATTTGAAAGATGAGGGTGAAAAACGAACAAATTCGACGATGCCGGCTATGTCAAATTGATTGAAATTTTCGATGTGGCGAAATGCTTTGAAATGAATCAGTATCGAATAATACACGTAAGAAAACATGGAAACAGGTATGCGCAAGTCGTTGGTAGGCCAAATAGGGCCGTTGTGGCATTTGAAAGATGAGGGTGAAAAACGAACAAATTCGACGATGCCGGCTATGTCAAATTGATTGAAATTTTCGATGTGGCGAAATGGTTTGAAATGAATCAGTATCGAATAATACACGTAAGAAAACATGGAAACAGGTATGCGCGAGTCGTTGGTAGGCCAAATAGGGCCGCTGTGGCATTTTAAAGATGAGGGTGAAAAACGAACAAATTCGACGATGCCGGCTATGTCAAATTGATTGAAATTTTCGATGTGGTGAAATGCTTTGAAATGAGTCAGTATCGAATAATACACGTAAGAAAACATGGAAACAGGTATGCGCGAGTCGTTGGTAGGCCAAATAGGGCCGATGTGGCATTTGAAAGATGAGGGAGAAAAACGAACAAATTCGACGATGTCGGCTATGACAAATTGATTGAAATTTTCGATGTGGCGAAATGCTTTGAAATGAATCAGTATCGAATAATACACGTAAGAAAACATGGAAACAGGTATGCGCAAGTCGTTGGTAGGCCAAATAGGGCCGCTGTGGCATTTGAAAGATGAGGGTGAAAAACGAACAAATTCGACGATGCCGGCTATGTCAAATTGATTGAAATTTTCGATGTGGCGAAATGCGTTGAAATGAATCAGTATCGAATAATACACGTAAGAAAACATGGAAACAGGTATGCGCGAGTCGTTGGTAGGCCAAATAGGGCCGCTGTGGCATTTGAAAGATGAGGGTGAAAAACGAACAAATTCGACGATGTCGGCTATGTCAAATTGATTGAAATTTTCGATGTGGCGAAATGCTTTGAAATGAATCAGTATCGAATAATACACGTAAGAAAACATGGAAACAGGTATGCGCAAGTCGTTGGTAGGCCAAATAGGGCCGCTGTGGCATTTGAAAGATGAGGGTGAAAAACGAACAAATTCGACGATGCCGGCTATGTCAAATTGATTGAAATTTTCGATGTATCAAAATGCTTTGAAATGAATCAGTATCGAATAATACACGTAAGAAAACATGGAAACAGGTATGCGCGAGTCGTTGGTAGGCCAAATAGGGCCGCTGTGGCATTTGAAAGATGAGGGTGAAAAACGAACAAATTCGACGATGCCGGCTATGTCAAATTGATTGAAATTTTCGATGTGGCGAAATGCTTTGAAATGAATCAGTATCGAATAATACACGTAAGAAAACATGGAAACAGGTAGGCGCGAGTCGTTGGTAGGCCAAATAGGGCCGCTGTGGCATTTGAAAGATGAGGGTGAAAAACGAACAAATTCGACGATGCCGGCTATGTCAAATTGATTGAAATTTTCGATGTGGCGAAATGCTTTGAAATGAATCAGTATCGAATAATACACGTAAGAAAACATGGAAACAGGTATGCGCAAGTCGTTGGTAGGCCAAATAGGGCCGCTGTGGCATTTGAAAGATGAGGGTGAAAAACGAACAAATTCGACGATGCCGGCTATGTCAAATTGATTGAAATTTTCGATGTGGCGAAATGCTTTGAAATGAATCAGTATCGAATAATACACGTAAGAAAACATGGAAACAGGTATGCGCGAGTCGTTGGTAGGCCAAATAGGGCCGCTGTGGCATTTGAAAGATGAGGGTGAAAAACGAACAAATTCGACGATGTCGGCTATGTCAAATTGATTGAAATTTTTGATGTGGCGAAATGCTTTGAAATGAATCAGTATCGAATAATACACGTAAGAAAACATGGAAACAGGTATGCGCAAGTCGTTGGTAGGCCAAATAGGGCCGCTGTGGCATTTGAAAGATGAGGGTGAAAAACGAACAAATTCGACGATGCCGGCTATGTCAAATTGATTGAAATTTTCGATGTATCAAAATGCTTTGAAATGAATCAGTATCGAATAATACACGTAAGAAAACATGGAAACAGGTATGCGCGAGTCGTTGGTAGGCCAAATAGGGCCGCTGTGGCATTTGAAAGATGAGGGTGAAAAACGAACAAATTCGACGATGTCGGCTATGTCAAATTGATTGAAATTTTTGATGTGGCGAAATGCTTTGAAATGAATCAGTATCGAATAATACACGTAAGAAAACATGGAAACAGGTATGCGCAAGTCGTTGGTAGGCCAAATAGGGCCGCTGTGGCATTTGAAAGATGAGGGTGAAAAACGAACAAATTCGACGATGCCGGCTATGTCAAATTGATTGAAATTTTTGATGTGGCGAAATGCTTTGAAATGAATCAGTATCGAATAATACACGTAAGAAAACATGGAAACAGGTATGCGCGAGTCGTTGGTAGGCCAAATAGGGCCGCTGTGGCATTTGAAAGATGAGGGTGAAAAACGAACAAATTCGACGATGCCGGCTATGTCAAATTGATTGAAATTTTCGATGTGGCGAAATGCTTTGAAATGAATCAGTATCGAATAATACACGTAAGAAAACATGGAAACAGGTATGCGCGAGTCGTTGGTAGGCCAAATAGGGCCGCTGTGGCATTTGAAAGATGAGGGTGAAAAACGAACAAATTCGACGATGCCGGCTATGTCAAATTGATTGAAATTTTCGATGTGGCGAAATGCTTTGAAATGAATCAGTATCGAATAATACACGTAAGAAAACATGGAAACAGGTATGCGCGAGTCGTTGGTAGGCCAAATAGGGCCGCTGTGGCATTTGAAAGATGAGGGTGAAAAACGAACAAATTCGACGATGTCGGCTATGTCAAATTGATTGAAATTTTCGATGTGGCGAAATGCTTTGAAATGAATCAGTATCGAATAATACACGTAAGAAAACATGGAAACAGGTATGCGCAAGTCGTTGGTAGGCCAAATAGGGCCGCTGTGGCATTTGAAAGATGTGGGTGAAAAACGAACAAATTCGACGATGCCGGCTATGTCAAATTGATTGAAATTTTCGATGAGGCGAAATGCTTTGAAATGAATCAGTATCGAATAATACACGTAAGAAAACATGGAAACAGGTATGCGCGAGTCGTTGGTAGGCCAAATAGGGCCGCTGTGGCATTTGAAAGATGAGGGTGAAAAACGAACAAATTCGACGATGTCGGCTATGTCAAATTGATTGAAATTTTCGATGTGGCGAAATGCTTTGAAATGAATCAGTATAATAATACACGTAAGAAAACATGGAAACAGGTATGCGCGAGTCGTTGGTAGGCCTAATAGGGCCGCTGTGGCATTTGAAAGATGAAGGTGAAAAACGAACAAATTCGACGATGCCGGCTATGTCAAATTGATTGAAATTTTCGATGTGGCGAAATGCTTTGAAATGAATCAGTATCGAATAATACACGTAAGAAAACATGGAAACAGGTATGCGCAAGTCGTTGGTAGGCCACATAGGGCCGCTGTGGCATTTGAAAGATGAGGGTGAAAAACGAACAAATTCGACGATGCCGGCTATGTCAAATTGATTGAAATTTTCGATGTGGCGAAATGCTTTGAAATGAATCAGTATCGAATAATACACGTAAGAAAACATGGAAACAGGTATGCGCGAGTCGTTGGTAGGCCAAATAGGGCCGCTGTGGCATTTGAAAGATGAGGGTGAAAAACGAACAAATTCGACGATGCCGGCTATGTCAAATTGATTGAAATTTTCGATGTGGCGAAATGCTTTGAAATGAATCAGTATCGAATAATACACGTAAGAAAACATGGAAACAGGTATGCGCAAGTCGTTGGTAGGCCGAATAGGGCCGCTAGGGCATTTGAAAGATGAGGGTGAAAAACGAACAAATTCGACGATGCCGGCTATGTCAAATTGATTGAAATTTTTGATGTGGCGAAATGCTTTGAAATGAATCAGTATCGAATAATACACGTAAGAAAACATGGAAACAGGTATGCGCGAGTCGTTGGTAGGCCAAATAGGGCCGCTGTGGCATTTGAAAGATGAGGGTGAAAAACGAACAAATTCGACGATGCCGGCTATGTCAAATTGATTGAAATTTTCGATGTGGCGAAATGCTTTGAAATGAATCAGTATCGAATAATACACGTAAGAAAACATGGAAACAGGTATGCGCGAGTCGTTGGTAGGCCAAATAGGGCCGCTGTGGCATTTGAAAGATGAGGGTGAAAAACGAACAAATTCGACGATGCCGGCTATGTCAAATTGATTCAAATTTTCGATGTGGCGAAATGCTTTGAAATGAATCAGTATCGAATAATACACGTAAGAAAACATGGAAACAGGTATGCGCGAGTCGTTGGTAGGCCAAATAGGGCCGCTGTGGCATTTGAAAGATGAGGGTGAAAAACGAACAAATTCGACGATGCCGGCTATGTCAAATTGATTGAAATTTTCGATGTGGCGAAATGCTTTGAAATGAATCAGTATCGAATAATACACGTAAGAAAACATGGAAACAGGTATGCGCGAGTCGTTGGTAGGCCAAATAAGACCGCTGTGGCATTTGAAAGATGAGGGTGAAAAACGAACAAATTCGACGATGCCGGCTATGTCAAATTGATTGAAATTTTCGATGTGGCGAAATGCTTTGAAATGAATCAGTATCGAATAATACACGTAAGAAAACATGGAAACAGGTATGCGCGAGTCGTTGGTAGGCCAAATAGGGCCGCTGTGGCATTTGAAAGATGAGGGTGAAAAACGAACAAATTCGACGATGCCGGCTATGTCAAATTGATTGAAATTTTCGATGTGGCGAAATGCTTTGAAATGAATCAGTATCGAATAATACACGTAAGAAAACATGGAAACAGGTATGCGCGAGTCGTTGGTAGGCCAAATAGGGCCGCTGTGGCATTTGAAAGATGAGGGTGAAAAACGAACAAATTCGACGATGCCGGCTATGTCAAATTGATTGAAATTTTCGATGTGGCGAAATGCTTTGAAATGAATCAGTATCGAATAATACACGTAAGAAAACATGGAAACAGGTATGCGCGAGTCGTTGGTAGGCCAAATAGAGCCGCTGTGGCATTTGAAAGATGAGGGTGAAAAACGAACAAATTCGACGATGCCGGCTATGTCAAATTGATTGAAATTTTCGATGTGGCGAAATGCTTTGAAATGAATCAGTATCGAATAATACACGTAAGAAAACATTTAAACAGGTATGCGCGAGTCGTTGGTAGGCCAAATAGGGCCGCTGTGGCATTTGAAAGATGAGGGTGAAAAACGAACAAATTCGACGATGCCGGCTATGCCAAATTGACTGAAATTTTCGATGTGGCGAAATGCTTTGAAATGAATCAGTATCGAATAATACGCGTAAGAAAACATGGAAACAGGTATGCGCAAGTCGTTGGTAGGCCAAATAGGGCCGCTGTTGCATTTGAAGAATGAGGGTGAAAAACGAACAAAATCAACGATGCCGGCTATGTCAAATTGATTGAAATTTTCGATGTGGCGAAATGCTTTGAAATGAATCAGTATCGAATAATACACGTAAGAAAACATGGAAACAGGTATGCGCGAGTCGTTGGTAGGCCAAATAGGGCCGCTGTGGCATTTGAAAGATGAGGGTGAAAAACGAACAAATTCGACGATGCCGGCTATGTCAAATTGATTGAAATTTTCGATGTGACGAAATGCTTTGAAATGAATCAGTATCGAATAATACACGTAAGAAAACATGGAAACAGGTATGCGCGAGTCGTTGGTAGGCCAAATAGGGCCGCTGTGGCATTTGAAAGATGAGGGTGGAAAACGAACAAATTCGACGATGCCGGCTATGTCAAATTGATTGAAATTTTCGATGTGGCGAAATGCTTTGGAATGAATCAGTATCGAATAATACACGTAAGAAAACATGGAAACAGGTATGCGCGAGTCGTTGGTAGGCCTAATAGGGCCGCTGTGGCATTTGGAAGATGAGGGTGAAAAACGAACGAATTCGACGATGCCGGCTATGTCAAATTGATTGAAATTTTCGATGTGGCGAAATGCTTTGAAATGAATCAGTATCGAATAATACACGTAAGAAAACATGGAAACAGGTATGCGCAAGTCGTTGGTAGGCCAAATAGGTCCGCTGTGGCATTTGAAAGATGAGGGTGAAAAACGAACAAATTCGACGATGCCGGCTATGTCAAATTGATTGAAATTTTAGATGTGGCGAAATGCTTTGAAATGAATCAGTATCGAATAATACACGTAAGAAAACATGGGAACAGGTATGCGCGAGTCGTTGGTAGGCCAAATAGGGCCGCTGTGGCATTTGAAAGATGAGGGTGAAAAACGAACAAATTCGACGATGCCGGCTATGTCAAATTGATTCAAATTTTCGATGTGGCGAAATGCTTTGAAATGAATCAGTATCGAATAATACACGTAAGAAAACATGGAAACAGGTATGCGCGAGTCGTTGGTAGGCCAAATAGGGCCGCTGTGGCATTTGAAAGATGAGGGTGAAAAACGAACAAATTCGACGATGCCGGCTATGTCAAATTGATTGAAATTTTCGATGTGGCGAAATGCTTTGAAATGAATCAGTATCGAATAATACACGTAAGAAAACATGGAAACAGGTATGCGCGAGTCGTTGGTAGGCCAAATAAGGCCGCTGTGGCATTTGAAAGATGAGGGTGAAAAACGAACAAATTCGACGATGCCGGCTATGTCAAATTGATTGAAATTTTCGATGTGGCGAAATGCTTTGAAATGAATCAGTATCGAATAATACACGTAAGAAAACATGGAAACAGGTATGCGCGAGTCGTTGGTAGGCCAAATAGGGCCGCTGTGGCATTTGAAAGATGAGGGTGAAAAACGAACAAATTCGACGATGCCGGCTATGTCAAATTGATTGAAATTTTCGATGTGGCGAAATGCTTTGAAATGAATCAGTATCGAATAATACACGTAAGAAAACATGGAAACAGGTATGCGCGAGTCGTTGGTAGGCCAAATAGGGCCGCTGTGGCATTTGAAAGATGAGGGTGAAAAACGAACAAATTCGACGATGCCGGCTATGTCAAATTGATTGAAATTTTCGATGTGGCGAAATGCTTTGAAATGAATCAGTATCGAATAATACACGTAAGAAAACATGGAAACAGGTATGCGCGAGTCGTTGGTAGGCCAAATAGAGCCGCTGTGGCATTTGAAAGATGAGGGTGAAAAACGAACAAATTCGACGATGCCGGCTATGTCAAATTGATTGAAATTTTCGATGTGGCGAAATGCTTTGAAATGAATCAGTATCGAATAATACACGTAAGAAAACATGGAAACAGGTATGCGCGAGTCGTTGGTAGGCCAAATAGGGCCGCTGTGGCATTTGAAAGATGAGGGTGAAAAACGAACAAATTCGACGATGCCGGCTATGTCAAATTGATTGAAATTTTCGATGTGACGAAATGCTTTGAAATGAATCAGTATCGAATAATACACGTAAGAAAACATGGAAACAGGTATGCGCGAGTCGTTGGTAGGCCAAATAGGGCCGCTGTGGCATTTGAAAGATGAGGGTGAAAAACGAACAAATTCGACGATGCCGGCTATGTCAAATTGATTGAAATTTTCGATGTGGCGAAATGCTTTGGAATGAATCAGTATCGAATAATACACGTAAGAAAACATGGAAACAGGTATGCGCGAGTCGTTGGTAGGCCTAATAGGGCCGCTGTGGCATTTGGAAGATGAGGGTGAAAAACGAACGAATTCGACGATGCCGGCTATGTCAAATTGATTGAAATTTTCGATGTGGCGAAATGCTTTGAAATGAATCAGTATCGAATAATACACGTAAGAAAACATGGAAACAGGTATGCGCAAGTCGTTGGTAGGCCAAATAGGTCCGCTGTGGCATTTGAAAGATGAGGGTGAAAAACGAACAAATTCGACGATGCCGGCTATGTCAAATTGATTGAAATTTTAGATGTGGCGAAATGCTTTGAAATGAATCAGTATCGAATAATACACGTAAGAAAACATGGGAACAGGTATGCGCGAGTCGTTGGTAGGCCAAATAGGGCCGCTGTGGCATTTGAAAGATGAGGGTGAAAAACGAACAAATTCGACGATGCCGGCTATGTCAAATTGATTCAAATTTTCGATGTGGCGAAATGCTTTGAAATGAATCAGTATCGAATAATACACGTAAAAAAACATGGAAACAGGTATGCGCGAGTCGTTGGTAGGCCAAATAGGGCCGCTGTGGCATTTGAAAGATGAGGGTGAAAAACGAACAAATTCGACGATGCCGGCTATGTCAAATTGATTGAGATTTTCGATGTGGCGAAATGCTTTGAAATGAATCAGTATCGAATAATACACGTAAGAAAACATGGAAACAGGTATGCGCGAGTCGTTGGTAGGCCAAATAGGGCCGCTGTGGCATTTGAAAGATGAGGGTGAAAAACGAACAAATTCGACGATGCCGGCTACGTCAAATTGATTGAAATTTTCGATGTGGCGAAATGCTTTGGAATGAATCAGTATCGAATAATACACGTAAGAAAACATGGAAACAGGTATGCGCGAGTCGTTGGTAGGCCTAATAGGGCCGCTGTGGCATTTGGAAGATGAGGGTGAAAAACGAACGAATTCGACGATGCCGGCTATGTCAAATTGATTGAAATTTTCGATGTGGCGAAATGCTTTGAAATGAATCAGTATCGAATAATACACGTAAGAAAACATGGAAACAGGTATGCGCAAGTCGTTGGTAGGCCAAATAGGGCCGCTGTGGCATTTGAAAGATGAGGGTGAAAAACGAACAAATTCGACGATCCACATCGAAAATTTCAATCAATTTGACGTAGCCGGCATCGTCGAATTTGTTAGTTTTTCACCCTCATCTTTCAAATGCCACAGCGGCCCTATTTGGCCTACCAACGACTCGCGCATACCTGTTTCCATGTGTTTTAATCAAATTGATTGAAATTTTCGATGTGGCGAAATGCTTTGAAATGAATCAGTATCGAATAATACACGTAAGAAAACATGGAAACAGGTATGCGCGAGTCGTTGGTAGGCCTAATAAGTTCGCTGTGGCATTTGGAAGATGTGGCTGAAAAACGAACAAATTCGACGATGCCGGCTATGTCAAATTGATTGAAATTTTCGACGTGGCGAAATGCTTTGAAATGAATCAGTATCGAATAATACACGTAAGAAAACATGGAGACAGGTATGCGCGAGTCGTTGGTAGGCCAAATAGGGCCAC
Organism: Eristalis arbustorum; assembly: GCA_916610145.1. Classification (NCBI taxonomy): domain Eukaryota; kingdom Metazoa; phylum Arthropoda; class Insecta; order Diptera; family Syrphidae; genus Eristalis; species Eristalis arbustorum. The sequence continues at coordinate 59,847,162 of OU744317.1, read as the reverse complement.
TGTGGCATTTGAAAGATGAGGGTGAAAAACGAACAAATTCGACGATGCCGGCTATGTCAAATTGATTAAATTTTCGATGTGGCGAAATGCTTTGAAATGAATCAGTATCGAATAATACACGTAAGAAAACATGGAAACAGGTATGCGCGAGTCGTTGGTAGGCCAAATAGGGCCGCTGTGGCATTTGAAAGATGAGGGTGAAAAACGAACAAATTCGACGATGCCGACTATGTCAAATTGATTGAAATTTTCGATGTGGCGAAATGCTTTGAAATGAATCAGTATCGAATAATACACGTAAGAAAACATGGAAACAGGTATGCGCGAGTCGTTGGTAGGCCTAATAAGGCCGCTGTGGCATTTGAAAGATGAGGGTGAAAAACGAACAAATTCGACGATGCCGACTATGTCAAATTGATTGAAATTTTCGATGTGGCGAAATGCTTTGAAATGAATCAGTATCGATTAATACACGTAAGAAAACATGGAAACAGGTATGCGCGAGTCGTTGGTAGGCCAAATAGGGCCGCTGTGGCATTTGAAAGATGAGGGTGAAAAACGAACAAATTCGACGATGGCGGCTATGTCAAATTGATTGAAATTTTCGATGTGGCGAAATGCTTTGAAATGAATCAGTATCGAATAATACACGTAAGAAATCATGGAAACAGGTATGCGCGAGTCGTTGGTAGGCCAAATAGGGTCGCTGTGGCATTTGAAAGATGAGGGTGAAAAACGAACAAATTCGACGATGCCGGCTATGTCAAATTGATTGAAATTTTCGATGTGGCGAAATGCTTTGAAATGAATCAGTATCGAATAATACACGTAAGAAAACATGGAAACAGGTATGCGCGAGTCGTTGGTAGGCCAAATAGGGCCGCTGTGGCATTTGAAAGATGAGGGTGAAAAACGAACAAATTCGACGATGCCGGCTATGTCAAATTGATTGAAATTTTCGATGTGGCGAAATGCTTTGAAATGAATCAGTATCGAATTATACACGTAAGAAATCATGGAAACAGGTATGCGCGAGTCGTTGGTAGGCCAAATAGGGCCGCTGTGGCATTTGAAAGATGAGGGTGAAAAACGAACAAATTCGACGATGCCGGCTATGTCAAATTGATTGAAATTTTCGATGTGGCGAAATGCTTTGAAATGAATCAGTATCGAATAATACCCGTAAGAAAACATGGAAACAGGTATGCGCGAGTCGTTGGTAGGCCTAATAAGGCCGCTGTGGCATTTGAAAGATGAGGGTGAAAAACGAACAAATTCGACGATGCCGGCTATGTCAAATTGATTGAAATTTTCGATGTGGCGAAATGCTTTGAAATGAATCAGTATCGAATAATACACGTAAAAAAACATGGAAACAGGTATGCGCGAGTAGTTGGTAGGCCTAATAGGGCCGCTGTGGCATTTGAAAGATGAGGGTGAAAAACGAACAAATTCGACGATGCCGGCTATGTCAAATTGATTGAAATTTTCGATGTGGCGAAATGCTTTGAAATGAATCAGTTTAGAATAATACACGTAAGAAAACATGGAAACAGGTATGCGCGAGTCGTTGGTAGGCCAAATAGGGCCGCTGTGGCATTTGAAAGATGTGGCTGAAAAACGAACAAATTCGACGATGCCGGCTATGTCAAATTGATTGAAATTTTCGATGCGGCGAAATGCTTTGAAATGAATCAGTATCGAATAATACACGTAAGAAAACATGGAAACAGGTATGCGCGAGTCGTTGGTAGGCCAAATAGGGCCGCTGTGGCATTTGAAAGATGAGGGTGAAAAACGAACAAATTCGACGATGCCGGCTATGTCAAATTGATTGAAATTTTCGATGTGGCGAAATGCTTTGAAATGAATCAGTATCGAATAATATACGTAAGAAAACATGGAAACAGGTATGCGCGAGTCGTTGGTAGGCCAAATAGGGCCGCTGTGGCATTTGAAAGATGAGGGTGAAATACGAACAAATTCGACGATCCCGGCTATGTCAAATTGATTGAAATTTTCGATGTGGCGAAATGCTTTGAAATGAATCAGTATCGAATAATACCCGTAAGAAAACATGGAAACAGGTATGCGCGAGTCGTTGGTAGGCCTAATAGGGCCGCTGTGGCATTTGAACGATGAGGGTGAAAAACGAACAAATTCGACGATGCCGGCTATGTCAAATTGATTGAAATTTTCGATGTGGCGAAATGGTTTGAAATGAATCAGTATCGAATAATACACGTAAGAAAACATGGAAACAGGTATGCGCGAGTCGTTGGTAGGCCAAATAGGGCCGCTGTGGCATTTGAAAGATGAGGGTGAAATACGAACAAATTCGACGATCCCGGCTATGTCAAATTGATTGAAATTTTCGATGTGGCGAAATGCTTTGAAATGAATCAGTATCGAATAATACCCGTAAGAAAACATGGAAACAGGTATGCGCGAGTCGTTGGTAGGCCTAATAGGGCCGCTGTGGCATTTGAAAGATGAGGGTGAAAAACGAACAAATTCGACGATGCCGGCTATGTCAAATTGATTGAAATTTTCGATGTGGCGAAATGGTTTGAAATGAATCAGTATCGAATAATACACGTAAGAAAACATGGAAACAGGTATGCGCGAGTCGTTGGTAGGCCAAATAGGGCCGCTGTGGCATTTGAAAGATGAGGGTGAAAAACGAACAAATTCGACGATGCCGGCTATGTCAAATTGATTGAAATTTTCGATGTGGCGAAATGCTTTGAAATGAATCAGTATCGAATAATACCCGTAAGAAAACATGGAAACAGGTATGCGCGAGTCGTTGGTAGGCCAAATAGGGCCGCTGTGGCATTTGAAAGATGAGGGTGAAAAACGAACAAATTCGACGATGCCGGCTATGTCAAATTGATTGAAATTTTTGATGTGGCGAAATGCTTTGAAATGAATCAGTATCGAATAATACACGTAAGAAAACATGGAAACAGGTATGCGCGAGTAGTTGGTAGGCCTAATAGGGCCGCTGTGGCATTTGAAAGATGAGGGTGAAATACGAACAAATTCGACGATCCCGGCTATGTCAAATTGATTGAAATTTTCGATGTGGCGAAATGCTTTGAAATGAATCAGTATCGAATAATACCCGTAAGAAAACATGGAAACAGGTATGCGCGAGTCGTTGGTAGGCCTAATAGGGCCGCTGTGGCATTTGAAAGATGAGGGTGAAAAACGAACAAATTCGACGATGCCGGCTATGTCAAATTGATTGAAATTTTCGATGTGGCGAAATGGTTTGAAATGAATCAGTATCGAATAATACACGTAAGAAAACATGGAAACAGGTATGCGCGAGTCGTTGGTAGGCCAAATAGGGCCGCTGTGGCATTTGAAAGATGAGGGTGAAAAACGAACAAATTCGACGATGCCGGCTATGTCAAATTGATTGAAATTTTTGATGTGGCGAAATGCTTTGAAATGAATCAGTATCGAATAATACACGTAAGAAAACATGGAAACAGGTATGCGCGAGTAGTTGGTAGGCCTAATAGGGCCGCTGTGGCATTTGAAAGATGAGGGTGAAAAACGAACAAATTCGACGATGCCGGCTATGTCAAATTGATTGAAATTTTCGATGTGGCGAAATGCTTTGAAATGAATCAGTATCGAATAATACACGTAAGAAAACATGGAAACAGGTATGCGCGAGTCGTTGGTAGGCCTAATAGGGCCGCTGTGGCATTTGAAAGATGAGGGTGAAAAACGAACAAATTCGACGATGCCGGCTATGTCAAATTGATTGAAATTTTCGATGTGGCGAAATGCTTTGAAATGAATCAGTATCGAATAATACACGTAAGAAAACATGGAAACAGGTATGCGCGAGTCGTTGGTAGGCCTAATAGGGCCGCTGTGGCATTTGAAAGATGAGGGTGAAAAACGAACAAATTCGACGATGCCGGCTATGTCAAATTGATTGAAATTTTCGATGTGGCGAAATGCTTTGAAATGAATCAGTATCGAATAATACACGTAAGAAAACATGGAAACAGGTATGCGCGAGTCGTTGGTAGGCCTAATAGGGCCGCTGTGGCATTTGAAAGATGAGGGTGAAAAACGAACAAATTCGACGATGCCGGCTATGTCAAATTGATTGAAATTTTCGATGTGGCGAAATGCTTTGAAATGAATCAGTATCGAATAATACACGTAAGAAAACATGGAAACAGGTATGCGCGAGTCGTTGGTAGGCCTAATAGGTTCGCTGTGTCATTTGGAAGATGAGGCTGAAAAACGAACAAATTCGACGATGCCGGCTATGTCAAATTGATTGAAATTTTCGATGTGGCGAAATGCTTTGAAATGAATCAGTATCGAATAATACACGTAAGAAAACATGAAAACAGGTATGCGCGAGTCGTTGGTAGGCCTAATAGGGCCGCTGTGGCATTTGAAAGATGAGGGTGAAAAACGAACAAATTCGACGATGCCGGCTATGTCAAATTGATTGAAATTTTCGATGTGGCGAAATGCTTTGAAATGAATCAGTATCGAATAATACACGTAAGAAAACATGGAAACAGGTATGCGCGAGTCGTTGGTAGGCCTAATAGGGCCGCTGTGGCATTTGAAAGATGAGGGTGAAAAACGAACAAATTCGACGATGCCGGCTATGTCAAATTGATTGAAATTTTCGATGTGGCGAAATGCTTTGAAATGAATCAGTATCGAATAATACACGTAAGAAAACATGGAAACAGGTATGCGCGAGTCGTTGGTAGGCCTAATAGGGCCGCTGTGGCATTTGAAAGATGAGGGTGAAAAACGAACAAATTCGACGATGCCGGCTATGTCAAATTGATTGAAATTTTCGATGTGGCGAAATGCTTTGAAATGAATCAGTATCGAATAATACACGTAAGAAAACATGGAAACAGGTATGCGCGAGTCTAGGCTATGTCAAATTGATTGAAATTTTCGATGTGGCGAAATGCTTTGAAATGAATCAGTATCGAATAATACACGTAAGAAAACATGGAAACAGGTATGCGCGAGTCGTTGGTAGGCCTAATAGGTTCGCTGTGTCATTTGGAAGATGAGGCTGAAAAACGAACAATTTCGACGATGCCGGCTATGTCAAATTGATTGAAATTTTCGATGTGGCGAAATGCTTTGAAATGAATCAGTATCGAATAATACACGTAAGAAAACATGGAAACAGGTATGCGCGAGTCGTTGGTAGGCCAAATAGGGCCGCTGTGGCATTTGAAAGATGAGGGTGAAAAACGAACAAATTCGACGATGCCGGCTATGTCAAATTGATTGAAATTTTCGATGTGGCGAAATGCTTTGAAATGAATCAGTATCGAATAATATACGTAAGAAAACATGGAAACAGGTATGCGCGAGTCGTTGGTAGGCCAAATAGGGCCGCTGTGGCATTTGAGAGATGAGGGTGAAAAACGAACAAATTCGACGATGCCGGCTATGTCAAATTGATTGAAATTTTCGATGTGGCGAAATGCTTTGAAATGAATCAGTATCGAATAATACACGTAAGAAAACATGGAAACAGGTATGCGCGAGTCGTTGGTAGGCCTAATAGGGCCGCTGTGGCATTTGGAAGATGAGGGTGAAAAACGAACAAATTCCACGATGCCGGCTATGTCAAATTGATTGAAATTTTCGATGTGGCGAAATGCTTTGAAATGAATCAGTATCGAATAATACACGTAAGAAAACATGGAAACAGGTATGCGCGAGTCGTTGGTAGGCGAAATAGGGCCGCTGTGGCATTTGAGAGATGAGGGTGAAAAACGAACAAATTCGACGATGCCGGCTATGTCAAATTGATTGGAATTTTCGATGTGGCGAAATGCTTTGAGATGATTCAGTATCGAATAATACACGTAAGAAAACATGGAAACAGGTATGCGCGAGTCGTTGGTAGGCCGATTAGGTTCGCTGTGTCATTTGGAAGATGAGGCTGAAAAACGAACAAATTCGACGATGCGCTATGTCAAATTGATTGAAATTTTCGATGTGGCGAAATGCTTTGAAATGAATCAGTATCGAATAATACACGTAAGAAAACATGGAAACAGGTATGCGCAAGTCGTTGGTAGGCCAAATAGGGCCGCTGTGGCATTTGAAAGATGAGGGTGAAAAACGAACAAATTCGACGATGCCGGCTATGTCAAATTGATTGAAATTTTCGATGTGGCGAAATGCTTTGAAATGAATCAGTATCGAATAATACACGTGAGAAAACATGGAAACAGGTATGCGCGAGTCGTTGGTAGGCCTAATAGGTTCGCTGTGGCATTTGGAAGATGTGGCTGAAAAACGAACAAATTCGACGATGCCGGCTATGTCAAATTGATTGAAATTTTCGATGTGGCGAAATGCTTTGAAATGAATCAGTATCGAATAATATACGTAAGAGAACATGGAAACAGGTATGCGCGAGTCGTTGGTAGGCCTAATAGGTTCGCTGTGGCATTTGGAAGATGAGGCTGAAAAACGAACAAATTCGACGATGCCGGCTATGTCAAATTGATTGAAATTTTCGATGTGGCGAAATGCTTTGAAATGAATCAGTATCGAATAATACACGTAAGAAAACATGGAAACAGGTATGCGCGAGTCGTTGGTAGGCCAAATAGGGCCGCTGTGGCATTTGAGAGATGAGGGTGAAAAACGAACAAATTCGACGATGCCGGCTATGTCAAATTGATTGAAATTTTCGATGTGGCGTAATGCTTTGAAATGAATCAGTATCGAATAATACACGTAAGAAAACATGGAAACAGGTATGCGCGAGTCGTTGGTAGGCCTAATAGGTTCGCTGTGTCATTTGGAAGATGAGGCTGAAAAACGAACAAATTCGACGATGCCGGCTTTGTCAAATTGATTGAAATTTTCGATGTGGCGAAATGCTTTGAAATGAATCAGTATCGAATAATACACGTAAGAAAACATGGAAACAGGTATGCGCGAGTCGTTGTTAGGCCAAATAGGGCCGCTCTGGCATTTGAGAGATGAGGGTGAAAAACGAACAAATTCGACGATGCCGGCTATGTCAAATTGATTGAAATTTTCGATGTGGCGAAATGCTTTGAAATGAATCAGTATCGAATAATACACGTAAGAAAACATGGAAACAGGTATGCGCGAGTCGTTGGTAGGCCTAATAGGTTCGCTGTGTCATTTGGAAGATGAGGCTGAAAAACGAACAAATTCGACGATGCCGGCTATGTCAATTGATGGCTGGGTGCTGTGGGAATCGGGTAGGCACTGAATGGCGTCAACTTGGCGATGCCCAGTGTTGCAACTTTTCCTACACACCAATTGTGCTTATTTTACCTCCAAGTGGTAGCCATCGGGTACTGGTTGTAGTTCACCCGAGCTCAACCTGCCAAACTTATAAGTGCGACCTCTTGTCCTAGGGGTTACAAAAAAGGAACTGGCCCTCCAGGTTGGGGGTTGTGCCGTCGGGGTAACTGCCCGGCCACACAAAAAACAACAGTTACGAAGCAACAACAAGCCTCGGAAACGGATGACTTTACTGATGACGAACCCTGCAAACGATATACGGACAACGACCTTCGGATCTGTACGTGGAATGTAAGGTCCCTTTATAGACCACGTGCAGCCGAACAATTAGCGGAAGCCCTAGACTGCTGCAAAGCAGACATAACCGCCATCCAAGAAGTGCGATGGGATGGACCGGGCAAAAGAAGGATGAAAAACTGTGATATATATTACGGTGATTGCTACAAGCAACAAAAACAGCGCCTATTTGGATGTGGATTTGTCGTTAGAGGCAGACTTAGGCAAGAAGTCTTATCGTTCAGGTCAGTGAACGAGCGCCTCACGACAATTCGCATCCAGGCTAAATTTGCCAACATAAGCCTTATATGCGCACATGCCCCCACAGAGGAGAAAGATGACGACACCAAAGACAGGTTCTATGAGCTCCTGGACAAAACGTATGAGCAATGCCCTAGCTACGACATTAAAATTGTTCTTGGCGATTTTAACGCAAAGCTAGGAAGAGAGAACATCTTTGGTAGTACGGTCGGGAAGTACAGCCTACACGACACCACATCCGATAACGGATTTAGGCTGATCGACTTTGCTGCGGGGCGAAATGTTGTAGTAGCCAGTACAAAATTCCCACATCTCGACATTCACAAAGGGACATGGCGATCTCCTGATCAATCAACCATCAATCAGATTGATCACATTGCGATCGACGCAAGGCACTCCTCCAGTATTATAGATGTCCGAACGTTCCGAGGTGCCAACATTGACTCGGACCACCACCTTGTAGTAGCCAAGGTAAGGTTGCGGATATCCCGAACACCGCCAAGACAAAGAAATACTGTGAGGAAGTTCAACGTCGGCCGGCTACAATCGCAAGAGATTGCCAAATCCTTTTCCGATCGTGTCTCCCTCAACCTCTTAAGAAATCCTACGCCGCCAACATCAAGTATTGAAGACCAGTGGCAGCATTGCCAAAAAGCCATCAGAGATGCCGCCTCTGATGTGCTGGGTTTCAATCCGCCACCACAACGAAACCCCTGGTTTGACAATGAGTGTCGGCAGGCGAATGCAGCCAAGCAAGAAGCATACAAAGCGGCACTGCAAAGAAGGACAAGAGCTGCTCGGGAGCTCTACGAGCAGAAGAGGAGAGACGAACACCGGCTTCTCAGGAGAAAAAAGAAGGAGCATGAGAAGCGCGCGATCGGCAGAATAGAGGGACACTACTGCAGGAATGAGGTAAGGAAGTTTTACCAAAGGGTAAAGTCAACCAGTCAAGGTTATAAACTCCGAACCGAAGCCTGTAAGGATGATCAAGGGAACATCGTAGTAGAGTCACAGTCGATGCTGAGAATATGGAGAAACCATTTCTGCAGACTGTATAACGGCGACGAAGAACCAAATTCCGCTGTCAGGCAGAACGAACCATTCAACCCCAATGAAAGGGACGATGAGGATCAACAATTCCGTCCACCCGACCTGGATGAAGTGAGGATTGCTATATCTAAACTGAAATCCAACAAGGCTGCTGGAGCTGACGGCCTACCCGCCGAGCTTTTTAAAGCCGCAGGCGATGATTTGGTAAGGAGCATGCACCAACTCATCTGTAAAATATGGTCGGAGGAAAACATGCCCGATGAATGGAACCTCAGCATTGTTTGCCCGATCCACAAGAAAGGAGACCCCTTTGACTGCGCCAACTATCGGGGGATAAGTCTCCTTAACATCGCCTATAAGATATTATCTGCCGTACTGTGTGAACGCCTAAAGCCATTCGTCAACAACTTGGTCAGTCCATACCAGTGTGGCTTTAGGCCAGGAAAATCCACCATCGACCAAATATTCACACTCCGGCAGATTTTGGAGAAAACCCAGGAGCAACAAATCGATACCCACCACCTGTTCATCGATTTTAAGGCCGCGTATGACAGCATTTATAGAGACGAGCTATACAGAGCAATGTCTAGTTTTGGCATCCCTACCAAACTCGTCCGTTTGTGTAGGATGACGATGGAGAATGCACGCTGCTCCATCAAGGTCGGTAAAGACCTAACCGAGACCTTTGATGTCAAAAAAGGATTCAGACAAGGCGACGCGCTGTCATGCGACTTCTTCAACATCGTTCTTGAGAGAATTGTTCAAAACTCAAACGCCAACACCAGAGGAACAATCTTTCAGAAGTCCGTCCAACTACTCGCATATGCCGACGATATTGACATTATCGGAAGAACGCAGCGTGATGTCAAAGGCGCTTTTGTGAGTATTGCAACGGAGGCCGCAAAGATGGGTTTAGCGGTAAACGAGGGCAAGACCAAATATATGCTGTCAACAAGAAAGGACACCCAACACCGACGTCTCGGTCAGAACGTCACGGCAGACAGATATAACTTTGAGGTAGTTAAAAACTTTGTCTACCTAGGAACCGCTATCAACTCAGACAACGACACCAGCGCTGAAATCAAACGAAGAATAACTCTTGCCAATCGGTGCTTCTTTGGGCTAAGAAAGCAATTGGTGAACAAAGCCCTCTCTCGAACAACCAAGGTAACGCTCTACAAGACCTTAATCGTCCCAGTCCTGCTATATGGCGCGGAGGCATGGACTCTGTCAAAAGCGGATGAAGCAGCTCTTGGTTGCTTCGAGAGGAAAATTCTTCGGGTGATTTTCGGTCCCGTCTGCATAGATGGTGAGTGGAGGAGGAGATACAACGACGAGCTATACGGGCTGTTCAGCAACATCGACTTAGCCAGAAGAGTGAAGATCCAACGATTGAGATGGCTAGGTCATGTAGAGCGGATGGAAACCAATGCTCCGGCCCGAAAAGTCTTCGAATCCACCCCCGAGGGACGGCGCAGTAGAGGAAGACCGCGACTCAGGTGGCGCACGCAAGTGGAAAGGGACCTCAACCAACTATGCGTGCGAAACTGGAGACAGCTAGCTAAAGATCGAGCTGGCTGGAGACGCTTGTTGGTTGAGGCCCAGGTCCACCCCGGACTGTAGCGCCACCTTAAGTAAGTAAGTAAGGCTATGTCAAATTGATTGAAATTTTCGATGTGGCGAAATGCTTTGAAATGAATCAGTATCGAATAATATACGTAAAAAAACATGGAATCAGGTATGCGCGAGTCGTTGGTAGGCCTAATAGGGCCGCTGCGGCATTTGGAAGATGAGGGTGAAAAACGAACAAATTCGACGATGCCGGCTATGTCAAATTGATTGAAATTTTCGATGTGGCGAAATGCTTTGAAATGAATCATTATCGAATAATACACGTAAGAAAACATGGGAACAGGTATGCGCGAGTCGTTGGTAGGCCAAATAGGGCCGCTGTGGCATTTGAAAGATGAGGGTGAAAAACGAACAAATTCGACGATGCCGGCTATGTCAAAATGCTTTGAAATGAATCAGCATCGAATAATACACGTACGAAAACATGGAAACAGGTATGCGCGAGTCGTTGGTAGGCCTAATAGGTTCGCTGTGGCATTTGGAAGATAAGGCTGAAAAACGAACAAATTCGACGAGGCCGGCTATGTCAAATTGATTGAAATTTTCGATGTATCGAAATGCTTTGAAATGAATCAGTATCGAATAATGCACGTAAGAAAACATGGAAACAGGTATGCGCGAGTCGTTGGTAGGCCAACTAGGGCCGCAGTGGCATTTGAAAGATGAGGGTGAAAAACCAACAAATTCCACCATGCCGGCTATGTCAAATTGATTGAAATTTTCGATGTGGCGAAATGCTTTGAAATGAATCAGTATCGAATAATACACGTAAGAAAACATGGAAACAGGTATGCGCGAGTAGTTGGTAGGCCTAATAGGGCCGCAGTGGCATTTGAAAGATGAGGGTGAAAAACCAACAAATTCCACGATGCCGGCTATGTCAAATTTACTGAAATTTTCGATGTGGCGAAATGCTTTGAAATGAATCAGTATCGAATAATATACGTAAGAAAACATGGAAACAGGTATGCGCGAGTCGTTGGTAGTCCTAATAGGTTCGCTGTGGCATTTGGAAGATGAGGCTGAAAAACGAACAAATTCGACGATGCCGGCTATGTCAAATTGATTGAAATTTTCGATGTTTCGAAATGCTTTGAAATGAATCAGTATCGAATAATACACGTAAGAAAACATGGAAACAGGTATGCGCGAGTCGTAGGTATGCCTAATAGGGACGCTGTGGCATTTGAAAGATGAGGGTGAAAAACGAACAAATTCGACGATGCCGGCTATGTCAAATTGATTGAAATTTTCGATGTGGCGAAATGCTTTGAAATGAATCAGTATCGAATAATACACGTAAGAAAACATGGAAACAGGTATGCGCGAGTCGTTGGTAGGCCAAATAGGGCCGCTGTGACATTTGAAAGATGAGGGTGAAAAACGAACAAATTCGACGATGCCGGCTATGTCAAATTGATTGAAAATTTCGACGTGGCGAAATGCTTTGAAATGAATCAGTATCGAATAATACACGTAAGAAAACATGGAAACAGGTATGCGCGAGTCGTTGGTAGGCCTAATAGGTTCGCTGTGGCATTTGAAAGATGAGGGTGAAAAACGAACAAATTCGACGATGCCGGCTATGTCAAATTGATTGAAATTTTCGATGTGGCGAAATGCTTTGAAATGAATCAGTATCGAATAATACACGTAAGAAAACATGGAAACAGGTATGCGCGATTCGTTGGTAGGCCAAATAGGGCCGCTGTGGCATTTGAGAGATGAGGGTGAAAAACGAAAAAATTCGACGATGCCGGCTATGTCAAATTGATTGGAATTTTCGATGTGGCGAAATGCTTTGAAATGATTCAGTATCGAATAATACACGTAAGAAAACATGGAAACAGGTATGCGCGAGTCGTTGGTAGGCCTAATAGGGACGCTGTGGCATTTGAAAGATGAGGGTGAAAAACGAACAAATTCGACGATGCCGGCTATGTCAAATTGATTGAAATTTTCGATGTGGCGAAATGCTTTGAAATGAATCAGTATCGTATAATACACGTAAGAAAACATGGAAACAGGTATGCGCGATTCGTTGGTAGGCTAAATAGGGCCGCTGTGGCATTTGAGAGATGAGGGTGAAAAACGAACAAATTCGACGATGCCGGCTATGTAAATTGATTGGAATTTTCGATGTGGCGAAATGCTTTGAAATGATTCAGTATCGAATAATACACGTAAGAAAACATGGAAACAGGTATGCGCGAGTCGTTGGTAGGCCTAATAGGTTCGCTGTGGCATTTGGAAGATGAGGCTGAAAAACGAACAAATTCGACGATGCCGGCTATGTCAAATTGATTGAAATTTTCGATGTGGCGAAATGCTTTGAAATGAATCAGTATCGAATAATACAAGTAAGAAAACATGGAAGCAGGTATGCGCGAGTCGTTGGTAGGCCAAATAGGGCCGCTGTGGCATTTGAAAGATGAAGGTAAATAACGAACAAATTCGACGATGCCGGCTATGTCAAATTGATTGAAATATTCGATGTGGCGGAATGCTTTGAAATGAATCAGTATCGAATAATACACGTAAGAAAACATGGAAACAGGTATGCGCGAGTCGTTCGTAGGCCAAATAGGGCCGCTGTGGCATTTGAAAGGTGAGGGTGAAAAACGAACAAATTCGACGATGCGGGCTATGTCAAACTGATTGAAATTTTCGATGTGGCTAAATGCTTTGAAATGAATCAGTATCGAATAATACACGTAAGAAAACATGGAAACAGGTATGCGCAGTATCGAATAATATACGTAGGAAAACATGGAAACAGGTATGCGCGAGTCGTTGGTAGGTCAAATAGGGCCGCTGTTGCATTTGAAGAATGAGGATGAAAAACGAACAAATTCGACGATGTCTATGTCAAATTGATTGAAATTTTCGATGTGGCGAAATGCTTTGAAATGAATCAGTATCGAATAATACACTTAAGAAAACATGGAAACAGGTATGCGCGAGTCGTTGGTAGGCCTAATAGGCTCGCTGTGGCATTTGGAAGATGAGGCTGAAAAACGAACAGATTCGACGATGCCGGCTATGTCAAATTGATTGAAATTTTCGATGTGGCGAAATGCTTTGAAATGAATCAGTATCCAATAATACACGTAAGAAAACATGGAAACAGGTATGCGCGAGTCGTTGGTAGGCCAAATAGGGCCGCTGTTGCATTTGAAGAATGAGGGTGAAAAGCGAACAAATTCGACGATGCCGGCTATGTCAAATTGATTGAAATTTTCGATGTGGCGAAATGCTTTGAAATGAATCAGTATCGAATAATACACGTAGGAAAACATGGAAACAGGTATGCGCGAGTCGTTGGTAGGCCAAATAGGTTCGCTGTGGCACTTGGAAGATGAGGCTAAAAACGAACAAATTCGACGATGTCTATGTCAAATTGATTGAAATTTTCGATGTGGCGAAATGCTTTGAACTGAATCAGTATCGAATAATACACGAAAGAAAACATGGAAACAGGTATGCGCGAGTCGTTGGTAGGCCAAATAGGGCCGCTGTTGCATTTGAAGAATGAGGATGAAAAACGAACAAATTCGACGATGTCTATGTCGAATTGATTGAAATTTTCGATGTGGCGAAATGCTTTGAAATGAATCAGTATCGAATAATACACTTAAGAAAACATGGAAACAGGTATGCGCGAGTCGTTGGTAGGCCTAATAGGTTCGCTGTGGCATTTGGAAGATGAGGCTGAAAAACGAACAAATTCGACGATGCCGGCTATGTCAAATTGATTGAAATTTTCGATGTGGCGAAATGCTTTGAAATGAATCAGTATCGAATAAAACACGTAGGAAAACATGGAAACAGGTATGCGCGAGTCGTTGGTAGGCCAAATAGGTTCGCTGTGGCACTTGGAAGATGAGGCTAAAAAACGAACAATTTCGACGATGCCGGCTATGTCAAATTGATTGAAATTTTCGATGTAGCGAAATGCTTTGAAATGAATCAGTATCGAATAATACACGTAAGAAAACATGGAAACAGGTATGCGCGAGTCGTTCGTAAGCCAAATAGGGCCGCTGTGGCATTTGAAAGATGAGGGTGAAAAACGAACAAATTCGACGATGCCGGCTATGTCAAATTGATTGAAATTTTCGATGTGGCAAAATGCTTTGAAATGAATCAGTATCGAATAATACACGTAGGAAAACATGGAAACAGGTATGCGCGAGTCGTTGGTAGGCCAAATAGGTTCGCTGTGGCACTTGGGAGATGAGGCTAAAAAACGAACAAATTCGACGATGTCTATGTCAAATTGATTGAAATTTTCGATGTGGCGAAATGCTTTGAACTGAATCAGAATCGAATAATACACGAAAGAAAACATGGAAACAGGTATGCGCGAGTCGTTGGTAGGCCAAATAGGGCCGCTGTTGCATTTGAAGAATGAGCATGAAAAACGAACAAATTCGACGATGTCTATGTCAAATTGATTGAAATTTTCGATGTGGCGAAATGCTTTGAAATGAATCAGTATCGAATAATACACTTAAGAAAACATGGAAACAGGTATGCGCGAGTCGTTGGTAGGCCTAATAGGTTGTCTGTGGCATTTGGAAGATGAAGCTGAAAAACGAACAAATTCGACGATGCCGGCTATGTCAAATTGATTGAAATTTTCGATGTGGCGAAATGCTTTGAAATGAATCAGTATCGAATAATACACGTAGGAAAACATGGAAACAGGTATGCGCGAGTCGTTGGTAGGCCTAATAGGTTCGCTGTGGCATTTGGAAGATGAGGCTGAAAAACGAACAAAATCAACGATGCCGGCTATGTCAAATTGATTGAAATTTTCGATGTGGCGAAATGCTTTGAAATGAATCAGTATCGAATAATGCACGTAAGAAAACATGGAAACAGGTATGCGCGAGTCGTTGGTAGGCCAAATAGGGACGCTGTGGCATTTGAAAGATGACGGTGAAAAACGAACAAATTCGACGATGCCGGCTATGTCAAATAGATTGAAATATTCGATGTGGCGAAATGCTTTGAAATGAATCAGTATCGAATAATACACGTAAGAAAACATGGAAACAGGTATGCGCGAGTCGTTGGTAGGCCAAATAGGGCCGCTGTGGCATTTGAAAGATGAGGGTGAAAAACGAACAAATTCGACGATGCCGGCTATGTCAAATTGATTGAAATTTTCGATGTGGCGAAATGCTTTGAAATGAATCAGTATCGAATAATACACGTAAGAAAACATGGAAACAGGTATGCGCGAGTCGTTGGTAGGCCAAATAGGGCCGCTGTGGCATTTGAAAGATGAGGGTGAAAAACGAACAAATTCGACGATGCCGGCTATGTCAAATTGATTGAAATTTTCGACGTGGCGAAATGCTTTGAAATGAATCAGTATCGAATAATACACGTAAGAAAACATGGAAACAGGTATGCGCGAGTCGTTGGTAGGCCAAATAGGGCCGCTGTGGCATTTGAAAGATGAGGGTGAAAAACGAACAAATTCGACGATGCCGGCTATGTCAAATTGATTGAAATTTTCGACGTGGCGAAATGCTTTGAAATGAATCAGTATCGAATAATACACGTAAGAAAACATGGAAACAGGTATGCGCGAGGTCGTTGGTAGGCCAAATAGGGCCGCTGTGGCATTTGAAGATGAGGGTGAAAAACGAACAAATTCGACGATGCCGGCTATGTCAAATTGATTGAAATTTTCGATGTGGCGAATGCTTTGAAATGAATCAGTATCGAATAATACACGTAAGAAAACATGGAAACAGGTATGCGCGAGTCGTTGGTAGGCCAAATAGGGCCGCTGTGGCATTTGAAGAATGAGGGTGAAAAACGAACAAATTCGACGATGCCGGCTATGTCAAATTGATTGAAATTTTCGACGTGGCGAAATGCTTTGAAATGAATCAGTATCGAATAATACACGTAAGAAACATGGAAACAGGTATGCGCGAGTCGTTGGTAGGCCAAATAGGGCCGCTGTGGCATTTGAAAGATGAGGGTGAAAAACGAACAAATTCGACGATGCCGGCTATGTCAAATTGATTGAAATTTTCGATGTGGCGAAATGCTTTGAAATGAATCAGTATCGAATAATACACGTAATATAACATGGAAACAGGTATGCGCGAGTCGTTGGTAGGCCAAATAGACCGCTGTGGCATTTGAAAGATGAGGGTGAAAAACGAACAAATTCGACGATGCCGGCTATGTCAAATTGATTGAAATTTTCGATGTGGCGAAATGCTTTGAAATGAATCAGTATCGAATAATACACGTAAGAAAACATGGAAACAGGTATGCGCGAGTCGTTGGTAATCCAAATAAGGACGCTGTGGCATTTGAAAGATGACGGTGAAAAACGAACAAATTCGACGATGCCGGCTATGTCAAATAGATTGAAATATTCGATGTGGCGAAATGCTTTGAAATGAATCAGTATCGAATAATACACGTAAGAAAACATGGAAACAGGTATGCGCGAGTCGTTGGTAGGCCTAATAGGGCCGCTGTGGCATTTGAAAGATGAGGGTGAAAACAAACAAATTCGACGATGCCGGCTATGTCAAATTGATTGAAATTTTCGATGTGGCGAAATGCTTTGAAATGAATCAGTATCGAATAATACACGTAAGAAAACATGGAAACAGGTATGCGCGAGTCGTTGGTAGGCCTAATAGGTTCGCTGTGGCATTTGGAAGATGAGGCTGAAAAACGAACAAATTCGACGATGCCGGCTATGTCAAATTGATTGAAATTTTCGATGTGGCGAAATGCTTTGAAATGAATCAGTATCGAATAATACACGTAAGAAAACATGGAAACAGGTATGCGCGAGTCGTTGGTAATCCAAATAAGGACGCTGTGGCATTAGAAAGATGACGGTGAAAAACGAACAAATTCGACGATGCCGACTATGTCAAATAGATTGAAATATTCGATGTGGCGAAATGCTTTGAAATGAATCAGTATCGAATAATACACGTAAGAAAACATGGAAACAGGTATGCGCGAGTCGTTGGTAGGCCAAATAGGGCCGCTGTGGCATTTGAAGAATGAGGGTGAAAAACGAACAAAATCAACGATGCCGGCTATGTCAAATTGATTGAAATTTTCGATGTGGCGAAATGCTTTGAAATGAATCAGTATCGAATAATACACGTAAGAAAACATGGAAACAGGTATGCGCGAGTCGTTGGTAATCCAAATAAGGACGCTGTGGCATTAGAAAGATGACGGTGAAAAACGAACAAATTCGACGATGCCGACTATGTCAAATAGATTGAAATATTCGATGTGGCGAAATGCTTTGAAATGAATCAGTATCGAATAATACACGTAAGAAAACATGGAAACAGGTATGCGCGAGTCGTTGGTAGGCCAAATAGGGCCGCTGTGGCATTTGAAAGATGAGGGTGAAAAACGAACAAATTCGACGATGCCGGCTATGTCAAATTGATTGAAATTTTCGACGTGGCGAAATGCTTTGAAATGAATCAGTATCGAATAATACACGTAAGAAAACATGGAAACAGGTATGCGCGAGTCGTTGGTAGGCCAAATAGGGACGCTGTGGCATTTGAAAGATGACGGTGAAAAACGAACAAATTCGACGATGCCGGCTATGTCAAATAGATTGAAATATTCGATGTGGCGAAATGCTTTGAAATGAATCAGTATCGAATAATACACGTAAGAAAACATGGAAACAGGTATGCGCAAGTCGTTGGTAGGCCAAATAGGGCCGCTGTGGCATTTGAAAGGTGAGGGTGAAAAACGAACAAATTCGACGATGCCGGCTATGTCAAATTGATTGAAATTTTCGATGTGGCGAAATGCTTTGAAATGAATCAGTATCGAATAATACACGTAAGAAAACATGAAAACAGGTATGCGCGAGTCGTTGGTAGGCCAAATAGGTTCGCTGTGGCATTTGGAAGATGAGGCTGAAAAACGAACAAATTCGACGATGCCGGCTATGTCAAATTGATTGAAATTTTCGATGTGGCGAAATGCTTTGAAATGAATCAGTATCGAATAATACACTTAAGAAAACATGGAAACAGGTATGCGCGAGTCGTTGGTAGGCCTAATAGGGCCGCTGTGGCATTTGAAAGATGAGGGTGAAAAACGAACAAATTCGACGATGCCGGCTATGTCAAATTGATTGAAATTTTCGACGTGGCGAAATGCTTTGAAATGAATCAGTATCGAATAATACACGTAAGAAAACATGGAAACAGGTATGCGCGAGTCGTTGGTAGGCCAAATAGGGCCGCTGTGGCATTTGAAAGATGAGGGTGAAAAACGAACAAATTCGACGATGCCGGCTATGTCAAATTGATTGAAATTTTCGACGTGGCGAAATGCTTTGAAATGAATCAGTATCGAATAATACACGTAAGAAAACATGGAAACAGGTATGCGCGAGTCGTTGGTAGGCCAAATAGGGCCGCTGTGGCATTTGAAAGATGAGGGTGAAAAACGAACAAATTCGACGATGCCGGCTATGTCAAATTGATTGAAATTTTCGATGTGGCGAAATGCTTTGAAATGAATCAGTATCGAATAATACACGTAAGAAAACATGGAAACAGGTATGCGCGAGTAGTTGGTAGGCCAAATAGGGCCGCTGTGGTATTTGAAAGATGAGGGTGAAAAACGAACAAATTCGACGATGCCGGCTATGTCAAATTGATTGATATTTTCGATGTGGCGAAATGCTTTGAAATGAATCAGTATCGAATAATACACGTAAGAAAACATGGAAACAGGTATGCGCGAGTCGTTGGTAGGCCTAATAGGTTCGCTGTGGCATTTGGAAGATGAGGCTGAAAAACGAACAAATTCGACGATGCCGGCTATGTCAAATTGATTGAAATTTTCGATGTGGCGAAATGCTTTGAAATGAATCAGTATCGAATAATACACGTAAGAAAACATGGAAACAGGTATGCGCGAGTCGTTGGTAGGCCAAATAGGGCCGCTGTGACATTTGAAAGATGAGGGTGAAAAACGAACAAATTCGACGATGCCGGCTATGTCAAATTGATTGAAAATTTCGAAGTGGCGAAATGCTTTGAAATGAATCAGTATCGAATAATACACGTAAGAAAACATGGAAACAGGTATGCGCGAGTCGTTGGTAGGCCTAATAGGTTCGCTGTGGCATTTGAAAGATGAGGGTGAAAAACGAACAAATTCGACGATGCCGGCTATGTCAAATTGATTGAAATTTTCGATGTGGCGAAATGCTTTGAAATGAATCAGTATCGAATAATACACGTAAGAAAACATGGAAACAGGTATGCGCGAGTCGTTGGTAGGCCTAATAGGTTCGCTGTGACATTTGAAAGATGAGGGTGAAAAACGAACAAATTCGACGATGCCGGCTATGTCAAATTGATTGAAATTTTCGATCTGGCGAAATGCTTTGAAATGAATCAGTATCGAATAATACACGTAAGAAAACATGGAAACAGGTATGTGCGAGTCGTTGGTAGGGCAAATAGGGCCGCTGTGGCATTTGAAAGATGAGGGTGAAAAACGAACAAATTCGACGATGCCGGCTATGTCAAGTTGATTAAAATTTTCGATGTGGCGAAATGCTTTGAAATGAATCAGTATCGAATAATATACACAAGAAAACATGGAAACAGGTATGCGCGAGTCGTTGGTAGGCCAAATAGGGCCGCTGTGGCATTTGGAAGATGAGGCTGAAAAACGAACAAATTCGACGATGCCGGCTATGTCAAATTGATTGAAATTTTCGATGTGGGGAAATGCTTTGAAATGAATCAGTATCGAATAAAACACGTAAAAAAACATGGAAACAGGTATGCGCGAGTCGTTGGTATTCCAAATAGGGCCGCTGTGGCATTTGAAAGATGAGGGTGAAAAACGAACAAATTCGACGATGCCGGCTATGTCAAATTGATTCAAATTTTCGATGTGGCGAAATGCTTTGAAATGAATCAGTATCGGATAATACACGTAAGAAAACATGGAAACAGGTATGCGCAAGTCGTTGGTAGGCCAAATAGGGCCGCTGTGGCATTTGAAAGATGAGGGTGAAAAACGAACAAATTCGACGATGCCGGCTATGTCAAATTGATTGAAATTTTCGATGTGGCGAAATGCTTTGAAATGAATCAGTATCGAATAATACACGTAAGAAAACATGGAAACAGGTATGCGCGAGTCGTTTGTAGGCCAAATAGGGCCGCTGTGGCATTTGAAAGATGAGGGTGAAAAACGAACAAATTCGACGATGCGGGCTATGTCAAATTGATTGAAATTTTCGATGTGGCGAAATGCTTTGAAATGAATCAATATCGAATAATACACGTAAGAAAACATGGAAACAGGTATGCGCGAGTCGTTTGTAGGCCAAATAGGGCCGCTGTGGCATTTGAAAGATGAGGGTGAAAAACGAACAAATTCGACGATGCGGGCTATGTCAAATTGATTGAAATTTTCGATGTGGCGAAATGCTTCGAAATGAATCAGTATCGAATAATACACGTAAGAAAACATGGAAACAGGTATGCGCGAGTCGTTGGTAGGCCAAATAGGGCCGCTGTGGCATTTGAAAGATGAGGGTCAAAAACGAACAAATTCGACGATGCCGGCTATGTCAAATTGATTGAAATTTTCGATGTGGCGAAATGCTTTGAAATGAATCAGTATCGAATAATACACGTAAGAAAACATGGAAACAGGTATGCGCGAGTCGTTGGTAGGCCAAATAGGGCCGCTGTGGCATTTGGAAGATGAGGGTGAAAAACGAACAAATTCGACGATGCGGGCTATGTCAAATTGATTGAAATTTTCGATGTGACGAAATGCTTTGAAATGAATCAGTATCGAATAATACACGTAAGAAAACATGGAAACAGGTATGCGCGAGTCGTTGGTAGGCCTAATAGGGCCGCTGTGGCATTTGAAAGATGAGGGTGAAAAACGAACAAATTCGACGATGCCGGCTATGTCAAATTGATTGAAATTTTTGATGTGGCGAAATGCTTTGAAATGAATCAGTATCGAATAATACACGTAAGAAAACATGGAAACAGGTATGCGCGAGTCGTTGGTAGGCCTAATAGGTTCGCTGTGGCATTTGGAAGATGAGGCTAAAAAACGAACAAATTCGACGATGCCGGCTATGTCAAATTGATTGAAACTTTCGATGTGGCGAAATGCTTTGAAATGAATCAGTATCGATTAATGCACGTAAGAAAACATGGAAAGAGGTATGCGCGAGTTGTTGGTAGGCCAAATAGGGCCGCTGTGGCATTTGGAAGATGAGGCTAAAAAACGAACAAATTCGACGATGCCGGCTATGTCAAATTGATTGAAATTTTCGATGTGGCGAAATGCTTCGAAATGAATCAGTATCGAATAATACACTTAAGAAAACATGGAAACAGGTATGCGCGAGTCGTGGGTAGGCCTAATAGGTTCGCTGTGGCATTTGGAAGATGAGGGCGAAAAACGAACAAATTCGACGATGCCGGCTATGTCAAATTGATTGAAATTTTCGATGTGGCGAAATGCTTTGAAATGAATCAGTATCGAATAATACACGTAAGAAAACATGGAAACAGGTATGGGCGAGTCGTTGGTAGGCCAAATAGGGCCGCTGTGGCATTTGGAAGATGAGGCTGAAAAACGAACAAATTCGACGATGCCGGCTATGTCAAATTGATTGAAATTTTCGATGTGGCGAAATGCTTTGAAATGAATCAGTATCGAATAATACACGTAAGAAAACATGGAAACAGGCATGCGCGAGTCGTTGGTAGGCCTAATAGGGCCGCTGTGGCATTTGAAAGATGAGGGTGAAAAACGAACAAATTCGACGATGCCGGCTATGTCAAATTGATTGAAATTTTCGATGTGGCAAAATGCTTTGGAATGAATCAGTATCGAATAATATACGTAAGAAAACATGGAAACAGGTATGCGCGAGCCGTTGGTAGGCCTAATAGGGTCGCTGTGGCATTTGGAAGATGAGGCTGAAAAACGAACAAAATCAACGATGCCGGCTATGTCAAATTGATTGAAATTTTCGATGTGGCGAAATGCTTTGAAATGAATCAGTATCGAATAATATACGTAAGAAAACATGGAAACAGGTATGCGCGAGTCGTTGGTAGGCCTAATAGGGCCGCTGTGGCATTTGAAAGATGAGGGTGAAAAACGAACAAATTCGACGATGCCGGCTATGTCAAATTGATTGACATTTTCGATGTGGCAAAATGCTTTGAAATGAATCAGTATCGAATAATATACGTAAGAAAACATGGAAACAGGTATGCGCGAGCCGTTGGTAGGCCTAATAGGGTCGCTGTGGCATTTGGAAGATGAGGCTGAAAAACGAACAAAATCAACGATGCCGGCTATGTCAAATTGATTGAAACTTTCGATGTGGCGAAATGCTTTGAAATGAATCAGTATCAAATAATACACGTAAGAAAACATGGAAAGAGGTATGCGCGAGTCGTTGGTAGGCCAAATAGTGCCGCTGTGGCATTTGAAAGATGAGGGTGAAAACGAACAAATTCGACGATGCCGGCTATGTCAAATTGATTGAAATTTTCGATGTGGCGAAATGCTTTGAAATGAATCAGTATCGAATAATACACGCAGGAAAACATGGAAACAGGTATGCGCGAGTCGTTGGTAGGCCAAATAGGGCTGCTGTGGCATTTGAAAGATGAGGGTGAAAAACGAACAAATTCGACGATGCCGGCTATGTCAAATAGATTGAAATATTCGATGTGGCGAAATGCTTTGAAATGAATCAGTATCGAATAATACACGTAAGAAAACATGGAAACAGGTATGCGCGAGTCGTTGGTAGGCCAAATAGGGCCGCTGTGGCATTTGAAAGATGAGGGTGAAAAACGAACAAATTCGGCGAAATTTTCGATGTGGCGAAAAGCTTTGAAATGAATCAGTATCGAATAATACACGTAAGAAAACATGGAAACAGGTATGCGCGAGTCGTTGGTAGGCCTAATAGGTTCGCTTTGGCATTTGGAAGATGAGGCTGAAAAACGAACAAATTCGACGATGCCGGCTATGTCAAATTGATTGAAATTTTCGATGTGGCGAAATGCTTTGAAATGAATCAGTATCGAATAACACACGTAAGAAAGCATGGAAACAGGTATGCGCGAGTCGTTGGTAGGCCTAATAGGGCCGCTGTGGCATTTGGAAGATGAGGCTGAAAAACGAACAAATTCGACGATGCCGGCTATGTCAAATTGATTGAAACTTTCGATGTGGCGAAATGCAATGAGTCAGTATCGAATAATACACGTAAGAAAACATGGAAAGAGGTATGCGCGAGTCATGGTAGGAATAATAGGGCCGCTGTGGCATTTGAAAGATGAGGGTGAAAAACGAACAAATTCGACGATGCCGTCTATGTCAAGTTGATTGAAATTTTCGATGTGGCGAAATGCTTTGAAATGAATCAGTGTCGTCTATGTCAAGTTGATTGAAATTTTCGATGTGGCGAAATGCTTTGAAATGAATCAGTGTCGAATAATACACGTAAGAAAACATGGAAACAGGTATGCGCGAGTCGTTGGTAGGCCAAATAGGGCCGCTGTGGCATTTGAAAGATGAGGGTGAAAAACGAACAAATTCGACGATGCCGGCTATGTCAAGTTGATTGAAATTTTCGATGTGGCGAAATGCTTTGAAATGAATCAGTATCGAATAATACACGTAAGAAAACATGGAAACAGGTATGCGCGAGTCATTGGTAGGCCTAATAGGGCCGCTGTGGCAATTGGAAGATGAGAGCGAAAAACGAACAAATTCGACGATGCCGGCTATGTCAAATTGGTTGAAATTTTCGATGTGGCGAAATGCTTTGAAATGAATCAGTATCGAATAATACACGTAAGAAAACATGGAAACAGGTATGCGCGAGTCGTTGGTAGGCCAAATAGGGCAGCTGTGGCATTTGAAAGATGAGGGTGAAAAACGAACAAATTCGACGATGCCGGCTATGTCAAGTTGATTTAAATTTTCGATGTGGCGAAATGCTTTGAAATGAATCAGTATCCAATAATACACGTAAGAAAACATGGAAACAGGTATGCGCGAGTCGTTAGTAGGCCTAATAGGGCCGCTGTTGCATTTGAAGAATGAGGGTGAAAAACGAACAAAGTCAACGATGCCGGCTATGTCAAATTGATTGAAATTTTCAATGTGGCGAAATGCTTTGAAATGAATCAGTATCGAATAATACAACATGGAAACAGGTATGCGCGAGTCGTTGGTAGGCCTAATAGGTTCGCTGTGGCATTTGGAAGATGAGGCTGAAAAACGAACAAATTCGACGATGCCGGCTATGTCAAATTGATTGAAACTTTCGATGTGGCGAAATGCTTTGAAATGAATCAGTATCGAATAATACACGTAAGAAAACATGGAAAGAGGTATGCGCGAGTCATGGTAGGAATAATAGGGCCGCTGTGGCATTTGAAAGATGAGGGTGAAAAACGAACAAATTCGACGATGCCGGCTATGTCAAGTTGATTGAAATTTTCGATGTGGCGAAATGCTTTGAAATGAATCAGTGTCGAATAATACACGTAAGAAAACATGGAAACAGGTATGCGCGAGTCGTTGGTAGGCCAAATAGGGCCGCTGTGGCATTTGAAAGATGAGGGTGAAAAACGAACAAATTCGACGATGCCGGCTATGTCAAGTTGATTGAAATTTTCGATGTGGCGAAATGCTTTGAAATGAATCAGTATCCAATAATACACGTAAGAAAACATGGAAACAGGTATGCGCGAGTCGTTGGTAGGCCTAATAGGGCCGCTGTGGCAATTGGAAGATGAGGGCGAAAAACGAACAAATTCGACGATGCCGGCTATGTCAAATTGGTTGAAATTTTCGATGTGGCGAAATGCTTTGAAATGAATCAGTATCGAATAATACACGTAAGAAAACATGGAAACAGGTATGCGCGAGTCGTTGGTAGGCCAAATAGGGCAGCTGTGGCATTTGAAAGATGAGGGTGAAAAACGAACAAATTCGACGATGCCGGCTATGTCAAGTTGATTGAAATTTTCGATGTGGCGAAATGCTTTGAAATGAATCAGTATCCAATAATACACGTAAAAAAACATGGAAACAGGTATGCGCGAGTCGTTGGTAGGCCTAATAGGGCCGCTGTGGCATTTGAAAGATGAGGGTGAAAAACGAACAAATTCGACGATGCCGGCTATGTCAAATTGGTTGAAATTTTCGATGTGGCGAAATGCTTTGAAATGAATCAGTATCGAATAATACACGTAAGAAAACATGGAAACAGGTATGCGCGAGTCGTTGGTAGGCCTAATAGGTTCGCTGTGGCATTTGGAAGATGAGGCTGAAAAACGAACAAATTCGACGATGCCGGCTAAGTCAAATTGATTGAAATTTTCGATGTGGCGAAATGCTTTAAAATGAATCAGTATCGATTAATACACTTAAGAAAACATGGAAACAGGTATGCGCGAGTCGTGGGTAGGCCTAATAGGTTCGCTGTGGCATTTGGAAGATGAGGCTGAAAAACGAACAAATTCGACGATGCCGGCTTTGTCAAATTGATTGTAATTTTCGATGTGGCGAAATGCTTTAAAATGAATCAGTATCGAATAATACACTTAAGAAAACATGGAAACAGGTATGCGCGAGTCGTTGGTAGGCCAAATAGGGCAGCTGTGGCATTTGAAAGATGAGGGTGAAAAACGAACAAAATCAACTATGCCGGCTATGTCAAATTGATCAAAATTTTCGATGTGGCGAAATGCTTTGAAATGAATCAGTATCGAATAATACACGTAAAAAAAACATGGAAACAGGTATGCGCGAGTCGTTGGTAGGCCTAATAGGGCCGCTGTGGCAAATGGAAGATGAGAGCGAAAAACGAACAAATTCGACGATGCCGGCTATGTCAAATTGATTGAAATTTTCGATGTGGCGAAATGCTTTGAAATGAATCAGTATCGAATAATACACGTAAGAAAACATGGAAACAGGTATGCGCGAGTCGTTGGTAGGCCAAATAGGGCCGCTGTGGCATTTGAAAGATGAGGGTGAAAAACGAACAAATTCGACGATGCCGGCTATGTCAAGTTGATTGAAATTTTCGATGTGGCGAAATGCTTTGAAATGAATCAGTATCGAATAATACACGTAAGAAAACATGGAAACAGGTATGCGCGAGTCGTTGGTAGGCCTAATAGGGCCGCTGTGGCATTTGAAAGATGAGGCTGAAAAACGAACAAATTCGACGATGCCGGCTTTGTCAAATTGATTGTAATTTTCGATGTGGCGAAATGCTTTAAAATGAATCAGTATCGAATAATACACGTAAGAAAACATGGAAACAGGTATGCGCGAGTCGTTGGTAGGCCAAATAGGGCAGCTGTGGCATTTGAAAGATGAGGGTGAAAAACGAACAGATTCGACGATGCCGGCTATGTCAAGTTGATTGAAATTTTTGATGTGGCGAAATGCTTTGAAATGAATCAGTATCCAATAATACACGTAAGAAAACATGGAAACAGGTATGCGCGAGTCGTTGGTAGGCCTAATAGGGCCGCTGTTGCATTTGAAGAATGAGGGTGAAAAACGAACAAAATCAACGATGCCGGCTATGTCAAATTGATTAAAATTTTCGATGTGGCGAAATGCTTTGAAATGAATCAGTATCGAATAATACACGTAAGAAAACATGGAAACAGGTATGCGCGAGTCGTTGGTAGGCCAAATAGGGCAGCTGTGGCATTTGAAAGATGAGGGTGAAAAACGAACAAATTCGACGATGCCGGCTATGTCAAGTTGATTGAAATTTTCGATGTGGCGAAATGCTTTGAAATGAATCAGTATCCAATAATACACGTAAGAAAACATGGAAACAGGTATGCGCGAGTCGTTGGTAGGCCTAATAGGGCCGCTGTGGCATTTGAAAGATGAGGGTGAAAAACGAACAAATTCGACGATGCCGGCTATGTCAAATTGGTTGAAATTTTCGATGTGGCGAAATGCTTTGAAATGAATCAGTATCGAATAATACACGTAAGAAAACATGGAAACAGGTATGCGCGAGTCGTTGGTAGGCCTAATAGGTTCGCTGTGGCATTTGGAAGATGAGGCTGAAAAACGAACAAATTCGACGATGCCGGCTAAGTCAAATTGATTGAAATTTTCGATGTGGCGAAATGCTTTAAAATGAATCAGTATCGATTAATACACTTAAGAAAACATGGAAACAGGTATGCGCGAGTCGTGGGTAGGCCTAATAGGTTCGCTGTGGCATTTGGAAGATGAGGCTGAAAAACGAACAAATTCGACGATGCCGGCTTTGTCAAATTGATTGTAATTTTCGATGTGGCGAAATTCTTTAAAATGAATCAGTATCGAATAATACACTTAAGAAAACATGGAAACAGGTATGCGCGAGTCGTTGGTAGGCCAAATAGGGCAGCTGTGGCATTTGAAAGATGAGGGTGAAAAACGAACAAAATCAACTATGCCGGCTATGTCAAATTGATCAAAATTTTCGATGTGGCGAAATGCTTTGAAATGAATCAGTATCGAATAATACACGTAAAAAAACATGGAAACAGGTATGCGCGAGTCGTTGGTAGGCCTAATAGGGCCGCTGTGGCAATTGGAAGATGAGGGCGAAAAACGAACAAATTCGACGATGCCGGCTATGTCAAATTGGTTGAAATTTTCGATGTGGCGAAATGCTTTGAAATGAATCAGTATCGAATAATACACGTAAGAAAACATGGAAACAGGTATGCGCGAGTCGTTGGTAGGCCTAATAGGGCCGCTGTGGCATTTGAAAGATGATGGTGAAAAACGAACAAATTCGACGATGCCGGCTAAGCCAAATTGATTGAAATTTTCGATGTGGCGAAATGCTTTAAAATGAATCAGTATCGAATAATACACGTAAGAAAACATGGAAACAGGTATGCGCGAGTCGTTGGTAGGCCTAATAGGTTCGCTGTGGCATTTGGAAGATGAGGCTGAAAAACGAACAAATTCGACGATGCCGGCTATGTCAAATTGATTGAAACTTTCGATGTGGCGAAATGCTTTGAAATGAATCAGTATCGAATAATATACGTAAGAAAACATGGAAACAGGTATGCGCGAGTCGTGGGTAGGCCTAATAGGTTCGCTGTGGCATTTGGAAGATGAGGCTGAAAAACGAACAAATTCGACGATGCCGGCTTTGTCAAATTGATTGTAATTTTCGATGTGGCGAAATGCTTTAAAATGAATCAGTATCGAATAATACACTTAAGAAAACATGGAAACAGGTATGCGCGAGTCGTTGGTAGGCCAAATAGGGCCGCTGTGGCATTTGAAAGATGAGGGTGAAAAACGAACAAATTCGACGATGCCGGCTATGTCAAGTTGATTAAAATTTTCGATGTGGCGAAATCCTTTAAAATGAATCAGTATCGAATAATACACGTAAGAAAACATGGAAACAGGTATGCGCGAGTCGTTGGTAGGCCAAATAGGGCAGCTGTGGCATTTGAAAGATGAGGGTGAAAAACGAACAAAATCAACTATGCCGGCTATGTCAAATTGATCAAAATTTTCGATGTGGCGAAATGCTTTGAAATGAATCAGTATCGAATAATACACGTAAGAAAACATGGAAACAGGTATGCGCGAGTCGTTGGTAGGCCTAGTAGGGCCGCTGTTGCATTTGAAGAATGAGGGTGAAAAACGAACAAAATCAACGATGCCGGCTATGTCAAATTGATTAAAATTTTCGATGTGGCGAAATGCTTTGAAATGAATCAGTATCGAATAATACACGTAAGAAAACATGGAAACAGATATGCGCGAGTCGTTGGTAGGCCTAATAGGGCCGCTGTGGCATTTGAAAGATGAGGGTGAAAAACGAACAAATTCGACGATGCCGGCTATGTCAAATTGGTTGAAATTTTCGATGTGGCGAAATGCTTTAAAATGAATCAGTATCGAATAATACACTTAAGAAAACATGGAAACAGGTATGCGCGAGTCGTTGGTAGGCCTAATAGGGCCGCTGTTGCATTTGAAGAATGATGGTGAAAAACGAACAAAATCAAGGATGCCGGCTATGTCAAATTGATTGAAATTTTCGATGTGGCGAAATGCTTTGAAATGAATCAGTATCGAATAATACACGTAAGAAAACATGGAAACAGGTATGCGCGAGTCGTTGGTAGGCCTAATAGGGCCGCTGTTGCATTTGAAGAATGAGGGTGAAAAACGAACAAAATCAACGATGCCGGCTATGTCAAATTGATTAAAATTTTCGATGTGGCGAAATGCTTTGAAATGAATCAGTATCGAATAATACACGTAAGAAAACATGGAAACAGATATGCGCGAGTCGTTGGTAGGCCTAATAGGGCAGCTGTGGCATTTGAAAGATGAGGGCGAAAAACGAACAAATTCGACGATGCCGGCTATGTCAAATTGATTGAAATTTTCGATGTGGCGAAATGCTTTAAAATGAATCAGTATCGAAAAATACACTTAAGAAAACATGGAAACAGGTATGCGCGAGTCGTTGGTAGGCCTAATAGGGCCGCTGTTGCATTTGAAGAATGATGGTGAAAAACGAACAAAATCAAGGATGCCGGCTATGTCAAATTGATTGAAATTTTCGATGTGGCGAAATGCTTTGAAATGAATCAGTATCGAATAATACACGTAAGAAAACATGGAAACAGGTATGCGCGAGTCGTTGGTAGGCCTAATAGGGCCGCTGTTGCATTTGAAGAATGAGGGTGAAAAACGAACAAAATCAACGATGCCGGCTATGTCAAATTGATTAAAATTTTCGATGTGGCGAAATGCTTTGAAATGAATCAGTATCGAATAATACACGTAAGAAAACATGGAAACAGATATGCGCGAGTCGTTGGTAGGCCTAATAGGGCCGCTGTGGCATTTGAAAGATGAGGGTGAAAAACGAACAAATTCGACGATGCCGGCTATGTCAAATTGGTTGAAATTTTCGATGTGGCGAAATGCTTTGAAATGAATCTGTATCGAATAATACACGTAAGAAAACATGGAAACAGGTATGCGCGAGTCGTTGGTAGGCCTAATAGGGCCGCTGTTGCATTTGAAGAATGAGGGTGAAAAACGAACAAAATCAACTATGCCGGCTATGTCAAATTGATTAAAATTTTCGATGTGGCGAAATGCTTTGAAATGAATCAGTATCGAATAATACACGTAAGAAAACATGGAAACAGGTATGCGCGAGTCGTTGGTAGGCCTAATAGGGCCGCTGTTGCATTTGAAGAATGAGGGTGAAAAACGAACAAAATCAACTATGCCGGCTATGTCAAATTGATGAAAATTTTCGATGTGGCGAAATGCTTTGAAATGAATCAGTATCGAATAATACACGTAAGAAAACATGGAAACAGGTATGCGCGAGTCGTTGGTAGGCCAAATAGGGCAGCTGTGGCATTTGAAAGATGAGGGTGAAAAACGAACAAATTCGACGATGCCGGCTATGTCAAGTTGATTGAAACTTTCGATGTGGCGAAATGCTTTGAAATGAATCAGTATCGAATAATACACGTAAGAAAACATGGAAACAGGTATGCGCGAGTCGTTGGTAGGCCTATAGGTTCGCTTTGGCATTTGGAAGATGAGGCTGAAAAACGAACAAATTCGACGATGCCGGATATGTCAAATTGATTGAAACTTTCGATGTGGCGAAATGCTTTGAAATGAATCAGTATCGAATAACACACGTAAGAAAACATGGAAACAGGTATGCGCGAGTCGTTGGTAGGCCTAATAGGGCCGCTGTGGCATTTGGAAGATGAGGCTGAAAAACGAACAAATTCGACGATGCCGGCTATGTCAAATTGATTGAAACTTTCGATGTGGCGAAATGCTTTGAAATGAATCAGTATCGAATAATACACGTAAGAAAACATGGAAACAGGTATGCGCGAGTCGTTGGTAGGCCAAATAGGGCCGCTGTGGCATTGGAAAGATGAGGGTGAAAAACGAACAAATTCGACGATGCCGGCTATGTCAAGTTGATTGAAATTTTCGATGTTGCGAAATGCTTTGAAATGAATCAGTATCGAATAATACACGTAAGAAAACATGGAAACAGGTATGCGCGAGCCGTTGGTAGGCCTAATAGGGCCGCTGTTGCATTTGAAGAATGAGGGTGAAAAACGAACAAAATCAACTATGCCGGCTATGTCAAATTGATGAAAATTTTCGATGTGGCGAAATGCTTTGAAATGAATCAGTATCGAATAATACACGTAAGAAAACATGGAAACAGGTATGCGCGAGTCGTTGGTAGGCCAAATAGGGCAGCTGTGGCATTTGAAAGATGAGGGTGAAAAACGAACAAATTCGACGATGCCGGCTATGTCAAGTTGATTGAAACTTTCGATGTGGCGAAATGCTTTGAAATGAATCAGTATCGAATAATACACTTAAGAAAACATGGAAACAGGTATGCGCGAGTCGTTGGTAGGCCTAATAGGGCCGCTGTGGCAATTGGAAGATGAGGGTGAAAAACGAACAAATTCGACGATGCCGGCTATGTCAAGTTGATTGAAATTTTCGATGTGGCGAAATGCTTTGAAATGAATCAGTATCGAATAATACACGTAAGAAAACATGGAAACAGGTATGCGCGAGTCGTTGGTAGGCCTAATAGGGCCGCTGTGGCAATTGGAAGATGAGGGCGAAAAACGAACAAATTCGACGATGCCGGCCATGTCAAATTAGTTGAAATTTTCGATGTGGCGAAATGCTTTGAATGAATCAGTATCGAATAATACACGTAAGAAAACATGGAAACAGGTATGCGCGAGTCGTTGGTAGGCCAAATAGGGCCGCTGTGGCATTTGAAAGATGAGGGTGAAAAACGAACAAATTCGACGAAATTTTCGATGTGGCGAAATGCTTTGAAATGAATCAGTATCGAATAATACACGTAAGAAAACATGGAAACAGGTATGCGCGAGTCGTTGGTAGGCCTAATAGGTTCGCTTTGGCATTTGGAAGATGAGGCTGAAAAACGAACAAATTCGACGATGCCGGCTATGTCAAATTGATTGAAATTTTCGATGTGGCGAAATGCTTTGAAATGAATCAGTATCGAATAACACACGTAAGAAAACATGGAAACAGGTATGCGCGAGTCGTTGGTAGGCCTAATAGGGCCGCTGTGGCATTTGGAAGATGAGGCTGAAAAACGAACAAATTCGACGATGCCGGCTATGTCAAATTGATTGAAACTTTCGATGTGGCGAAATGCTTTGAAATGAATCAGTATCGAATAATACACGTAAGAAAACATGGAAACAGGTATGCGCGAGTCGTTGGTAGGCCAAATAGGGCCGCTGTGGCATTGGAAAGATGAGGGTGAAAAACGAACAAATTCGACGATGCCGGCTATGTCAAGTTGATTGAAATTTTCGATGTGGCGAAATGCTTTGAAATGAATCAGTATCGAATAATACACGTAAGTAAACATGGAAACAGGTATGCGCGAGTCGTTGGTAGGCCTAATAGGGCCGCTGTTGCATTTGAAGAATGAGGGTGAAAAACGAACAAAATCAACGATGCCGGCTATGTCAAATTGATTGAAATTTTCGATGTGGCGAAATGCTTTAAAATAAATCAGTATCGAATAATACACTTAAGAAAACATGGAAACAGGTATGCGCGGGTCGTTGGTAGGCCAAATAGGGCCGCTGTGGCAATTGGAAGATGAGGGTGAAAAACGAACAAATTCGACGATGCCGGCTATGTCAAATTGATTGAAATTTTCGACGTGGCGAAATGCTTTGAAATGAATCAGTATCGAATAATACACGTAAGAAAACATGGAAACAGGTATGCGCGAACCGTTGGTAGGCCTAATAGGGCCGCTGTTGCATTTGAAGAATGAGGGTGAAACACGAACAAAATCAACGATGCCGGCTATGTCAAATTGATTGAAATTTTGGAAGTGGCGAAATGCTTTGAAATGAATCAGTATCGTATAATACACGTAAGGAAACATGGAAACAGGTATGCGCGAGGTCGTTGGTTGGCCAAATAGGGCCGCTGTGGCATTTGAAAGATGAGGGTGAAAAACGAACAAATTCGACGATGCCGGCTATGTCAAATTGATTGAAATTTTCGACGTGGCGAAATGCTTTGAAATGAATCAGTATCGAATAATACACGTAAGAAAACATGGAAACAGGTATGCGCGAGCCGTTAGTAGGCCTAATAGGGCCGCTGTTGCATTTGAAGAATGAGGGTGAAAAACGAACAAAATCAACTATGCCGGCTATGTCAAATTGATGAAAATTTTCGATGTGGCGAAATGCTTTGAAATGAATCAGTATCGAATAATACACGTAAGAAAACATGGAAACAGGTATGCGCGAGTCGTTGGTAGGCCAAATAAGGCAGCTGTGGCATTTGAAAGATGAGGGTGAAAAACGAACAAATTCGACGATGTCGGCTATGTCAAGTTGATTGAAACTTTCGATGTGGCGAAATGCTTTGAAATGAATCAGTATCGAATAATACACGTAAGAAAACATGGAAACAGGTATGCGCGAGTCGTTGGTAGGCCTAATAGGGCCGCTGTGGCAATTGGAAGATGAGGGCGAAAAACGAACAAATTCGACGATGCCGGCTATGTCAAATTGGTTGAAATTTTCGATGTGGCGAAATGCTTTGAAATGAATCAGTATCGAATAATACACGTAAGAAAACATGGAAACAGGTATGCGCGAGTCGTTGGTAGGCCAAATAGGGCCGCTGTGGCATTTGAAAGATGAGGGTGAAAAACGAACAAATTCGACGATGCCGGCTATGTCAAGTTGATTGAAATTTTCGATGTGGCGAAATGCTTTGAAATGAATCAGTATCGAATAATACACGTAAGAAAACATGGAAACAGGTATGCGCGAGTCGTTGGTAGGCCAAATAGGGCAGCTGTTGCATTTGAAGAATGAGGGTGAAAAACGAACAAAATCAACTATGCCGGCTATGTCAAATTGATGAAAATTTTCGATGTGGCGAAATGCTTTGAAATGAATCAGTATCGAATAATACACGTAAGAAAACATGGAAACAGGTATGCGCGAGTCGTTGGTAGGCCAAATAGGGCAGCTGTGGCATTTGAAAGATGAGGGTGAAAAACGAACAAATTCGACGATGTCGGCTATGTCAAGTTGATTGAAACTTTCGATGTGGCGAAATGCTTTGAAATGAACCAGTATCGAATAATACACTTAAGAAAACATGGAAACAGGTATGCGCGAGTCGTTGGTAGGCCTAATAGGGCCGCTGTGGAAATTGGAAGATGAGGGTGAAAAACGAACAAATTCGACGATGCCGGCTATGTCAAATTGGTTGAAATTTTCGATGTGGCGAAATGCTTTGAAATGAATCAGTATCGAATAATACACTTAAGAAAACATGGAAACAGGTATGCGCGAGTCTTTGGTAGGCCAAATAGGGCCGCTGTGGCACTTGAAAGATGAGGGTGAAAAACGAACAAATTCGACGATGCCGGCTATGTCAAGTTGATTGAAATTTTCGATGTGGCGAAATGCTTTGAAATGAATCAGTATCGAATAATACACTTAAGAAAACATGGAAACAGGTATGCGCGAGTCGTTGGTAGGCCTAATAGGGCCGCTGTGGCAATTGGAAGATGAGGGCGAAAAACGAACAAATTCGACGATGCCGGCTATGTCAAATTGGTTGAAATTTTCGATGTGGCGAAATGCTTTGAAATGAATCAGTATCGAATAATACACGTAAGAAAACATGGAAACAGGTATGCGCGAGTCGTTGGTAGGCCAAATAGGGCAGCTGTGGCATTTGAAAGATGAGGGTGAAAAACGAACAAAGTCAACGATGCCGGCTATGTCAAATTGATTGAAACTTTCGATGTGGCGAAATGCTTTGAAATGAATCAGTATCGAATAATACACGTAAGAAAACATGGAAACAGGTATGCGCGAGTCGTTGGTAGGCCAAATAGGGCCGCTGTGGCATTTGAAAGATGAGGGTGAAAAACGAACAAATTCGACGATGCCGGCTATGTCAAGTTGATTGAAATTTTCGATGTGGCGAAATGCTTTGAAATGAATCAGTATCGAATAATACACGTAAGAAAACATGGAAACAGGTATGCGCGAGTCGTTGGTAGGCCAAATAGGGCAGCTGTTGCATTTGAAGAATGAGGGTGAAAAACGAACAAAATCAACTATGCCGGCTATGTCAAATTGATGAAAATTTTCGATGTGGCGAAATGCTTTGAAATGAATCAGTATCGAATAATACACGTAAGAAAACATGGAAACAGGTATGCGCGAGTCGTTGGTAGGCCAAATAGGGCAGCTGTGGCATTTGAAAGATGAGGGTGAAAAACGAACAAATTCGACGATGTCGGCTATGTCAAGTTGATTGAAACTTTCGATGTGGCGAAATGCTTTGAAATGAACCAGTATCGAATAATACACTTAAGAAAACATGGAAACAGGTATGCGCGAGTCGTTGGTAGGCCTAATAGGGCCGCTGTGGAAATTGGAAGATGAGGGTGAAAAACGAACAAATTCGACGATGCCGGCTATGTCAAATTGGTTGAAATTTTCGATGTGGCGAAATGCTTTGAAATGAATCAGTATCGAATAATACACTTAAGAAAACATGGAAACAGGTATGCGCGAGTCTTTGGTAGGCCAAATAGGGCCGCTGTGGCACTTGAAAGATGAGGGTGAAAAACGAACAAATTCGACGATGCCGGCTATGTCAAGTTGATTGAAATTTTCGATGTGGCGAAATGCTTTGAAATGAATCAGTATCGAATAATACACGTAAGAAAACATGGAAACAGGTATGCGCGAGTCGTTGGTAGGCCTAATAGGGCCGCTGTGGCAATTGGAAGATGAGGGCGAAAAACGAACAAATTCGACGATGCCGGCTATGTCAAATTGGTTGAAATTTTCGATGTGGCGAAATGCTTTGAAATGAATCAGTATCGAATAATACACGTAAGAAAACATGGAAACAGGTATGCGCGAGTCGTTGGTAGGCCAAATAGGGCAGCTGTGGCATTTGAAAGATGAGGGTGAAAAACGAACAAAGTCAACGATGCCGGCTATGTCAAATTGATTGAAACTTTCGATGTGGCGAAATGCTTTGAAATGAATCAGTATCGAATAATACACGTAAGAAAACATGGAAACAGGTATGCGCGAGTCGTTGGTAGGCCTAATAGGGCCGCTGTGGCAATTGGAAGATGAGGGCGAAAAACGAACAAATTCGACGATGCCGGCTATGTCAAATTGGTTGAAATTTTCGATGTGGCGAAATGCTTTGAAATGAATCAGTATCGAATAATACACGTAAGAAAACATGGAAACAGGTATGCGCGAGTCGTTGGTAGGCCAAATAGGGCCGCTGTGGCATTTGAAAGATGGTGAAAAACGAACAAATTCGACGATGCCGGCTATGTCAAGTTGATTGAAATTTTCGATGTGGCGAAATGCTTTGAAATGAATCAGTATCGAATAATACACGTAAGAAAACATGGAAACAGGTATGCGCGAGTCGTTGGTAGGCCACATAGGGCAGCTGTAGCATTTGAAAGATGAGGGTGAAAAACGAACAAATTCGGCGATGTCGGCTATGTCAAGTTGATTGAAACTTTCGATGTGGCGAAATGCTTTGAAATGAACCAGTATCGAATAATACACTTAAGAAAACATGGAAACAGGTATGCGCGAGTCGTTGGTAGGCCTAATAGGGCCGCTGTGGCAATTGGAAGATGAGGGCGAAAAACGAACAAATTCGACGATGCCGGCTATGTCAAATTGGTTGAAATTTTCGATGTGGCGAAATGCTTTGAAATGAATCACTATCGAATAATACACGTAAGAAAACATGGAAACAGGTATGCGCGAGTCGTTGGTAGGCCAAATAGGGCCGCTGTGGCACTTGAAAGATGAGGGTGAAAAACGAACAAATTCGACGATGCCGGCTATGTCAAGTTGATTGAAATTTTCGATGTGGCGAAATGCTTTGAAATGAATCAGTATCGAATAATACACTTAAGAAAACATGGAAACAGGTATGCGCGAGTCGTTGGTAGGCCACATAGGGCAGCTGTAGCATTTGAAAGATGAGGGTGAAAAACGAACAAATTCGGCGATGTCGGCTATGTCAAGTTGATTGAAACTTTCGATGTGGCGAAATGCTTTGAAAGGAATCAGTATCGAATAATACACGTAAGAAAACATGGAAACAGGTATGCGCGAGTCGTTGGTAGGCCTAATAGGGCCGCTGTGGCAATTGGAAGATGAGGGCGAAAAACGAACAAATTCGACGATGCCGGCTATGTCAAATTGGTTGAAATTTTCGATGTGGCGAAATGCTTTGAAATGAATCACTATCGAATAATACACGTAAGAAAACATGGAAACAGGTATGCGCGAGTCGTTGGTAGGCCAAATAGGGCCGCTGTGGCACTTGAAAGATGAGGGTGAAAAACGAACAAATTCGACGATGCCGGCTATGTCAAGTTGATTGAAATTTTCGATGTGGCGAAATGCTTTGAAATGAATCAGTATCGAATAATACACTTAAGAAAACATGGAAACAGGTATGCGCGAGTCGTTGGTAGGCCTAATAGGGCCGCTGTGGCAATTGGAAGATGAGGGCGAAAAACGAACAAATTCGACGATGCCGGCTATGTCAAATTGGTTGAAATTTTCGATGTGGCGAAATGCTTTGAAATGAATCAGTATCGAATAATACACGTAAGAAAACATGGAAACAGGTATGCGCGAGTCTTTGGTAGGCCAAATAGGGCCGCTGTGGCACTTGAAAGATGAGGGTGAAAAACGAACAAATTCGACGATGCCGGCTATGTCAAGTTGATTGAAATTTTCGATGTGGCGAAATGCTTTGAAATGAATCAGTATCGAATAATACACTTAAGAAAACATGGAAACAGGTATGCGCGAGTCGTTGGTAGGCCTAATAGGGCCGCTGTGGCAATTGGAAGATGAGGGCGAAAAACGAACAAATTCGACGATGCCGGCTATGTCAAATTGGTTGAAATTTTCGATGTGGCGAAATGCTTTGAAATGAATCAGTATCGAATAATACACGTAAGAAAACATGGAAACAGGTATGCGCGAGTCGTTGGTAGGCCTAATAGGGCCGCTGTGGCAATTGGAAGATGAGGGCGAAAAACGAACAAATTCGACGATGCCGGCTATGTCAAATTGGTTGAAATTTTCGATGTGGCGAAATGCTTTGAAATGAATCAGTATCGAATAATACACGTAAGAAAACATGGAAACAGGTATGCGCGAGTCGTTGGTAGGCCACATAGGGCAGCTGTAGCATTTGAAAGATGAGGGTGAAAAACGAACAAATTCGGCGATGTCGGCTATGTCAAGTTGATTGAAACTTTCGATGTGGCGAAATGCTTTGAAATGAACCAGTATCGAATAATACACTTAAGAAAACATGGAAACAGGTATGCGCGAGTCGTTGGTAGGCCTAATAGGGCCGCTGTGGCAATTGGAAGATGAGGGCGAAAAACGAACAAATTCGACGATGCCGGCTATGTCAAATTGATTGAAATTTTCGATGTGGCGAAATGCTTTGAAATGAATCAGTATCGAATAATACACGTAAGAAAACATGGAAACAGGTATGCGCGAGTCGTTGGTAGGCCAAATAGGGCCGCTGTGGCATTTGAAAGATGAGGGTGAAAAACGAACAAATTCGACGATGCCGGCTATGTCAAGTTGATTGAAATTTTCGATGTGGCGAAATGCTTTGAAATGAATCAGTATCGAATAATACACGTAAGAAAACATGGAAACAGGTATGCGCGAGTCGTTGGTAGGCCACATAGGGCAGCTGTAGCATTTGAAAGATGAGGGTGAAAAACGAACAAATTCGGCGATGTCGGCTATGTCAAGTTGATTGAAACTTTCGATGTGGCGAAATGCTTTGAAATGAACCAGTATCGAATAATACACTTAAGAAAACATGGAAACAGGTATGCGCGAGTCGTTGGTAGGCCTAATAGGGCCGCTGTGGCAATTGGAAGATGAGGGCGAAAAACGAACAAATTCGACGATGCCGGCTATGTCAAATTGGTTGAAATTTTCGATGTGGCGAAATGCTTTGAAATGAATCACTATCGAATAATACACGTAAGAAAACATGGAAACAGGTATGCGCGAGTCGTTGGTAGGCCAAATAGGGCCGCTGTGGCACTTGAAAGATGAGGGTGAAAAACGAACAAATTCGACGATGCCGGCTATGTCAAGTTGATTGAAATTTTCGATGTGGCGAAATGCTTTGAAATGAATCAGTATCGAATAATACACTTAAGAAAACATGGAAACAGGTATGCGCGAGTCGTTGGTAGGCCTAATAGGGCCGCTGTGGCAATTGGAAGATGAGGGCGAAAAACGAACAAATTCGACGATGCCGGCTATGTCAAATTGGTTGAAATTTTCGATGTGGCGAAATGCTTTGAAATGAATCAGTATCGAATAATACACGTAAGAAAACATGGAAACAGGTATGCGCGAGTCGTTGGTAGGCCAAATAGGGCCGCTGTGGCATTTGAAAGATGAGGGTGAAAAACGAACAAATTCGACGATGCCGGCTATGTCAAGTTGATTGAAATTTTCGATGTGGCGAAATGCTTTGAAATGAATCAGTATCGAATAATACACGTAAGAAAACATGGAAACAGGTATGCGCGAGTCGTTGGTAGGCCAAATAGGGCAGCTGTAGCATTTGAAAGATGAGGGTGAAAAACGAACAAATTCTACGATGTCGGCTATGTCAAGTTGATTGAAACTTTCGATGTGGCGAAATGCTTTGAAATGAATCAGTATCGAATAATACACTTAAGAAAACATGGAAACAGGTATGCGCGAGTCGTTGGTAGGCCTAATAGGGCCGCTGTGGCAATTGGAAGATGAGGGCGAAAAACGAACAAATTCGACGATGCCGGCTATGTCAAATTGGTTGAAATTTTCGATGTGGCGAAATGCTTTGAAATGAATCAGTATCGAAAAATACACGTAAGAAAACATGGAAACAGGTATGCGCGAGTCGTTGGTAGGCCAAATAGGACCGCTGTGGCATTTGAAAGATGAGGGTGAAAAACGAACAAATTCGACGATGCCGGCTATGTCAAATTGATTGAAATTTTCGATGTGGCGAAATGCTTTGAAATGAATCAGTATCGAATAATACACGTAAGAAAACATGGAAACAGATATGCGCGAGTCGTTGGTAGGCCTAATAGGGCCGCTGTGGCATTTGAAAGATGGGTCATGAAATCCATCAGAACAGCCTTACTAACCACTGCTTAGATTTTTCGGTCAAAATCTCAATGTTGTCGGATGCACTCCAAACTCTCAGGATAAATTAATACGGTGTGCGCACTTCGTTGATGGGCCTAATAGGGCCATTGGGGCAGTTGGGGGATGGGTTATAAAATCCATCGAAACAGCCTTACTAACCACTGCTTAGATATTGCGGTCAAAATCTCAATGGTGTCGGATGCACTCCAAGCTCTCAGGATCGATTAATACACACACCACCACATGCAAAACGGTGTGCGCACTTCGTTGGTGGGCCTAATAGGGCCGCTGTGGCAGTTAGAATATGGGTCATGAAGTCTATCAGAACAGCTTTACTAACCACTGCTTAGATTTTTCGGTCAAAATCTCAATGTTGCCGGATGCACTCCAAACTCTCAGGATCGATTAATACACACACCAGCACATGCAAAACGGTGTGCGCACTTCGTTTGTAGGCCTAATAGGGCCGCTGTGGCAGTTGGAAGATGGGTCATGAAATCCATCAGAACAGCCTTACTAACCACTGCTTAGATATTGCGGTCAAAATCTCAATGTTGTCGGATGCACTCCAAACTCTCAGGATCGATTAATACACACACCAGCACATGCAAAACGGTGTGCGCACTTCGTTGGTAGGCCTAACAGGGGCCGCTGGGCAGTTGGAAGATGGGTCATGAAATCCATCAGAACAGCCTTACTAACCACTGCCTAGATTTTGTGGTCAATATCTCAATGTTGTCGGATGCACTCCAAACTCTCAGGATGGATTAATACACACACCAGCACATGCAAAACGGTGTGCGCACTTTGTTGGTGGGCCTAATAGGGCCGCTGGGCCGTTGGAAGATGGGTCATGAAATCCATCAGAACAGCCTTACTAACCACTGCTTAGATTTTGCGGTCAAAATCTCAATGTTGTCGGATGCACTCCAAACTCTCAGGATCGATTAATACACACACCAGCACATGCAAACCGGTGTGCGCACTTCGTTGGTAAGCCTAATAGGGCCGCTGTGGCAGTTGGAAGATGGGTCATGAAATCCATCAGAACAGCCTTACTAACCACTGCCTAGATTTTGCGGTCAAAATCTCAGTGTTGTCGGATGCACTATAAACTCTCAGGATCGATTAATACACACACCAGCACATGCAAACCGGTGTGCGCACTTCGTTGGTAAGCCTAATAGGGCCGCTGTGGCTGTGGGAAGAATAACTCGAAAAATGGTTAAATTTCACGACCCCGGGTATGTAAAATTGATTGAAATTTCTGATGTCGCGACATGCTTTCCATTGCTTCAGGATCGATTAATACACCTAAGAAAACATGGAAACAGGTGTGCGCGAGTCATTGGTAAGCCTAATAGGGCCGCTGTGGCAGTTGGAAGATGGGTCATGAAATCCATCAGAACAGCCTTACTAACCACTGCCTAGATTTTGCGGTCAAAATCTC
This sequence comes from Eristalis arbustorum, assembly GCA_916610145.1. Classification (NCBI taxonomy): domain Eukaryota; kingdom Metazoa; phylum Arthropoda; class Insecta; order Diptera; family Syrphidae; genus Eristalis; species Eristalis arbustorum. The sequence goes on along the minus strand of OU744317.1, from coordinate 59,804,724 downwards.
AGTGTTGTCGGATGCACTCCAAACTCTCAGGATCGATTAATACACACACCAGCACATGCAAACCGGTGTGCGCACTTCGTTGGTAAGCCTAATAGGGCCGCTGTGGCAGTTGGAAGATGGGTCATGAAATCCATCAGAACAGCCTTACTAACCACTGCCTAGATTTTGCGGTCAAAATCTCAGTGTTGTCGGATGCACTATAAACTCTCAGGATCGATTAATACACACACCAGCACATGCAAACCGGTGTGCGCACTTCGTTTGTAAGCCTAATAGGGCCGCTGTGGCAGTTGGAATATGGGTCATGAAATCTATCAGAACAGCCTTACTAACCACTGCCTAGATTTTGCGGTCAAAATCTCAATGTTGTCGGATGCACTCCAAACTCTCAGGATCGATTAATACACACACCAGCACATGCAAAACGGTGTGCGTACTTCATTGGTACTCCTAATAGGGCCGCTGTGGCTGTGGGAAGAATAACTCGAAAAATGGTTAAATTTCACGACCCCGGGTATGTAAAATTGATTGAAATTTCTGATGTCGCGAAATGCTTTCCATTGCTTCAGGATCGATTAATACACGTAAGAAAACATGGAAACAGGTGTGCGCGAGTCATTGGTGGGCCTAATAGGGCCGCTGTGGCAATGGGAAGATGAGGGCGAAAAACGAACAAATTCGACGATGCCGGCTATGTCAAATTGGTTGAAATTTTCGATGTGGCGAAATGCTTTGAAATGAATCAGTATCGAATAATACACGTAAGAAAACATGGAAACAGGTATGCGCGAGTCGTTGGTAGGCCAAATAGGGCCGCTGTGGCACTTGAAAGATGAGGGTGAAAAACGAACAAATTCGACGATGCCGGCTATGTCAAGTTGATTGAAATTTTCGATGTGGCGAAATGCTTTGAAATGAATCAGTATCGAATAATACACTTAAGAAAACATGGAAACAGGTATGCGCGAGTCGCTGGTAGGCCTAATAGGGCCGCTGTGGCAATTGAAAGATGAGAGTGAAAAACGAACAAATTCGACGATGCCGGCTATGTCAAGTTGATTGAAATTTTCGATGTGGCGAAATGCTTTGAAATGAATCAGTATCGAATAATACACGTAAGAAAACATGGAAACAGGTATGCGCGAGTCGTTGGTAGGCCAAATAGGGCAGCTGTAGCATTTGAAAGATGAGGGTGAAAAACGAACAAATTCTACGATGTCGGCTATGTCAAGTTGATTGAAACTTTCGATGTGGCGAAATGCTTTGAAATGAATCAGTATCGAATAATACACTTAAGAAAACATGGAAACAGGTATGCGCGAGTCGTTGGTAGGCCTAATAGGGCCGCTGTGGCAATTGGAAGATGAGGGCGAAAAACGAACAAATTCGACGATGCCGGCTATGTCAAATTGGTTGAAATTTTCGATGTGGCGAAATGCTTTGAAATGAATCAGTATCGAAAAATACACGTAAGAAAACATGGAAACAGGTATGCGCGAGTCGTTGGTAGGCCAAATAGGACTGCTGTGGCATTTGAAAGATGAGGGTGAAAAACGAACAAAATCAACGATGCCGGCTATGTCAAATTGATTGAAATTTTCGATGTGGCGAAATGCTTTGAAATGAATCAGTATCGAATAATACACGTAAGAAAACATGGAAACAGGTATGCGCGAGTCGTTGGTAGGCCAAATAGGGCGGCTGTAGTATTTGAAAGATGAGGGTGAGAAACGAACAAATTCGACGATGCCGGCTATGTCAAATTTATTGAAATTTTCGATGTGGCGAAATGCTTTAAAATAAATCAGTATCGAATAATACACTTAAGAAAACATGGAAACAGGTATGCGCGGGTCGTTGGTAGGCCAAATAGGGCCGCTGTTGCATTTGAAAGATGAGGGTGAAAAACGAACAAATTCGACGATGCCGGCTATGTCAAGTTGATTGAAATTTTCGATGTGGCGAAATGCTTTGAAATGAATCAGTATCGAATAATACACGTAAGAAAACATGGAAACAGGTATGCGCGAGGCGTTGGTAGGCCTAATAGGGCCGCTGTTGCATTTGAAGAATGAGGGTGAAACACGAACAAAATCAACGATGCCGGCTATGTCAAATTGATTGAAATTTTGGAGGTGGCGAAATGCTTTGAAATGAATCAGTATCGTATAATACACGTAAGAAAACATGGAAACAGGTATGCGCGAGGTCGTTGGTAGGCCAAATAGGGCCGCTGTGGCATTTGAAATATGAGGGTGAAAAACGAACAAATTCGACGATGCCGGCTATGTCAAGTTGATTAAAATTTTCGATGTGGCGAAATGCTTTAAAATGAATCAGTATCGAATAATACACGTAAGAAAACATGGAAACAGGTATGCGCAAGTCGTTGGTAGGCCAAATAGGGCAGCTGTGGCATTTGAAAGATGAGGGTGAAAAACGAACAAATTCGACGATGCCGGCTATGTCAAGTTGATTGAAATTTTCGATGTGGCGAAATGCTTTAAAATGAATCAGTATCGAATAATACACGTAAAAAAACATGGAAACAGGTATGCGCGAGTCGTTGGTAGGCCAAATAGGGCAGCTGTGGCATTTGAAAGATGAGGGTGAAAAACGAACAAATTCGACGATGCCGGCTATGACAAGTTGATTGAAATTTTCGATGTGGCGAAATGCTTTAAAATGAATCAGTATCGAATAATACACGTAAAAAAACATGGAAACAGGTATGCGCGAGTCGTTGGTAGGCCTAATAGGGCCGCTGTTGCATTTGAAGAATGAGGGTGAAAAACGAACAAAATCAACGATGCCGGCTATGTCAAATTGATTGAAATTTTCGATGTGGCGAAATGCTTTGAAATGAATCAGTATAGAATAATACACGTAAGAAAACATGGAAACAGGTATGCGCGAGTCGTTGGTAGGCCTAATAGGGCCGCTGTTGCATTTGAAGAATGATGGTGAAAAACGAACAAAATCAACGATGCCGGCTTTGTCAAATTGATTGAAATTTTCGATGTGGCGAAATGCTTTGAAATGAATCAGTATCGAATAATACACGTAAGAAAACATGGAAACAGGTATGCGCGAGTCGTTGGTAGGCCAAATAGGGCCGCTGTGGCATTTGAAAGATGAGGGTGAAAAACGAACAAATTCGACGATGCCGGCTATGTCAAGTTGATTAAAATTTTCGATGTGGCGAAATGCTTTAAAATGAATCAGTATCGAATAATACACGTAAGAAAACATGGAAACAGGTATGCGCAAGTCGTTGGTAGGCCAAATAGGGCAGCTGTGGCATTTGAAAGATGAGGGTGAAAAACGAACAAATTCGACGATGCCGGCTATGTCAAGTTGATTGAAATTTTCGATGTGGCGAAATGCTTTAAAATGAATCAGTATCGAATAATACACGTAAAAAAACATGGAAACAGGTATGCGCGAGTCGTTGGTAGGCCTAATAGGGCAGCTTTGGCATTTGAAAGATGGGTCATGAAATCCATCAGAACAGCCTTACTAACCACTGCTTAGATTTTTCGGTCAAAATCTCAATGTTGTCGGATGCACTCCAAACTCTCAGGATAAATTAATACGGTGTGCGCACTTCGTTGATGGGCCTAATAGGGCCATTGGGGCAGTTGGGGGATGGGTTATAAAATCCATCGAAACAGCCTTACTAACCACTGCTTAGATATTGCGGTCAAAATCTCAATGGTGTCGGATGCACTCCAAACTCTCAGGATCGATTAATACACACACCACCACATGCAAAACGGTGTGCGCACTTCGTTGGTGGGCCTAATAGGGCCGCTGTGGCAGTTAGAATATGGGTCATGAAGTCTATCAGAACAGCCTTACTAACCACTGCTTAGATTTTTCGGTCAAAATCTCAATGTTGTCGGATGCACTCCAAACTCTCAGGATAAATTAATACGGTGTGCGCACTTCGTTGATGGGCCTAATAGGGCCATTGGGGCAGTTGGAAGATGGGTTATAAAATCCATCGAAACAGCCTTACTAACCACTGCTTAGATTTAGCGGTCAAAATCTCAATGTTGTCGGATGCACTCCAAACTCTCAGGATCGATTAATACACACACCAGCACATGCAAAACGGTGTGCGCACTTCGTTGGTAGGCCTAACAGGGGCCGCTGGGCAGTTGGAAGATGGGTCATGAAATCCATCAGAACAGCCTTACTAACCACTGCCTAGATTTTGTGGTCAATATCTCAATGTTGTCGGATGCACTCCAAACTCTCAGGATGGATTAATACACACACCAGCACATGCAAAACGGTGTGCGCACTTTGTTGGTGGGCCTAATAGGGCCGCTGGGCCGTTGGAAGATGGGTCATGAAATCCATCAGAACAGCCTTACTAACCACTGCTTAGATTTTGCGGTCAAAATCTCAATGTTGTCGGATGCACTCCAAACTCTCAGGATCGATTAATACACACACCAGCACATGCAAACCGGTGTGCGCACTTCGTTGGTAAGCCTAATAGGGCCGCTGTGGCAGTTGGAAGATGGGTCATGAAATCCATCAGAACAGCCTTACTAACCACTGCCTAGATTTTGCGGTCAAAATCTCAGTGTTGTCGGATGCACTCCGAACTCTCAGGATCGATTAATACACACACCAGCACATGCAAAACGGTGTGCGTACTTCGTTGGTACTCCTAATAGGGCCGCTGTGGCTGTGGGAAGAATAACTCGAAAAATGGTTAAATTTCACGACCCCGGGTATGTAAAATTGATTGAAATTTCTGATGTCGCGAAATGCTTTCCATTGCTTCAGGATCGATTAATACACCTAAGAAAACATGGAAACAGGTGTGCGCGAGTCATTGGTAAGCCTAATAGGGCCGCTGTGGCAGTTGGAAGATGAGTCATGAAATCCATCAGAACAGCCTTACTAACCACTGCTTAGATTTTGCGGTCAAAATCTCAATGTTGTCGGATGCACTCCAAACTCTCAGGATCGATTAATACACACACCAGCGCATGCAAAACGGTGTGCGCACTTCGTTGGTAGGGCTAATAGGGCCGCTGTGGCAGTTGGAAGATGGGTCATGAAATCCATCAGAACAGCCTTACTAACCACTGCTTAGATTTTGCGGTCAAAATCTCAATGTTGTCGGATGCACTCCAAACTCTCAGGATCGATTAACACACACACTAGCACATGCAAAACGGTGTGCGCACTTCGTTGGTGGGCATAATAGGGCCGCTGTGGCTGTGGGAACAAGAACTCGAAAAATGGTTAAATTTCACGACCCCGGGTATGTAAAATTGATTGAAATTTCTGATGTCGCGAAATGCTTTCAATTGCTTCAGGATCGATTAATACACGTAAGAAAACATGGAAACAGGTGTGCGCGAGTCATTGGTGGGCCTAATAGGGCCGCTGTGGCAGTTGGAAGATGGGTCATGACATCCATCAGAACAGCCTTACTAACCTCTGCTTAGATATTGCGGTCAAAATCTCAATGGTGTCGGATGCACTCCAAACTCTCAGGATCGATTAATACACACACCAGCGCATGCAGAACGGTGTGCGCACTTCGTTGGTAAGCCTAATAGGGCCGCTGTGGCTGTGGTAAAGAATAACTCGAATAATGGTTAAATTTCACGACCCCGGGTATGTAAAATTGATTGAAATTTCTGATGTCGCGCAATGCTTTCCATTGCTTCAGGATCGATTAACACATAAGAAAACATGGAAACAGGTGTGCGCGAGTCATTGGTAAGCCTAATAGGGCCGCTGTGGCAGTTGGAAGATGGGTCATGAAATCCATCAGAACAGCCTTACTAACCTCTGCTTAGATATTGCGGTCAAAATCTCAATGGTGTCGGATGCACTCCAAACTCTCAGGATCGATTAATACACACACCACCACATGCAAAACGGTGTGCGCACTTCGTTGGTAAGCCTAATAGGACCGCTTTGGCAGTTGGTAGATGGGTCATGAAATCCATCAGAACAGCCTTACTAACCACTGCTTAGATATTGCGGTCAAAATCTCAATGTTGTCGGTTGCACTCCAAACTCTCAGGATCGATTAATACACACACCAGCACATGCAAACCGGTGTGCGCACTTCGTTGGTAAGCCTAATAGGGCCGCTGTGGCAGTTGGAAGATGGGTCATGAAATCCGTCAGAACAGCCTTACTAACCTCTGCTTAAATATTGCGGTCAAAATCTCAATGGTGTCGGATGCACTCCAAACTCTCAGGATCGATTAATACACACACCAGCACATGCAAAGCGGTGTGCGCACTTCGTTGGTAGGTCTAATAGGGCCGCTGTGGCAGTTGGAAGATGGGTCATGAAATCCATCAGAACAGCCTTACTAACCACTGCTTAGATATTGCGGTCAAAATCTCAATGTTGTCGGATGCACTCCGAACTCTCAGGATCGATTAATACACACACCAGCACATGCAAACCGGTGTGCGCACTTCGTTGGTAAGCCTAATAGGGCCGCTGTGGCAGTTAAAATATGGGTCATGAAATCTATCAGAACAGCCTTACTAACCACTGCTTAGATTTTGCGGTCAAAATCTCAATAATGTCGGATGCACTCCAAACTCTCAGGATCGATTAATACATACACCAGCACATGCACAACGGTGTGCGTACTTCGTTGGTAGGCCTAATAGGGCCGCTGTGGCTGTGGGAAGAATAACTCGAAAAATTTTTAAATTTCACGACCCCGGGTATGTAAAATTGATTGAAATTTCTGATGTCGCGAAATGCTTTCCATTGCTTCAGGATCGATTAATACACCTAAGAAAACATGGAAACAGGTGTGCGCGAGTCATTGGTAAGCCTAATAGGGCCGCTGTGGCAGTTGGAAGATGAGTCATGAAATCCATCAGAACAGCCTTACTAACCACTGCTTAGATTTTGCGGTCAAAATCTCAATGTTGTCGGATGCACTCCAAACTCTGAGGATCGATTAATACACACACCAGCACATGCAAACCGGTGTGCGCACTTCGTTGGTAAACCTAATAGGGCCGCTGTGGCAGTTGGAATATGGGTCATGAAATCTATCAGAACAGCCTTACTAACCACTGCTTAGATTTTGCGGTCAAAATCTCTATGTTGTCGGATGCACTCCAAACTCTCAGGATCGATTAATATACACACCAGCACATGCAAACCGGTGTGCGCACTTCGTTGGTAAGGCTTATAGGGCCGCTGGGCCGTTGGAAGATGCGTCATGAAATCCATCAGAACAGCCTTACTAACCACTGCCTAGATTTTGCGGTCAAAATCTCAATGTTGTCGGATGCACTCCAAACTCTCAGGATCGATTAATACACACACCAGCGCATGCAAAACGGTGTGCGCACTTCGTTGGTAGGGCTAATAGGGCCGCTGTGGCAGTTGGAAGATGGGTCATGAAATTCATCAGAACAGCCTCACTAACCATTGCTTAGATATTGCGGTCAAAATCTCAATGTTGCCGGATGCACTCCAAACTCTCAGGATCGATTAATACACACACACGCGCATGCAAAACGGTGTGCGCACTTCGTTGGTAGGCCTAATAGGGCCGCTGTGGCTGTGGGAAGAATAACTCGAATAATGGTTAAATTTCACGACCCCGGGTATGTAAAATTGATTGAAATTTCTGATGTCGCGCAATGCTTTCCATTGCTTCAGGATCGATTAATACGCCTAAGAAAACATGGAAACAGGTGTGGGCGAGTCATTGGTAAGCCTAATAGGGCCGCTGTGGCAGTTGGAAGATGGGTCATGAAATCCATCAGAACAGCCTTACTAACCTCTGCTTAGATATTGCGGTCAAAATCTCAATGGTGTCGGATGCACTCCAAACTCTCAGGATCGATTAATACACACACCAGCACATGCAAACCGGTGTGCGCACTTCGTTGGTAAGCCTAATAGGGCCGCTGTGGCAGTTGGAAGATGGGTCATGAAATCCGTCAGAACAGCCTTACTAACCTCTTCTTAGATATTGCGGCCAAAATCTCAATGGTGTCGGATGCACTCCAAACTCTCAGGATCGATTAATACACACACCAGCACATGCAAACCGGTGTGCGCACTTCGTTGGTAAGCCTAATAGGGCCGCTGTGGCAGTTGGAAGATGGGTCATGAAATCCGTCAGAACAGCCTTACTAACCTCTGCTTAGATATTGCGGTCAAAATCTCAATGGTGTCGGATGCACTCCAAACTCTCAGGATCGATTAATACACACGGTTTCCGTACCCTTGTCCAGAAACCCTTTCGGTTCCCTTTCTGTACCCTTGTCCAGAAACCCTTTCGGTTCCCTTGTCTAGAAACCCTTTCGGTTCCCTTGGCCAGAAACCCTTTCGGTTCCCTTATCCAGAAACCCTTTCGGTTTCCTTGTCCAGAAACCCTTTCGGTTCCCTTGTCCAGAAACCCTTTCGGTTCCCTTGTCCAGAAACCCTTTCGGTTCCCTTGTACAGAAACCCTTTCGGTTCTCTTGTCCAGAAACCCCTTTCGGTTTCGGTTTCCTTGTCCAGCAACCCTTTCGAATTCCTTGTCCAGAAACCCTTTCGGTTCCCTAGTCCAGAAACCCTTTCGGTTCACTTGTCCAGAAACCCTTTCGGTTCCCTTGTCCAGAAACCCTTTCGGTTCCCTTGTCCAGAAACCCTTTCGGTTCCCTTGTCCAGAAACCCTTTCGGTTCCCTTGTACAGAAACCCTTTCGGTTCTCTTGTCCAGAAACCCCTTTCGGTTTCGGTTTCCTTGTCCAGCAACCCTTTCGGTTTCCTTGTCCAGAAACCCTTTCGGTTTTCTTGTCCAGAAACCCTTTCGGTTCCCTTGTCCAGAAACCCTTTCGGTTCCCTTGTCCAGAAACCCTTTCGGTTCCCTTGTCAAGAAACCCTTTCGGTTCCCTTGTCCAGAAACCCTTTCGGTTCCCTTGTCCAGAAACCCTTTCGGTTTCCTTGTCCAGAAACCCTTTCGGTTCCCTTGTCCAGAAACCCTTTCGGTTTTCTTGTCCAGAAACCTTTCGGTTCCCTTGTCCAGAAACCCTTTCGGTTCCCTTGTCCAGAAACCCTTTCGGTTTCCTTGTCCAGAAACCCTTTCGGTTCGCTTGCCCAGAAACCCTTTCGGTTCCCTTGTACAGAAACCCTTTCGGTTCTCTTGTCCAGAAACCCTTTCGGTGCCCTTGTCCAGAAACCCTTTCGGTTTCCTTGTCCAGAAACCCTTTCGGTTCGCTTGTCCAGAAACCCTTTCGGTTCCCTTGTACAGAAACCCTTTCGGTTCTCTTGTCCAGAAACCCCTTTCGGTTTCGGTTTCCTTGTCCCGAAACCCTTTCGGTTTCCTTGTCCAGAAACCCTTTCGGTTTCCTTGTCCAGAAACCCTTTCGGTGCCCTTGTCCAGAAACCCTTTCGGTGCCCTTGTCCAGAAACCCTTTCGGTTTCCTTGTCCAGAAACCCTTTCGGTTCGCTTGTCCAGAAACCCTTTCGGTTCCCTTGTACAGAAACCCTTTCGGTTCTCTTGTCCAGAAACCCCTTTCGGTTTCGGTTTCCTTGTCCAGAAACCCTTTCGGTTTCCTTGTCCAGAAACCCTTTCGGTGCCCTTGTCCAGAAACCCTTTCGGTTTCCTTGTCCAGAAACCCTTTCGGTTCGCTTGTCCAGAAACCCTTTCGGTTCCCTTGTGCAGAAACCCTTTCGGTTCTCTTGTCCAGAAACCCCTTTCGGTTTCGGTTTCCTTGTCCAGAAACCCTTTCGGTTTCCTTGTCCAGAAACCCTTTCGGTGCCCTTGTCCAGAAACCCTTTCGGTGCCCTTGTCCAGAAACCCTTTCGGTTCCCTTGTCCAGAAACCCTTTCGGTTCCCTTGTCCAGAAACCCTTTCGGTTTCCTTGTCCAGAAACCCTTTCGGTTTCCTTGTCCAGAAACGCTTTCGGTTCCCTTGTCCAGAAACCCTTTCGGTTCCCTTGTCCAGAAACGCTTTCGGTGCCCTTGTCCAGAAACCCTTTCGGTTTCCGTGTCCAGAAACCCTTTCGGTTTCCTTGTCCAGAAACCCTTTCGGTGCCCTTGTCCAGAAACCCTTTCGGTTTCCTTGTCCAGAAACCCTTTCGGTTCGCTTGTCCAGAAACCCTTTCGGTTCCCTTGTACAGAAACCCTTTCGGTTCTCTTGTCCAGAAACCCCTTTCGGTTTCGGTTTCCTTGTCCAGAAACCCTTTCGGTTTCCTTGTCCAGAAACCCTTTCGGTGCCCTTGTCCAGAAACCCTTTCGGTGCCCTTGTCCAGAAACCCTTTCGGTTCCCTTGTCCAGAAACCCTTTCGGTTTCCTTGTCCAGAAACCCTTTCGGTTTCCTTGTCCAGAAACGCTTTCGGTTCCCTTGTCCAGAAACCCTTTCGGTTCCCTTGTCCAGAAACGCTTTCGGTGCCCTTGTCCAGAAACCCTTTCGGTTTCCGTGTCCAGAAACCCTTTCGGTTCCCTTGTCCAGAAATCCTTTCGGTGCCCTTGTCCAGAAACCCTTTCGGTGCCCTTGTCCAGAAACCCTTTCGGTTTCCGTGTCCAGAAACCCTTTCGGTTCCCTTGTCCAGAAACCCTTTCGGTTGCCTTGTCCAGAAACGCTTTCGGTTCCCTTGTCCAGAAACCCTTTTCGGTTTCGGTTTCCTTGTTCAGAAACCCTTTCGGTTTCCTTGTCCAGAAACCCTTTCGGTTCCCTTGTCCAGAAACCCTTTCGGTTCCCTTGTCCAGAAACCCTTTCGGTTCCCTTGTCCAGAAACGCTTTCGGTTCCTATGTCCAGAAACCCTTTCGGTTCCCTTGTACAGAAACCCTTTCGGTTCTCTTGTCCAGAAACCCCTTTCGGTTTCGGTTTCCTTGTCCAGCAACCCTTTCGAATTCCTTGTCCAGAAACCCTTTCGGTTCCCTTGTCCAGAAACCCTTTCGGTTCACTTGTCCAGAAACCCTTTCGGTTCCCTTGTCCAGAAACCCTTTCGGTTCCCTTGTCCAGAAACCCTTTCGGTTCCCTTGTCCAGAAACCCTTTCGGTTCCCTTGTACAGAAACCCTTTCGGTTCTCTTGTCCAGAAGCCCCTTTCGGTTTCGGTTTCCTTGTCCAGCAACGCTTTCGGTTTCCTTGTCCAGAAACCCTTTCGGTTCCCTTATCCAGAAACCCTTTCGGTTTTCTTGTCCAGAAACCCTTTCGGTTCCCTTGTCCAGAAACCCCTTTCGGTTTCGGTTTCCTTGTCCAGAAACCCTTTCGGTTCCCTTGTCAAGAAACCCTTTCGGTTCCCTTGTCAAGAAACCCTTTCGGTTCCCTTGTCCAGAAACCCTTTCGGTTCCCTTGTCCAGAAACCCTTTCGGTTTCCTTGTCCAGAAACCCTTTCGGTTCCCTTGTCCAGAAACCCTTTCGGTTTTCTTGTCCAGAAACCCTTTCGGTTCCCTTGTCCAGAAACCCTTTCGGTTCCCTTGTCCAGAAACCCTTTCGGTTTCCTTGTCCAGAAACACTTTCGGTTCGCTTGTCCAGAAACCCTTTCGGTTCCCTTGTACAGAAACCCTTTCGGTTCTCTTGTCCAGAAACCCCTTTCGGTTTCGGTTTCCTTGTCCAGAAACCCTTTCGGTTTCCTTGTCCAGAAACCCTTTCGGTGCCCTTGTCCAGAAACCCTTTCGGTTTCCTTGTCCAGAAACCCTTTCGGTTCGCTTGTCCAGAAACCCTTTCGGTTCCCTTGTACAGAAACCCTTTCGGTTCTCTTGTCCAGAAACCCCTTTCGGTTTCGGTTTCCTTGTCCAGAAACCCTTTCGGTTCCCTTGTCCAGAAACGCTTTCGGTTCCCTTGTCCAGAAACCCTTTCGGTTCCTTTGTCCAGAAACCCTTTCGGTTCCCTTGTCCAGAAACCCCTTTCGGTTTCGGTTTCCTTGTCCAGAAACCCTTTCGGTTTCCTTGTCCAGAAACCCTTTCGGTTCCCTTGTCCAGAAACCCTTTCGGTTCCCTTGTCCAGAAACCCTTTCGGTTTCCTTGTTAAGAAACATTTTCGGTTCCCTTGTCCAGAAACCCTTTCGGTTCCCTTGTCCAGAAACGCATTCGGTTCCTATGTCCAGAAACCCTTTCGGTTTCCTTGTCCAGAAACCCTTTCGGTTCCCTTGTCCCGAAACCCTTTCGGTTCCCTGTCCAGAAACCCTTTCGGTTCCCTTGTCCAGAAACCCTTCCGGTTCCCTTGTCCAGAAACCCTTTCGGTTCCTATGTCCAGAAACCCTTTCGGTTCCCTTGTCCAGAAACGCTTTCGGTTCCCTTGTCCAGAAACCCTTTCGGTTTCCTTGTCCAGAAACCCTTTCGGTTCCCTTGTCCAGAAACCTTTTCGGTTCCCTTGTCCAGGAACCCTTTCGGTTCCCTGGTCCCCTTGTCCCTGGGTATGTAAAATTGATTGAAATTTCTGATGTCGCGAAATGCTTTCCATTGCTTCAGGATCGATTAATACACGTAAGAAAACATGGAAACAGGTGTGCGCAAGTCATTGGTAAGCCTAATAGGGCCGCTGTGGCAGTTGGAAGATGGGTCATGAAATCCATCAGAACAGCCTTACTAACCACTGCTTAGATATTGCGGTCAAAATCTCAATGTTGTCGGATGCACTCCAAACTCTCAGGATCGATTAATACACACACCAGCACATGCAAAACGGTGTGCGCACTTCGGTTGTAGGCCTAATAGGGCCGCTGTGGCAGTTGGAAGAAGGGTCATGAAATCCATCAGAACAGCCTTAATAACCACTGCTTAGATATTGCGGTCAAAATCTCAATGTTGTCGGATGCACTCCAAACTCTCAGGATCGATTAATACACACACCAGCACATGCAAAACGGTGTGCGCACTTCGTTTGTACGCTTAATAGGGCCGCTGTGGCAGTTGGAAGATGGGTCATGAAATCCATCAGAACAGCCTTACTAACCACTGCTTAGATATTGCGGTCAAAATCTCAATGTTGTCGGATGCACTCCAAACTCTCAGGATCGATTAATACACACACCAGCACATGCAAAACAGTGTGCGCACTTCGTTGGTGGGCCTAATAGGGCCGCTGTGGCTGTGGGAAGAAGAACTCGAAAAATGGTTAAATTTCACGACCCCGGGTATGTAAAATTGATTGAAATTTCTGATGTCGCGAAATGCTTTCCATTGCTTCAGGATCGATTAATACACGTAAGAAAACATGGAAACAGGTGTGCGCGAGTCATTGGTGGGCCTAATAGGGCCGCTGTGGCAGTTGGAAGATGGGTCATGAAATCTATCAGAACAGCTTTACTAACCACTGCTTAGATTTTTCGGTCAAAATCTCAATGTTGCCGGATGCACTCCAAACTCTCAGGATCGATTAATACACACACCAGCACATGCAAAACGGTGTGCGCACTTCGTTTGTAGGCCTAATAGGGCCGCTGTGGCTGTGGGAAGAATAACTCGAAAAATGTTTAAATTTCACGACCCCGGGTATGTAACATTGATTGAAATTTCTGATGTCGCGAAATGCTTTCCATTGCTTCAGGATCGATTAATACACGTAAGAAAACATGGAAACAGGTGTGTGTGAGTCAATGTTAAGCCTATTAGGGCCGCTGTGGCAGTTGGAAGATGGGTCATGGAATCCATCAGAACAGCCTTACTAACCACTGCTTAGATATTGCGGTCAAAATCTCAATGTTGTCGGATGCACTCCAAACTCTCAGGATCGATTAATACACACACCAGCACATGTAAAACGGTGTGCGCACTTCGTTGGTAGGCCTAATAGGGCCGCTGTGGCTGTGGGAAGAATAACTCAAATAAAGGGTTAAATTTCACGACCCCGGGTATGTAACATTGGTTGAAATTTCTGATGTCGCGAAATGCTTTCCATTGTTTCAGGATCGATTAATACACGTAAGAAAATAGGAAACAGGTGTGTGCGAGTCAATGGTAAGCCTAATAGGGCCGCTGTGGCAGTTGGAAGATGGGTCATGAAATCCATCAGAGCAGCCTTACTAACCACTGCTTAGATTTTTCGGTCAAAATCTCAATGTTGCCGGATGCACTCCAAACTCTCAGGATCGATTAATACACACACCAGCACATGCAAAACGGTGTGCGCACTTCGTTTGTACGCTTAATAGGGCCGCTGTGGCAGTTGGAAGATGGGTCATGAAATCCATCAGAACAGCCTTAATAACCACTGCTTAGATATTGCGGTCAAAATCTCAATGTTGTCGGATGCACTCCAAACTCTCAGGATCGATTAATACACACACCAGCACATGCAAAACGGTGTGCGCACTTCGTTTGTAGGCCTAATAGGGCCGCTGTGGCAGTTGGAAGATGGGTCATGAAATCCATCAGAACAGCCTTACTAACCACTGCTTAGATATTGCGGTCAAAATCTCAATGTTGTCGGATGCACTCCAAACTCTCAGGATCGATTAATACACACACCAGCACATGCAAAACGGTGTGCGCACTTCGTTGGTAGGCCTAATAGGGCCGCTGTGGCAGTTGGAAGATGGGTCATGAAATCCATCAGAACAGCCTTACTAACCACTGCTTAGATATTGCGGTCAAAATCTCAATGTTGTCGGATGCACTCCAAACTCTCAGGATCGATTAATACTCACACCAGCACATGCAAAACGGTGTGCGCACTTCGTTGGTAGGCCTAATAGGGCCGCTGTGGCAGTTGGAAGATGGGTCATGAAATCCATCAGAACAGCCTTACTAACCACTGCTTTGATATTGCGGTCAAAATCTCAATGTTGTCGGATGCACTCCAAACTCTCAGGATCGATTAATACACACACCAGCACATGCAAAACGGTGTGCGCACTTCGTTTGTAGGCCTAATAGGGCCGCTGTGGCAGTTGGAAGATGGGTCATGAAATCCATCAGAACAGCTTTTCTAACCACTGCTTAGATTTTTCGGTCAAAATCTCAATGTTGCCGGATGCACTCCAAACTCTCAGGATCGATTAATACACACACCAGCACATGCAAAACGGTGTGCGCACTTCGTTTGTAGGCCTAATAGGGCCGCTGTGGCAGTTGGAAGATGGGTCATGAAATCCATCAGAACAGCCTTACTAACCACTGCTTAGATATTGCGGTCAAAATCTCAATGTTGTCGGATGCACTCCAAACTCTCAGGATCGATTAATACACACAACAGCACATGCAAAACGGTGTGCGCACTTCGTTTGTAGGCCTAATAGGGCCGCTGTGGCAGTTGGAAGATGGGTCATGAAATCCATCAGAACAGCCTTAATAACCACTGCTTAGATATTGCGGTCAAAATCTCAATGTTGTCGGATGCACTCCAAACTCTCAGGATCGATTAATACACACACCAGCACATGCAAAACGGTGTGCGCACTTCGTTTGTAGGCCTTATAGGGCCGCTGTGGCAGTTGGAAGATGGGTCATGAAATCTATCAGAACAGCTTTACTAACCACTGCTTAGATTTTTCGGTCAAAATCTCAATGTTGCCGGATGCACTCCAAACTCTCAGGATCGATTAATACACACACCAGCACATGCAAAACGGTGTGCGCACTTCGTTGGTGGGCCTAATAGGGCCGCTGTGGCAGTTGGAAGATGGGTCATGAAATCCATCAGAACAGCCTTAATAACCACTGCTTAGATATTGCGGTCAAAATCTCAATGTTGTCGGATGCACTCCAAACTCTCAGGATCGATTAATACACACACCAGCACATGCAAAACGGTGTGCGCACTTTGTTGGTGGGCCTAATAGGGCCGCTGTGGCAGTTGGAAGATGGGTCATGAAATCCATCAGAACAGCCTTACTAACCACTGCTTAGATATTGCGGTCAAAATCTCAATGTTGCCGGATGCACTCCAAACTCTCAGGATCGATTAATACACACACCAGCACATGCAAAACGGTGTGCGCACTTTGTTTGTAGGCCTAATAGGGCCGCTGTGGCAGTTGGAAGATGGGTCATGAAATCTATCAGAACAGCTTTACTAACCACTGCTTAGATTTTTCGGTCAAAATCTCAATGTTGCCGGATGCACTCCAAACTCTCAGGATCGATTAATACACACACCAGCACATGCAAAACGGTGTGCGCACTTCGTTGGTGGGCCTAATAGGGCCGCTGTGTCAGTTGGAAGATGGGTCATGAAATCCATCAGAACAGCCTTAATAACCACTGCTTAGATATTGCGGTCAAAATCTCAATGTTGTCGGATGCACTCCAAACTCTCAGGATGGATTAATACACACACCAGCACATGCAAAACGGTGTGCGCACTTTGTTGGTGGGCCTAATAGGGCCGCTGGGCCGTTGGAAGATGGGTCATGAAATCCATCAGAACAGCCTTTCTAACCACTGCTTAGATTTTGCGGTCAAAATCTCAATGTTGTCGGATGCACTCCAAACTCTCAGGATGGATTAATACACACACCAGCACATGCAAAACGGTGTGCGCACTTTGTTGGTGGGCCTAATAGGGCCGCTGGGCCGTTGGAAGATGGGTCATGAAATCCATCAGAACAGCCTTTCTAACCACTGCTTAGATTTTGCGGTCAAAATCTCAATGTTGTCGGATGCACTCCAAACTCTCAGGATGGATTAATACACACACCAGCACATGCAAAACGGTGTGCGCACTTTGTTGGTGGGCCTAATAGGGCCGCTGGGCCGTTGGAAGATGGGTCATGAAATCCATCAGAACAGCCTTACTAACCACTGCTTAGATTTTGCGGTCAAAATCTCAATGTTGTCGGATGCACTCCAAACTCTCAGGATCGATTAATACACACACCAGCACATGCAAAACGGTGTGCGCACTTCGTTGGTGGGCCTAATAGGGCCGCTGTGTCAGTTGGAAGATGGGTCATGAAATCCATCAGAACAGCCTTAATAACCACTGCTTAGATATTGCGGTCAAAATCTCAATGTTGTCGGATGCACTCCAAACTCTCAGGATCGATTAATACACACACCAGCACATGCAAAACGGTGTGCGCACTTCGTTGGTGTTCCTAATAGGGCCGCTGTGGCAGTTGGAAGATGGGTCATGAAACCCATCAGAACAGCTTTAATAACCACTGCTTAGATATTGCGGTCAAAATCTCAATGTTGTCGGATGCACTCCAAACTCTCAGGATCGATTAATACACACACCAGCACATGCAAAACGGTGTGCGCACTTCGTTTGTGGGCCTAATAGGGCCGCTGTGGCAGTTGGAAGATGGGTCATGAAATCTATCAGAACAGCTTTACTAACCACTGCTTAGATTTTTCGGTCAAAATCTCAATGTTGCCGGATGCACTCCAAACTCTCAGGATCGATTAATACACACACCAGCACATGCAAAACGGTGTGCGCACTTCGTTGGTGGGCCTAATAGGGCCGCTGTGGCAGTTGGAAGATTGGTCATGAAATCCATCCGAAAGGCCTTACTAACCACTGCTTGGATTTTGAAGTCAAAATCTCAATGTTGTCGGATGCACTCCAAACCCTCAGGATCGATTAATACACACACCAGCACATGCAAAACGGTGTGCGCACTTCGTTGGTAGGCCTAATAGGGCCGCTGTGGCAGTTGGAAGATGGGTCATGAAATCCATCAGAACAGCCTTTCTAACCACTGCTTAGATATTGCGGTCAAAATCTCAATGTTGTCGGATGCACTCCAAGCTCTCAGGATCGATTAATACACACACCAGCACATGCAAAACGGTGTGCACACTTCGTTTGTAGGCCTAATAGGGCCGCTGCGGCAGTTGGAAGATGGGTCATGAAATCCATCAGAACAGCCTTACTAACCACTGCTTAGATATTGCGGTCAAAATCTCAATGTTGTCGGATGCACTCCAAGCTCTCAGGATCGATTAATACACACACCAGCACATGCAAAACGGTGTGCACACTTCGTTTGTAGGCCTAATAGGGCCGCTGCGGCAGTTGGAAGATGGGTCATGAAATCCATCAGAACAGCCTTACTAACCACTGCTTAGATATTGCGGTCAAAATCTCAATGTTGTCGGATGCACTCCAAGCTCTCAGGATCGATTAATACACACACCAGCACATGCAAAACGGTGTGCGCACTTCGTTTGTAGTCCTAATAGGGCCGCTGTGGCAGTTGGAAGATGGGTCATGAAATCCATCAGACCAGCCTTACTAACCACTGCTTAGATATTGCGGTCAAAATCTCAATGTTTTCTAATGCACTCCAAACTCTCAGGATCGATTAATACACACACGAGCACATGCAAAACGGTGTGCGCACTTCGTTGGTGGGCCTAATAGGGCCGCTGTGGCTGTGGGAAGAAGAACTCGAAAAATGGTTAAATTTCACGACCCCGGGTATGTAAAATTGATTGAAATTTCTGATGTCGCGAAATGCTTTCCATTGCTTCAGGATCGATTAATACACGTAAGAAAACATGGAAACAGGTGTGCGCGAGTCATTGGGCCTAATAGGGCCGCTGTGGCAGTTGGAAGATGGGTCATGAAATCCATCAGAACAGCCTTACTAACCACTGCTTAGATATTGCGGTCAAAATCTCAATGTTGTCGGATGTACTCCAAACTCTCAGGATCGATTAATACACACACCAGCACATGCAAAACGGTGTGCGCACTTCGTTGGTGGGCCTAATAGGGCCGCTGTGGCTGTGGGAAGAAGAACTCGAAAAATGGTTAAATTTCACGACCCCGGGTATGTAAAATTGATTGAAATTTCTGATGTCGCGAAATGCTTTCCATTGCTTCAGGATGGATTAATACACGTAAGAAAACAGGGAAACAGGTGTGCGCGAGTCATTGGCGGGCCTAATAGGGCCGCTGTGGCAGTTGGAAGATGGGTCATGAAATCCATCAGAACAGCCTTACTATCCACTGCTTAGATATTGCGGTCAAAATCTCAATGTTGTCGGATGCACTCCAAACTCTCAGGATCGATTAATACACACACCAGCACATGCAAAACGGTGTGCGCACTTCGTTGGTGGGCCTAATAGGGCCGCTGTGGCAGTTGGAAGATGGGTCATGAAATCCATCAGAACAGCCTTACTAACCACTGCTTAGATATTGCGGTCAAAATCTCAATGTTGCCGGATGCACTCCAAACTCTCAGGATCGATTAATACACACACCAGCACATGCAAAACGGTGTGCGCACTTCGTTTGTAGGCCTAATAGGGCCGCTGTGGCAGTTGGAAGATGGGTCATGAAATCCATCAGAACAGCCTTACTAACCACTGCTTAGATATTGCGGTCAAAATCTCAATGTTGTCGGATGCACTCCAAACTCTCAGGATCGATTAATACACACACCAGCACATGCAAAACGGTGTGCGCACTTCGTTGGTAGGCCTAATAGGGCCGTTGTGGCAGTTGGAAGATGGGTCATGAAATCTATCAGAACAGCTTTACTAACCACTGCTTAGATTTTTCGGTCAAAATCTCAATGTTGTCGGATGCACTCCAAACTCTCAGGATCGATTAATACACACACCAGCACATGCAAAACGGTGTGCGCACTTCGTTTGTAGGCCTAATAGGGCCGCTGTGGCAGTTGGAAGATGGGTCATAAAATCCATCAGAACAGCCTTACTAACCACTGCTTAGATATTGCGGTCAAAATCTCAATGTTGTCGGATGCACTCCAAACTCTCAGGATCGATTAATACACACACCAGCACATGCAAAACGGTGTGCGCACTTCGTTGGTGGGCCTAATAAGGCCGTTGTGGCTGTGGGAAGAATAACTCGAAAAATGGTTAAATTTCACGACCCCCGGGTAAGTAAAATTGATTGAAATTTCTGATGTCGCGAAATGCTTTCCATTGCTTCAGGATCGATTAATACACGTAAGAAAACATGGAAACAGGTGTGTGTGAGTCAATGTTAAGCCTATTAGAGCCGCTGTGGCAGTTGGAAGATGGGTCATGGAATCCATCAGAACAGCCTTACTAACCACTGCTTTGATATTGCGGTCAAAATCTCAATGTTGTCTAATGCACTCCAAACTCTCAGGATCGATTAATACACACACCAGCACATGCAAAACGGTGTGCGCACTTCGTTTGTAGGCCTAATAGGGCCGCTGTGGCAGTTGGAAGATGGGTCATGAAATCCATCAGAACAGCCTTACTAACCACTGCTTAGATATTGCGGTCAAAATCTCAATGTTGTCGGATGCACTCCAAACTCTCAGGATCGATTAATACACACACCAGCACATGCAAAACGGTGTGCGCACTTCGTTGGTGGGCCTAATAGGGCCGCTGTGGCAGTTGGAAGATGGGTCATGAAATCCATCAGAACAGCCTTAATAACCACTGCTTAGATATTGCGGTCAAAATCTCAATGTTGTCGGATGCACTCCAAACTCTCAGGATCGATTAATACACACACCAGCACATGCAAAACGGTGTGCGCACTTTGTTGGTGGGCCTAATAGGGCCGCTGTGGCAGTTGGAAGATGGGTCATGAAATCCATCAGAACAGCCTTACTAACCACTGCTTAGATATTGCGGTCAAAATCTCAATGTTGTCGGATGCACTCCAAACTCTCAGGATCGATTAATACACACACCAGCACATGCAAAACGGTGTGCGCACTTCGTTGGTGGGCCTAATAGGGCCGCTGTGGCAGTTGGAAGATGGGTCATGAAATCCATCAGAACAGCCTTAATAACCACTGCTTAGATATTGCGGTCAAAATCTCAATGTTGTCGGATGCACTCCAAACTCTCAGGATCGATTAATACACACACCAGCACATGCAAAACGGTGTGCGCACTTCGTTGGTGGGCCTAATAGGGCCGCTGTGGCAGTTGGAAGATGGGTCATGAAATCCATCAGAACAGCCTTAATAACCACTGCTTAGATATTGCGGTCAAAATCTCAATGTTGTCGGATGCACTCCAAACTCTCAGGATCGATTAATACACACACCAGCACATGCAAAACGGTGTGCGCACTTTGTTGGTGGGCCTAATAGGGCCGCTGTGGCAGTTGGAAGATGGGTCATGAAATCCATCAGAACAGCCTTACTAACCACTGCTTAGATATTGCGGTCAAAATCTCAATGTTGTCGGATGCACTCCAAACTCTCAGGATCGATTAATACACACACCAGCACATGCAAAACGGTGTGCGCAATTCGTTGGTAGGCCTATTAGGGCCGCTGTGGCAGTTGGAAGATGGGTCATGAAATCCATCAGAACAGCCTTACTAACCACTGCTTTGATATTGCGGTCAAAATCTCAATGTTGTCGGATGCACTCCAAACTCTCAGGATCGATTAATACACACACCAGCACATGCAAAACGGTGTGCGCACTTCGTTTGTAGGCCTAATAGGGCCGCTGTGGCTGTGGGAAGAATAACTCGAAAAATGTTTAAATTTCACGACCCCGGGTATGTAACATTGATTGAAATTTCTGATGTCGCGAAATGCTTTCCATTGCTTCAGGATCGATTAATACACGTAAGAAAACATGGAAACAGGTGTGTGTGAGTCAATGTTAAGCCTATTAGGGCCGATGTGGCAGTTGGAAGATGGGTCATGAAATCCATCAGAGCAGCCTTACTAACCACTGCTTAGATATTGCGGTCAAAATCTCAATGTTGTCGGATGCACTCCAAACTCTCAGGATCTAATACACACACTAGCACATGCAAAACGGTGTGCGCACTTCGTTTGTAGGCCTAATAGGGCCGCTGTGGCTGTGGGAAGAATAACTCGAAAAATGGTTAAATTTCACGACCCCGGGTATGTAACATTGATTGAAATTTCTGATGTCGCGAAATGCTTTCCATTGTTTCAGGATCGGATAATACACGTAAGAAAATAGGAAACAGGCATGGCAGTCTGTGCCAACCTCCGACGAGTGCACTTGCTTCCCCGGTGCACAACGCGTGTGCGTGAAGAAAAAATAAAAAAAAAAAAATCTCCGCGGTCCATACCACCCACAACCACATCGCGAGTGCCTCAAAAAAAAAAAAAAAAGTGAAGTGCTGTGCAGTGAAGTGTCTCGGTGTCGAGTGCGTCCGGTCCGCTCCCTCTCGCCCCTTTCCTTCACAAGCCACTGCTGCGCATTCTCGGTCGCAACTCCCGTTTGATTTTATCAGGCGGGTTGATGCGACTGAGAGTGCGTAGCATCTGACGTAGCGGATTTAGAAGTGTGAATTTGTTGGTGGACCAACTCTTACCAATGTATGGGCATAACACCTACATTGGCTGTTGTTGGAAGCTAAATTTAAATTTACACTTCTGATCTTAGCTTTGCCTAAGTCAGTCGGAGTTTGGTTTTTGACATCTCCCCTTTGTAATCTATGGGAAATTTTAGAGTTGATGTGAGCAATGTTCGCGGTCTCAGAGCGAATCTCTTTGCTGTGTACGTCCACCTATCCCGTTACAAACCAGCCGTCTTGGCGCTAAGTGAAACACAGGTAGGCGAAAATACCGAATTATCGGATTTGAACCTGCCTGGATATAGCTTAGTGCCGCTTTTCTTTTTCCACCGCGGTCTCGCCATCTACGTGCGTAGTGATGTAGCTTACCAACTTCAACCACAATACGGCCTTTGTTCCAATCCGGAATTCAATTTTCTGTGGTTAAAATTCCATGTCCGTAAGCATTTAATCCACTACTGCTTTATTTATACAAGTCCAAACTTGGATAGCAATTCAACTTTTAATGAATTCGATGCGCTATCCGATTCCATCTCAAGAATTGTTTCCCTGTATCCTCACACTGAAATTGCCATTGCGGGCGATTTCAATGTACACAATTCTAATTGGCTTCGACATTCAGGCCAGAAAACACCCGAAGGAAGGTACGTTGAAATCTTTGCTGAGGTAAACAATCTGACCCAGCTTGTAAATGAGCCCACACGAATACCTGACATTGCAGATCATTCCGCCAACACACTGGACCTGTTTCTCACCTCTCATCCTGATAAATATTCTGTTGACATATCGTCGCCTCTAGGCTCGTCAGACCACTGTGTCGTATCAGCTAATTTCTCGCTTTCGCCACAAACAGTTAGAGAACAAATTCCGAAAAGAACAGTATGGCTATACGAGAAAGCCAATTGGAGCGGACTCAACAACTTCTTTAGGAATTTTAACTGGTCACTATGCTTCCTCGATAGTGACGTGGATGCCGCTGCTGATATGATCACAAACATTCTTCAGCTGGGTATGAGATCCTTCATTCCCCATAGAGTGAAGTGTATCAAGCCCAGACCAAATGCATGGTATGACTCGAGCTGCAGAGAGGCTATCAGAATAAGAGAGTTGAATTTCCGGTTATACAAAGCCAACCCTACTGAGGAAAACCGGAATAAGTTTAAACGGGCCAGAAATGACTGCAATGCAATAATCCGACGTGTGAAATTCTCCCATGAACAAAAGTTGAGGCAAAAAGTGCTACAATGTCCCAAGGGTAGCAACAACTTTTGGTCATTTGTGAAAAACATAAAGAATTCCGCCTCGTCCTCAATTCCCACGCTCATTTACAATGACATACCAGCTGTCAGCTCTTTGGACAAAGCCAATCTGCTTGCGGCGCATTTTGCAGCCAGCTCAACATTGCAAGATTGTAATTTGTCCCCACCTGTACTCGAGAGCGTTGGTTTCACCATGGGACAAATTCACTTCCTCACTCGTACAGTTGCAAGAGTACTTAAAGATCTCGACGTGCACAAATCCGCTGGCCCGGATGGTATTCCCCCAATACTTCTGAAGAGGTGTTCTTCTTCGCTGGCAAAACCACTGCGTAAGCTTTTTCATCTATCCTACTCTTCAGGTCTCTTTCCGAGTAGATGGAAAACAGCATTTGTCCAGCCCGTCCCTAAAAAGGGCGAATCTTCGTCACCCACCTCGTACCGACCCATAGCACTTACGTCCCTTCTTTCTAAGGTCATGGAAACGCTAATAAATCGTCAGCTTTTGAAATATCTTGAATCGCGGAAGCTTCTTAATGACCGACAGTATGGCTTCCGCAGCAACAGGTCCACTGGTGATTTGATAGCTTATCTCACCGAAAAGTGGAACCAATCTTTGCACAATGCAGGCGAAAGCAAGATAGTTGCGCTTGATATTTCTAAAGCATTTGATAGAGTTTGGCATCAAGCTCTTTTGTCGAAAATGCGTGCTTATGGTGTTGATGAATCTCTGCTTCTATGGATTAGAAACTACCTTTCGAACCGTTCAATCCAAGTTGTTTTGGATGGGTTCAAGTCTGATATCCACAAAATAAATGCTGGTGTCCCCCAAGGCTCTGTTCTGTCTCCGACACTCTTTCTCATTTTTATAAATGATCTCCTGTCTGCCACTTCTAATCCAATCCACTCCTTCGCTGATGACAGCACCCTCAGCTTTTCATATTCGTTCCAAAATTCACGACCCTGCCCTTCGGACGTAATATTGGAACGGCAGCGTATGTCAAGCACATTGAATTCCGATCTGGACAGCATAATTAACTGGGGTAAGAACAACAGAGTGGAATTCAATGCTTCCAAAACTCAATGCTGTTTGCTGTCTCTAAAGCGAACCCCTGATAATCAGCCATTATCCATGAATGGCGCTTGTATCGATGAAACCGGAAAACTTTCCATCCTCGGTATGTCCATCAACACAACACTTAGTTGGAACGATCACATATTCGAGGTCGCCAAAAATGCTGCGAAATGTTTAGGTTTCCTTAATCGATGCAAGAAATACTTCACCCCCTCTGATTTGGCTTTAATCTATAAGGCGTTTATTCGCCCAAAGCTTGAGTATAACGCTCATATCTGGTCTGGTGCCCCCAAGACCACCTTGCACCTACTAGATAGAATTCAAAAGCGAGCGATAAAACTTATAGGAGACAACGATATCGCGGGTTCATTAGACTCCCTTGAACATCGACGAACCGTGTCTTCTTTGTCCGTGTTTTATCGTTACTTTAACAAACGATGCTCTAGTGAGCTAGCCAACTGCATTCCTCCTCTCCTTGAATTCACCCGCAATACACGTCTCGCCAGGAATGCTCATCAGTTTACCCTTAAGCCTGCTTTCGGACGCACAGTGAAATTTAGAGACTCGTTTTTTAGCCGCACTACACGAATATGGAATGCTCTTCCCAGCTCAATATTTCCAATAGATTACAATCCGCAGATGTTTAAGACCAATGTGCACAGGTACCTCCTCTCTCTCTCTCCCTCTATACCTTCGGCCCGTGCTGTGTCTTGACCCCGGACAATTAAGGGTATTAATAACCCCTTGAGCACGCGCAAATTATAAAAAAAAAAGGTGTGTGCGAGTCAATGGTAAGTCAATAGGGCCGCTGTGGCAGTTGGAAGATGGGTCATGAAATCCATCAGAACAGCCTTACTAACCACTGCTTAGATATTGCGGTCAATATCTCAATGTTGTCGGATGCACTCCAAACTCTCAGGATCGATTAATACACACACCGCACTTCGTTGGTGGGCCTAATAGGGCCGCTGTGCAGTTGGGTGTTGAGTGTTAGGTATGTGAGTGGTTAGTGCATGTTGTATGTTTCTTGATCATGCGGATGCGGTGAGTGGTTCGGTCTGGTTACATGCACTTGAGGCGAGTGAAATGCTTAAAAGGAATGTCTCCGATGTACATTCGTCGAAATTCACCAACTGCTCCCAGGAAAGGGGCACATTTGTCCCTAGATAGATGCGGTCACAACAGTCAACATTAAACCTTTCGCTCTATTTTGTACGCACAGTTTTTTTTCTAATAACAATAACATCGACTATAAAAAGTTTCAGGAGGTCTTTTGAATCCTTTTGCGAGTAGTTGAAATATATCGTCTAGGAATTCGATTACCTTGTTGTGATGCTAGATTTGGCAGATAAATTTGGAACTTTTCGACTTTACTCTTGTCCAGCTCCCACTTTATGGTAAAACA
This sequence comes from Eristalis arbustorum, assembly GCA_916610145.1. NCBI lineage: Eukaryota > Metazoa > Arthropoda > Insecta > Diptera > Syrphidae > Eristalis > Eristalis arbustorum. Next base: position 59,778,822 of record OU744317.1, on the reverse strand, counting down.
TAATTTCAAGAGTTTTAGAAACTTTGATGTAAAGTCAAAGTTCACAGTCACAAGTTGCCTATAGGAAATTCCTAGAAACGTAGATGCTTGTAGTGTGTATGGAAGTGAAAACGTTTAACTGATATTAGCCGAATGACTTCGATTTCCCAAAAAGAGAGCAGTGGAACACATATGGACTCATCAATAACTCGAACTCCATCCTTGTTTACACAGATGGGTCGAAGATGGATAAAGGAACATGCGCTGACATCTTCTCCGATTTGTTAAACATGCTTTGCGCCAGGTGGAGATTCTGGCAGCCAAAATGTTATCCTTTTTGGAAATACTACCGGCTGATATTACCATTCCAATTGACAAGCGGTCCTTAAAGTATTTTCCGCTGTAGAAATGCAGTCTAAGCTCGCCGCAAGCTGTCGCGAATAGCTTATGGTTCTTGGTACTCAGCATTCAATCATTATATGCCGGGTCCCTCGCCATTAGGCCATAAACGACAATGAGGTACCAGATGAACTTGCTTAGAAAGGGGCTGCCAGATATCCCGTCCATCTAACATCACATGTTTCCACCCACTTCCCCAATGCAACAAAATGCTAATGATATAAGTCGGTTCGATAACTGAACGATAGAGGCTGTGAGAAGCAATAAGAGGCTTAGAATACTACTCACTACCTTTGTTTTACTACATAATAAGACAAAGAACACTGGGAGATTTCTTCTTCCAGAATCTCCAGAGCACAGTACATATGGTCCGTTCCAGCCATGCAGTGCACAACATCTATATATTCGGAGGCTCCCGCAACAGCAACGAGCAGGACGATGGGAGGTCTTCGTCCAGGAGGGAATCACAATGGGTCCAACTGGACCTAAGTAAGGCGTGGCTCTACAGCTTCTACCCACGGACTAAACCTATCCTATGAGTCAAATGCTAATCACATGCTTTGATAATGTGGCGAAAATCAGAAAATTCCTGAATCATTATTGGCAAGATTTTGAATGGCTAAACATGGGCATTTAAATGCTGGTTTATTGCCATGAGAAAGGCAAAACAATGTTGAGGCTATTCTTGCAGTTATTATCAATTTAAAGACGGAAGCAAATGAAGATTTTTTACAATTTTAAAACAAAATGAAATTTCTTTACAATGCATCATACAAAACAGCCACTGAATTAGACGTCAATATTAAAAGTAAACTGTTTTGCAAGCTTTCCAGAGCATCTTATTTTCCCTTAACCATGATCATATGGTACATTCATATGGTCCATTCCTCGAGTGCCCAAATCAAATCCATACATCACATTCCTGTTATCGTTTACTGACACCTGAACTCAAATAAGATTCTAGATACATAGTAATTTTACGTCTTACTAGGCACTGAATTTTCTTTAACAAATTTTAGATTTTCATTAAATTTTCAAAATATTGAGTTTTATTTATATATCCTTTTTTAGTTAATTTGTTTGAGAGAAAAATGTGGAAACAAAAGGCCCAAATGAAGAATAAGTACTTACAGACACAATTATCTGATGTACAGCCTCAATCTATAAATCAATATGTGCTTACTGGTACTCTTTTATCTACTGTATTATTGGTAATTCTCTTTTAAAGAATTTCAGAAAATTTCAAATGTAGGCCAAGATTCCGGTGCACGAAACATGCATTCTATCAAAACACCAGTAATTGGCGATGGCAGAGCAAAGTTGGCATATGGCAACTATGGCTTACCAAAAATCATAAAAGAAATTTGTTCCGATGATGAAAAAAATCAACTGACCGCAATGCGAACACTTTCAGACTTATTATCAAACGAATTAGAATGTAAAAGGGCTATTCTAGAATTTGATATCGTAAGAAGGTACGTGTTTTCTTTAATAATAGATCTCATTAATTTATTGGACTTTGTGCAATAAACTTGCATGATGAAGTAGTATGTAATTTATATATCTATAATATTAAAACTTCGTTTTCAACTAAATGCAAGAATTTTACTCCAGTAGACCCCTACAAGCCGACGCACTAGGGGCGAGAGGGATTTTTGTCTATCAGACGAAATTCATTTAACATACATGTACTACAACCTTGATGAGGGGGCGCTAGTCGCAATAAAGATGAAACCACTGATTGCATTCTGACAAACAAATTATTATAATGGGATAAGGAAACAGCTTGTGATATAGAGGAGCAGCTTTTAAGTTTTTTAGTAGTAAACTGATCATGATTTTTCAGGAAACCTTAAAGCATATTCATGATTGCAGTCATTTTTACGAATTATTCCCTTTCTTTAGACTTCAAAACATTTTACTGAGACGACGAATACAAACGCATAAGAACCAAGATTTGGTCCCCATCATTCTCCATTGTTTCTGTATGAGTCAATTCGATCGTAAAACTATAAAATATGAGTTTAACGTATGAATTGCTTTCGCAGGCACCTTAGCGTCCACCCATAGAGCAGCATTACAAATGTCTAAGCGAAACAACCTTATAAAGGAATTCTATAATATGGCTGAAGGAGGCGGTCATTGTAAAGTGTCATCGTGTATCTTACGCACACTCACACAACATCCGCAAGTCATGAATCACTTTATCAGCGAGTCACAATGGTTCTTGGTCCTCTCAAAAGTCCTTAAATGTGCTTGCCTGGGTCAGATCGACGGGAATTTGCTGGAGCATTTCAGTCATTTCCTGGAAATCGTTCCACAGATGGCCATCAATGAAGGATTCTTTGATTTAATCTTACGTGAGATGCAGTCCAAGCAAAAGAACCAGCAGATACTTTTGAAGTGTTTTTCATTGCTTTTGAATTGCAAGGAGGGACAAGATCTTCTCGACAAGGATGATGGCATACGTGTACTCTATGAGATCTTGCTGGATGAGCATCTGTCCACGTACGAATATATCACTCAGGCATTTATGAGTGCAACAGCTGCCAGTCAGATCGCGTTGTGGAGATGCAAGCAATTTACGTCGCTGCCACAAGTACTTGTTCGAAGAGCGCACGATAGGAACAATAATAGACAACAGTTGTATTGCCTTCAGGTTATATAACAATCGATTTAAGTGACTTTTTCTTAATGGTGTCTTTGCAGACATTGAGGCAAATAACAACTATACCGTCAGTGAAGAAGTATGTTCGAAAGGTATGCGTCCCACAAATTCGAAGCATCGAGTGTCGTACTGACGACGTAGGGGAAGCTAAAAACCAGCTATTGACTTGGATCAAAAGTGAAGTTTTTAAAAAATAGGAATCAATTGTACTTGTTTCGGGCTAGTTGTTCAATGAACTAAAATTAAAAATTGTCTATATTTATAAATTTCAAATGAATGGAATGTGTTCGATTTTGTTTTCTATTTAGTCTGATTCTAGTTAAAGCATTTCCATTGTTTTTGAGTTTAGCAGTGCATACAGTTATTTAAGCAAGCAAGCAAGTAGTGCGTGATAGTAACGAGACACTTTGAACATGATACGTCATTTTGTCGCAGTAGGTTTATTTTACTTCTTTTCTCAATCGCAATAGTGTTCATGCCATTTATTATGTAGCAAAAGCTCGTTCGTTCGGAATGGTTAAGGAAAAGCCCATAAATTAATTATAGATTTGTTTTGTTCTCCAAAACTGTTTCCGTGTGATGAAAGATGTGCAAGAACGTAAAACAAAAATTATTTACATAACTAATACAAAAGATAATTTATCAAATTTGTAACGAAGCGACTTATATTTATCGGCAATGTAAGATTTATACTGTAGTAAGTGTGTCAAATATGGTCTCCCTTAACATTTTTTAAATAAAACCATACATTCCAGTCCAATTATTTTTTTTTCAGCAATCTTACAAATCATTCTTATATCAGTTCTTAAAATTATAATAAAAAAACATACTTAAAGGAACTCACTCATGCTTACAGTTGACTACTGTAAAACTAGCTTCGTCCAGAGCAATATCTATAGGCTTGTAAAATGAACAGCTCCTTCCCTGTAAATTAATTCATCTTTTTTGATTGGCGCTACAGTCCAACCAGCACGATCTTTCGCCAGCTGCCTCCAGCTGCGCGCACCAAGTTGGTTGAGGTCCTTTTCCACTTCTGTGCGCCATCTCTAGCGAGGTCGTCCTCTTTTGCGCTGAGCCAATGGATCGTTATCGAAGACTTCGGGCGGGGTCCATCCGCTCTAATTGACCTAACCATCTTAAGCGTTGTATCCGAAAACTCTTAACTAGGTTCATGCCGCTCTAAAGCCCGTACAGTTCGTGGTTGAATCTTCTCCTCCAAATGCCATCAACGCAAACAGGATCAAGGATCGCACGCAGAACTTTTCTCTCAAAACAGCCTACAGCTTCTTCCTCCGCTTTCTATAGCGGTCATGTATCTGCGTCATAGAGCAGGACAGGGATGGTATAAACAAAAGTTTTATATAAAGTCAACTTGGTGCTTCGAGCGATTGCTCTGTTACTCAATTGCCTCTTGAGCCCAAAAAAGCAGCTATTGGCAATAGTAATTCTACGCTTAATCTCGTTACTGGTGTTTTTGTCCCGATTAACTCCAGACGAGGTAGACGAAGTCCTTGAGAGCTTCAAAGTTTCTGCTACCCATTATGACGCTCTATCCGAGACGTCGATGTTGTGCGTCCTTTCGTGATGACAGTATGTACTTTGTTTTGCCCTGGTTCACCGCTAGACCCATTTAAGCCGCTACCACTTCAATGCCAGCAAACGTCAGCATAAACAAGCTGTTGAACGGACTTTTGGAAGATCGTGCCTCGGGTGTTTACGTTTGAGTTTCTCACGATCTTCTCAAATATGATATTGAAGAAGTCACATGTATACTAATAGCAAACACAAATGTCACCGGTATGTTCGGTCATAAACAGACGCGTCTAGGCAATCTACCACCACCGACAAGTTACCCGGATATGATAGCAAGTGTGATCAGAACAAATCGTAATAGTGACGCATACCAAAAGGGCCTACAAGAAGGAACAAGAACACCGCAAGAGGTGTACTGTCTGCATCAGACAAAATTACTGCGATGGTAGAGTCCTTGAAATTGTAAAGGTAGACAGCAGTTCCAACGGCTTCGTAACCGGTAGTGCTGAAAAAGGAGCAGCGAAAGTGAGGTCCCCTTTTAATTTTTTAAATCTGATCTGTATACCCGTGTGTTTATTATCGTTAATATATTCCTATCTTCTATCAAAATTACTATTTTTATGTTAAAATTTACACTTCCGATAGTACGTTGTATTCAGCTGAATGAAGTATGTTAAAATGCATGCTGTGAACTTTTTTCGTTAAATACATGTTGTGAACATGTAAAATGATATTTTAATCATTCTTCCGCTCTCAACACTCAACAAGTGGCAAAGTGAAATCAAACACGCAAAATGCAATATGATCAAATGAAATATCACAGAATGAGTTCACAAATTAACCATGCACCAGCAGCAAACCATCGTACCGATGTCGGTTGTTTGTAGTACATGTGGTAACGATATTAATTGCGCGGCAACGTTTTTCTATACTGTACTTTCTGAAATACTCGTTACCAAGTAACGAATACATACGTTATGCTACAGCACCAATAACCCGTATGGTATGTCCTGCTAGCCATACAAAAAAGTAAAGAACAGGCTAGCTGACAAGCAAAACAAGCAGCTGGTATTGAGGTCACTGATAAACTTAAAAATGCTTTATGTCTGGTCATATTCTCTTCAAAAATCTCATCAGTTATATTCTACTTGTAGATTTCCCACGACAAGTGTGCGAGGTATACAAAGTATCGAAACAACCAGTCAAGAAGAGTATTGGAGTTATGAGAATCAAATCGGTTTTATTTTCACGCAGCCAAGAGTATTTATTGTTTGCTTCTAAGTATTCCCGCACCCAACATTATCGAATCAACATCAAATGGGCCAATGCAAAGATTGGGTTATCAGGTGTTTCCGTTTTATAATGACAAATACTATTGAATAATGTTTGCTTTATTAAAATTGGTTAACCTTCCGATAAATAACTGAAAACTAATGTCGTATGTATGCTACTGAATCACTACACAATTTTCTAATGGGTGAAAACATTTACTGAGATTTTAACGAAGTTTGGCGCCACTTGTTTCTGCGATAAGAGTTGCTGTCACTGCATTTTTGGCCTCTTGGGGGTGTACCTAATAAAATAACCTGCCACAACATTTTGTTCAAACATCATTTCCATTGCCGCATCAAAACCACTTTATGCTTAACGTTGTGGCACTCAACGAAAGCAACAGGAGCGAACATTCCTGAGATACAAATAACAAACGGGATGCATTGCAACCAAAAGAAACACTTAACCCATATAACCAGTTAACAATGAAATGTTTCGCTAGTCAATTTGTATACAAGTTACTTCCTTACCTTGATGATTGTTTGTTCCAGGAACATTTGAAAGTGTAACTAAATTACACCCTTAACCATTCCATCATGTTTCTGTTCTCTTAACGAACAATCTTAATGTGTCATGTGGTTCGGTATGAATCTTCATCAAAACTGTTCCCAGTGGCCCTTAAACTGAAATGTTGCCTGCTGCAATTGAGTCAGTCGAAAAATGCAACGTTGAGTGTGTTCCCAGAATGAATTTCCAGTCTCGCTTCACTTCGCAACTATTTAGCATTTGTTCCATGATGTCTATGCAACAGTTCTTAAGAGTAGATGTGTATTAACTTGCGATAGATGTTCCCTAAAATTCATGGATGTACCGGGTAGAACGCTCTGTGTGAATAACCACATCACGACCTTAGTTAATGAATGGCGTATACCACAGACAACAAATTCATTGATCTAAAAATGTTAACATCGACAGGAGAAGGAGTTTTTTGTTTAAGGCATGAGCGTACTCAAAGGGTTATCAATACCCTCAATTGTCCGTGGTGAAGTCACAGTAAAGGCTGACGGCGTAGATTATGGATGGAGAGAGGAGTAAGAGGTACCTGTGCAAATTGGTCTTAAATATCTGCGGATTGTAGTCTGTGGAAATTGGTAGTTCTTAGACGAGTAAAGTGCAATTTAGTTTAGCACGATACTTCCATTAAACCGCTTTTCTGTTTATTGATATGTCTATATATCGTGATGCGGCAATGCATCGGTGATTGCTGGCAACACAAACGGGTAAAGAGAAACGAAATGGAGCTATGAGCATAGCCAGGATATCAATTATACTTCTCTTTGGCTGTGACGATACGATATGTTGATGAAACCTATTGTTATGACCAAGTGCAAAGTTATCCATTTGAAGTGAAGAGAGAATTACTGATGGGAGTTATATCATGAAAGATGAAATCGAAGGTAACTTAATATTGTATCAATTACAATGATATTCAAAATCGAGGAAGAACAGCGTTTTAATTTCTTCAAAATACAGTCAATTAGGCTTGATCTCCGGATGTCGGGTTGATTAATTGTCACTGCAGTTTTTGATAACAATGCCGATGCTTAAAGAGAAATATCATTCTTGCTACTAAACTAGAGCTAATCTCATATGATGCTGTTAGAAATGCAGGGTGTTGTATATTCATAATTGATTTCGTTACTTTTTGTTGTGGGTGAGTGGTCCTTAGCCAATCTGAATGAAAACAGGCCGACACTCGTTGCCGTTAAGCAGTCTTGATATAATACAGCATTTACCGTGTTATTATTGAAATACTAAGCCACATGCATGAAAAGTGACACAAAATCGGCCACCTTGTGTAGACGAATTCAACATTAAGGGTAAGTAACCTTTAATAAGCAAATGCTCAGCATTAGTTTATGAACGCAATATAAATTGTGTACGTATCCTTTAAAGCTTTAAAAATCACCCTTTATACCCATTTCTATTGTCTTGGCGAAAGCAGCTAAATAAATTGATGTCAGTGAGTCATCGCAGGCAGCATAGTCTTGATGACTGGAATGTCAGCGATTGAAGGCAAACATAACACTGATAGAAATAGCGACATTCCTTGGGTCGCCTTATAAGTAAGTAAGGGTGTACCTCTTATATGTATATTACAGTTTGTGAAATAATACAGACTCAGATTTGTTTATATAGACTATGTATAGCCCAGAATATCTTCCAAGTAACCGGTCTATAGCAAATCAATGTTAGTGAAGCGCAATATCCACATAAGTGTCGCAATTGAGGTTATTCAAATCTTTCGGTTTCTGTTCCTTAGGTAATGTCTATATACAGTTATGGAAAAGCGTCTAGTGCAAATCAAGAATACATTAGGACCATACATATGTGGCAACACTGACAATAAAACGACAAAAGGGCGAAAAATGAAAGATGTGATAATGAGTGTAAGCAAAACGGTTGTGCCGGTGATCAGAGCACATACGTGTCGATTAATGTACTTAGGACTAGCGGATTGTGTGTAGTGTAGCACTAGTACAAGTTTGCCTTTTAAAATAAATGGAAATTAAAATAAAATAAATACAATTGAACTAATAAACATATAACACTTTAGAAGACGAAGCACACACTCCAAGTGCTCGTTATTAAAGGTTTAGGCATGCCGCGACGAATTGCATATTGGAGTCTCGCTGCGTCAATTGCGCAAAAGCCCACATTCAAGAGGAATGTTCCTTGGGGAAAGAAAATGTCGAAAACAGGAGTAAGCAGGCGTGAATTCTGATCTTTGGAGCTAATTATCTAATTTTATGTTACAGTAGAGAGCGCCACTTACGGGCCTTATTCCTAGCGTTTCTCTATCTTGTAACAAAAGTCCTAATAAAGGTTCGACACGTATGTGCTCTCATCTTCCATATCATACGCCTCACAGTGGGCAGGTGGCGCTAAAACGAATTCGATCCGATAGTTGACCATGGTTGCCAACTCACATTTTTTAAGTAAGTCCTTAAGGAAAAAAAAATGCCTAATATGGAATCCGGCGAATCGACTACGGAGTAGAAGAAGAAGAAGAAACCAAGAAAATGATTGCAAAGATTTTCGTTATAAAATCAGAAGTGGGGCGAAGGATATTTAAACGATAGCGGGCTGTAAGTAAACAAGTTCTTTTGAAATCAACATTGATTTATGCACGTTTCTTTCAGATTTGTAATATGATCCCAGCTGACAAAAAACAGCATTTACGTATAAAATGTTGACGCCAATACGGCCGCCTATGGTAAGATACACATCCTCGATTCCGGAACCAGTTCGCAGCATGTTTAAGATTCCTGTCTGATAATGGATATCAGACTGGTACTGGTTAGGACTTTGGAGTTGGAATGACATAACGGACAGTTGTTGTTCCCGAGGCTCTCAATATAGAAATTAGAATACTATTAATGTCCAATGTGAGTAAATTTCAGCATGAGCGAAAAAAGCGCCAAGCAAAATTATATATGTAATGAAAAAGAAAAGTTTCTTGTTCTAATATGTCCGGTTGCAACCATTCCTCACAAGTTTTTCCTCCAAATACGCAACTAATTTGGTTCGGCTTGAAAACGTCATAAAATGTATGAAGTGCGGATGAGTTGCATTTTCTATAACAGCATTTTTTCGCACAACTTCACCAACATCCGTGCACTTTCTGGACTGCGTTTTTTTAATAGAAAAATATATGGATGCGAAAGTCAATCCGCCGGATTCTATAATCGGCATGAATATACAGAGAGAAAAAATAATATAATGAAAAATCTGTACAAAAATATAAAATAAAATACCAAAAAGGTGTCCCACGGCGTATAAATTGTATATGTTAGGCATCTACATAACATATACGCCCCGGTGCACGCGTCCGCACAGTCATAGACATAGTTAATATAGTCTCATAAGCTTTACTGTTAGTTAGGTTAGATCAATAAAGCCAAGTTCTTTACCAGTTTCCTTGTCCATAAAAAAAACAACATATTGTCCATGAAGAAGCCTAAGTCAAAATGCACTACTAAATTAAAACCAGAATAGCTTAGAGTAGCCGCATAGGGTCAGTAGCTTGGATATAAGAACGTTTGTATGCTATTTTTAAGCAGTTGTAAGCATTTTGTGTAGCATGCAAATGTATTGAAAAGTAATTTAAAAATAACAAGAAACAAAACAATGCTTATTGACCTAGTTGTTCGAAAGTAAATGTATTTCATTGGAATCATTTTGATTTTTTATATTTTTAAATATGTATATTCAGAATTTCCTCGAATTTAAACATTCCGGCAATGTCTTTCATATTTCAGTCTGAAATTATTATTTTATTATTCTTTTTGAATAAAGAGAACGTAACATTCATCAATTTTGAACTTGGCTCCGGGTGAATTTCATACATTGCATGCAGGTGCACATGAATCTGAAGGTGATTGTTTTCAATTTTACTGAGCCCAGGAAAACGAATGAATTTTTTCCGTATTCATTATTTTTTTTTATTTCTATAACAATAGCTGCACAATAGTTGTATATACATTTCCTCAAATTTTACGTCATGCAAAGTGACGTGAGTCATGGACCAATTAAAATATTTATCATTTAATTCTCGAATCTATTTTTGAGCTATCGATATTGCCATGAGAATTATTAACTTATGCAAGAGATAATCATGCCGAAACAATGTAAGCCCCAGCAGGTATAAGTGATAAAACGGAGCAGTCACAACATTTAGTTCAGCTTATTGTCATACATTAAATAGTAGTAGCAATCGTGTAATTGCTTTCGGTCATACAAGATATTTGCAAGTGAAAGGATATTGATTATTTCCGCATGCCTTATATGATTATAGGCAGAATTGATTGGTATCAATTATTTCACATAATGTATTGAATGAATCCCAATGTATTTATTACTATTTATTCCGGACGATAAGGCTGTGTATATATATTTTGTGGACATAATGCGGAGATTCCTTTACATTGTGACATTGAATGTTGAAATTGTTTTCAATTTAATTTTGGCGGACGGCAGAAACGCAAACTTCCTTTGCGTTTAATACAACGTAATTCATAGGTGGGGTTAGGTCTTAATACTTACGTAATTACATCTCAGAGTGGCGACCCACGGAGAGTCTTTGAGGTGGATTTTAGCTTATGCTACATTCTCTACCTCGTTTTCCACGGAATCTGATTAAATACCGATGACAATTTTATGATTAAAATGCTGGCGTGATTGGAACTATGCAATGAATTGCACTATACATTGTTAGAAACTGAATGATTTCAACTATCGAATAGATTTATTCATTCACCGACTGGGTTGTTAAAACTATACACGGTGGTGGTTGATGGGGAGGGAGAGGTGAATGAGGGGAGGGGTCCCTTCCGGCGATTTCTTCTTCATTCTACTAAATCAATTCAAACATGCTTGCATCATTCAACTGAACGAATCGCTGATAGGACCCGATAGTCCAAAATCCAAACGAACGAAAAAACCATTCATTCAACTAAAACCGTTCGAACACATTGCTGTCATACAAATGAATGAATTCAGTGAAAAAAAACCATTCGAACTCATTTCCCAACTGAGTTGAACTATCGACTAGAACCAAACCATATACGTGAACAATCTGTCATGCAATTATTTTCGATATGTGTGTATAATAATAATAATAATAATAATATAATAATATGTGTGGTGTTACAGCCCGCAGGGGGCCAGGGCCTTGCTTCTCAGCAACCACTCGTGTTGTGCGTGCTATTGTTCTCTCACTAGTGGAAGGAACCTACAGTTTTATGACGAATCCGAACGGCTTTGTTTGAGAAGCTTGTTCTAGACAGGAAATACTCTTTGAGCATTGTAAGTGACTTGAAAGAGGTGGGGTCATGAAAATTGTTTTCGTCGAACAGAGCAGGAATCGAACCTACGACGTCGAGGTTGAAGTCGACGCACATACCCACAACGCCACACATGTACATACAATTTCTCGCTCAAAGAACCTTACATGCCAACCATTTGACTCAGTCCAACCAGCCATACAAGGTCTCTTTAACTCGAGCTAAATTTGACAGCAATTTTTATGCAAGACAGGTGAGACTTGCTGTCAAAATTAGCGTGTGTAAAAGCAGCCCAAGGAAAAACTATATAATATTTTTTTCTTTCAACTGGATGAATGAATGGTTTTCGACTATCGCATAACTGAATAGTTTGCAACTATCGAATAACTAAATAGTTTTTATTCGTTCCCATCACTAGTTTAAAGTGTAAATAGTCTTCGGTCCATCTAGGAGGCACTAGTAAATCGGCTATCGGCAGGAATATAGATAAGTTTTAATTTTAAGAAGTAATAAAGTACTAATACTGTGGTTTTAAGACTTAATTACTCATCAAGCATTTGTTTGATGAAATGTGCGAGATATACTCTCATTTCTTTAAGTTCTGAATGTTACAGTGTTCTGAAAAGGAATAGCCTCTCAAATCAGATGCGATAGCTGGAGAATCTTGGTTTCCGAGGAAGGGATGCATATACAGGCCAACATAATATATACGTCTATACGAGTACTTGAAAATATTCTGTTTATTATTAAAACCATGGTTTTTCGTGGAGAGCTTAAATACCACTAAAACACAAGTGACACATTAATTCATTTTTAATTCATGAGTATATTTTTCCTTGTTTGCCAGGTTCATATGTACATAAATTGAAATATAAGCATAAACACAATTGTTACCATTTCAATCTATATTTTACAAATTGGATATTTCTGTGAATTGGGTTTTGTAAATGTGTTTATATTTCGCTGTTGATGTGTATTTTTTGCCTCAATTTAAACATTAAAAATTAAACATACGATATAAGTATTTTCAAATAGCTGACGAGTGCCGTCAAATAATTTTTGATGCGAGAGCTTAAAGAGGCCAACATATAACTCAGTTTGATTGGCTTTATTTTGACATATAAAGCATTTTTCATATACATTCTACAGTGAGCATGAATATAATGGTTTCAAAAAGTATTTCAATTGACATGGTGAGTTTATTTCAACGGCTGAATATGCACCTGCTGCACTAATAATTATAATAGCCATAATGTGGTTAAAGTTGTAGAAGTCTAGCTTCTGGAACGTGTTTTGTGCTGTGCGTATTATGTAGTATTCCCTCACGTGTTAAAAGCGTTATATTTATTTTTGATTATTTAATTGTTGCACGTATGAACTTAGAGCTTACTTACTAACTTACTGTAAGACTAACTAGATAAACTAATTCATGCGGGGGAAAGTGACTCCACTGATAGTAAAAATCAGATATGGGTGAATGGAAACCAAGGGAATTCTAAGATGTTTTTGCTAATCGTAGCACGTTGCTGATAGGATCAAAATTACCATAGTTGTTACAATGGAAGGATTTAGGAAAAACGGTACAGACCTAAGGCGAGATGGACTAGGGCCGAGTGGACTCGCTTTTAAAAGGGCAGCCGAGTCGATAGTTAGATTTATGATTTGGTAAACGAAGACGATTTCTGCAACTTCGCGCCATTTTCGGTAGTAAAGCACCGCAGGCTGTCTGAGCATGTAAAATGAAGGAATCTAAGTTGAACAGCTTTTATACAAATTGAGTGGCTAATGTAGTATGAAAAGACCTAAGTGTGGCAGAGGGATTAAGTAAGAGTAACAGAATTAGAGAATTTTGTGAACCTGCGTTTTAGGCCCTTTGAATAATGTTGTAAATGTGTGATTGGAAACTGTAACAAGTAATCTCTAAATGTAGGTAGTATGTGTAAAGCGATGTTAATCAAAAAGAAACTGGGCGACTGGGTCATTTTACCAGTGTTTATCAACAAACCGATGTGATCACATGACTAGACACCACTCGACGACAATGTCAAGTATTTAGTCTTGACTAGACTATCTAGACTTTTGGCACTCCAGGCGCCTTTACTGGAATAACGTCGGACGTAATGAACCGAGTGGTATAAAATAGAATCGACCGTTTAAACCACGGAGAGATGCAGAGGGAGCCATTTCATTATAATATATGCAGTACGAACTCGATTTACGCAACTAATTGAAATCAAGGTAGTTGCAGTAACCGAAGTTTCTGCACTTAACCGGTAACATTTTTTTAAATAACAACTTAAAGTCAAAGTGATCGACTTCACAGGTGAAAGAACAATCGAACATACAACACAAGTAGTTGCTGAGAACTTAGGCCCTCTATGGACTGTTGCGCCACTCATATCATTATTATTATTGTCAAAATGGTTGCACTTCTATGAAGATAATGGCAACGTTATAAAAAATTACACTTTTGAAACGAGAGCGAAAATGTCTTCCGGTGGAATACTGTCCTCTTCGGTCCAATTTTAAGTACATGTATGTTGAATGATCGAACTGCAATTTTGGTGTTGACATTCGTCATGTCTTCATTCATGATATGAACAATTTTAACCAATCACATTAGAAACTTTTGAAATCAATTCTTTTACCTTCAAGATGCGCAAGTGCACAGTTTCAAAAGGAATGACGAACCAAAATGATAACATGCAGATAAAAACGGATGAATAAACACTGATCGAGGTAAATTTTTTTTAGAAAAGTTGCACTTACAGAGTTATGACGTGTGACGAATTTGGTGTTGCAAAAATGGAGGGTTGTATAAATCGAGTTTGTACTGTATATAAGGCATGAGTACATAAAGAAGAATTCTTGTATTGAACTCTCAAAGATTCTAAACGTTCTGTGTCAGGTCTAGACTATGGACTTGATGAATGACAATTTTCACTCACTCAAAGCAATTACATCAATCCATAATTCATTAATTATTGGGAAGAACAATCTTTTAACTTTTTCACATTAGACATTAGGTTCTTTATTAAAGACATGAAATGTGTATAAAGTCCTTTTAGTCTCCCATGGCGTGGTCTGCACCGGTTGGGACACCTTTCAATCTCTCCTAAATATGAATTCTATGATAAATACCATTATGTTCGGCAACCACGTGTCTTAAGTGCTGTATACATATGTATTGTATGTATTTACATGAGTTTGTTCAGTCTTTGAGTAAATACATGCACCTTTCATATATTTACTATGCGTTGTACTCTTGTTGTACTTTTGAGGAGCAAATGTCATAGAGAAACACGTACAAAAGAGAGTAAATGAGATGGCTGTTGTTCAGAACTGACGCTTAAACTATAATCTACACTCGCCTAATATAAATTACAAATTTACTGCAGTTCAAGGTCCAAGCTAAACTGGGAGACCAAGGAAATCGCTCAACTGAAGTGTAAAGTAAAGTTTAAACGTGCGCAGTGAAACTAGGAATAACGATTTATTACTTCGCGAATTCCTTCATAGCTTTCCGCGAGCACAGCGGATTCCATGTAAGTGAAATGATGGAGTCTGCCAAGTACTAAGATGGCAGTTTTCAAGAGGCACCTTATTTGTACAAACTTACTTTCTCGAGAACACATCTCTCGAGAACACATTCTTTTGCGAAAACCTTTGATAAAAACGAATTGAATAAAAAAAAATTGACTACACAATTTAAACCTAAGATTCACACCAGAAAAGCTTGAATTGAGAGACAAAGCTTTTAAAACGAGATATGTTATAAATGCACGTATTATAGCATACTCTCAGGTGTTCGTATATAAACAGATCTTCACATTGGTGACTACTGGTTCTTAGCAAAACATGTGATTGTGAATAAGTTACTGAAATGGATGTGTGAAATGTGAACGACTGAATTTTGCATTTATCCCTGTCAAATCTTATATTTATTAACTTCGAAAAAGAGAAAAAATATTCATCTTGGAGCCAGGTCTTCACCGACTCGTTTCAATCGTCTATGCCTAGAATCGGAAGGCATGATGATGCAATGGAATGCCAAGTGTCCAAACCATCGAAGCATTGCTCTTTTCCTTCGGCTGTCCGACAGAAGTAACTGTTTCTATATTGATCGAGCTTGGCCCATCCTATATGAAAGCTTTCACTCCTTTCATGAAAAAAAAAACGCCGAGGTACTGCTCCAATGGGACTCCACACGCAAATAGATTACATTGCGAAGGCGTCTTGGAAATTACCATAACCTGTGATTTGTCCACTTTGACTTACATCCCAGCATCTTCTTGAAAATAAAAGTTTTGTTTTACCTTGTCTGCTGCATGTCTTATCACACTAGTCCTAGTATTTACAGAAATCAATTGTACCTGTTATTGTTTATACACAGTTTCATGTTGCCACTGAGCGGCAAAGTTTGAGTAGCGTTTTATTGATAACGGGGGCTTTCTGGGAGTTGGTTTCAGACGTCTTAAGCCAGATGGATAAATTACTGACTACAAGTTGGCTTCGATTTTTCTCTACTTGTAAGTGTCATCGGACTCGAGGACGGCCTCGATTAATACTTTGAACCGATTTCTTTGAGCGCATGAAACTAAAAAATCTACTGGGCCGCGTAAGTCCATTAGCAAACTCGTTAAACAAACAATGCAAGAAGAACATGGAGAGCGATAGATTTGCTTAGCTTAGTTTAAGTCATTTAACACCTCAGGGGGCATAGGGCGTCAACCACGCCTGCGCGCCATCGAATTTCTGCAACGCGTTTGAGCTCCCTCCAACTCATTCCTAAAGAACTCGATTCCTTTTCAACTGTTCTGCGCCATGTTTGCCTAGAGCGTCCCGCTGCTCTGCCTGCCTGCGTAAGCGGATTCCGCTTCATTCGCATCTAGTGAGTTGCCCTTCATCCGCAATAAGAAGGTTACCACTTAGACTCTTCAGCCGGTGTTGTTTGGAATTCCGACCACCAATGAGTTCCTTGGAAATGTTATAAACGGTCCTACTATCGCACCTATTCCCTGCTTCTTCAGCCTTAGAAGCCAGTGTGTCCATATACTGACGTTTGTCTAGTCTTACGCTACGCAACACTTCTTTCTTCTTCACCTGGTAGTGGACATCTAGTTCGGTTTTCTCTACTGCTGAGGCTAATACAATTCGAACTTGTATTGCTATACGCTCATCGATCCAGGCATCAGCTGTAAGCCATGTACAATAGTGTTATGTCTTCTACCGACATATGTGCTTGCTCCAGTCACAAAAGCATTTTTTACAGTATACCAATGGTCGTCCACGCTTTCCTGTCTTGAGCTGCTGATTCCTTATGCTTCTAAGGCAAGATGGTCCCTAATCTGTTGGCGTACTTGGGGAGCCTTGAGCTTGTCGATTTTGCACCTGGTATTAAGCGAATTACAGCGATTGCTATTGTCGGCTGCAGTACGAAGTCGTATATGAGCAGCACGAAGTCGTATCATAAGCGGCTCCACGTCTGTTTCGAACGTCTAAAAGACAGTTTATAAAACGGCTGTTTATCGCAATGTGATCAATATGGTTAGATGCTCGCTACCTATCAGTGGTTAATCTTGTGGCATTTTATGCTTAAGCCACGTACCACCAAGGACTAGACGGTTGACGTTGCAGAAGTTCACAAACCGTTCGCCGTTGTCATTGGGGTCACCAGCGCTGTGAGCTCCCATTACATGTTTTAGCATAGTGTTGTCGCTGTCTACTTTGGCATTCCTTACTCTACTCTGAAACCTAGCCGTCAATATCTTGTCGCTGTGAGGTTTCCAGGAGCGGCTGGAGTTAACACCATTCCTACTCCAGATCTGCGCGCACTACCCGTTGGTTTACCAGAGTAGAGCATTACAGTACTTTTAGTTGGCGGGATGAATTCGCCAGCGTCCAACCACCTTATCTCACTCAGGGGTGGGGGACACAAATAAGCAGTAAATATTTACTCTAGACTTTACAATATAGAACATTTTCTCCGTTTTGCTTTTATCGACCCATCATCAAATGACAACAACCCATCAACACTATACTGCAACAGTACGGCATATTTAGTTAACTACATCACTACATTAATAAAGTTCTATACAGCGCCGAGTAGAAAATATAACACCTGTTGCCGCTTACCAAAAAACGAGCCTAGTCGATTCTGAAGGAAATAAGTTGATTCTAATGCTACCAGACTGTGTCAACTGTTTGTAGTACTCCTAACTCGATCAAATGAAACCCATAACATATTTAGCACAAAATCATTTCATTGTTATTAGCGTCTAGTCTTAAATAAAATATGTTACATAGTAATAAAATTAGTTATAACGTA
Organism: Eristalis arbustorum; assembly: GCA_916610145.1. NCBI lineage: Eukaryota > Metazoa > Arthropoda > Insecta > Diptera > Syrphidae > Eristalis > Eristalis arbustorum. The sequence continues at coordinate 59,760,797 of OU744317.1, read as the reverse complement.
CATATATACATGAGTGAAGATAGAGCCCTAGGATTAAATTAGAATTTATGCACCCTTGACGTTGTCAAAAGGCACAAGCACACCGGGCGGGCCGCCAAAGGAGCCGGTGTAACCCCTCTTCGTGATTACATCGATCTTTGGCGGAACGGTTACCACTGGCACTATTGGAGCAGTTACTTTAGTTCGAGGAGGAACGGTGTGGTCGGGATCTCTTATAGAGCCGTCCGGTTGAACAGCGTATCCTGGTTGGTTCTGTCGGCCTAGAAAACCTGGTGCACCGCCAAAGCTGCCAGTGTACTTTCCCGTGAAGTCAGTAGCTGTGGTCGTCGCCTTAGCCACGCCAACCGAAGGTTGTGTCGCACTTGTGAAACCTAAAATAAAAATAGTTAAAGACGTTTGGTGAAATGGTAATAAATTCTGAATATTACCGCTTGGTGCTGGACCCTGGAAGAAACCGAATAGCGGCTTGACGTTGTTGGATATCACTTTACCCTGATCGCTCTTGTTGAAGGTGACTTTAGAAGTGGCTTTAGTCGTTGGTTCGGTTGCGGCTAGAAAATTGTTATTTGAAATTGAGTTTATTTGCGATTGCGGTGTGGTGTTGTCCGAATCGTCAGGCGCTATGACTATGGGCGGTGTGAAAAGTTTCGATGGTAACTGCACAGTTGTCTTGGATAGGGGCTGGGGAGTAGTGGGAACAGATTGGGATAGGATAGAGTTATGGATAGAGCTCAATGGGAGAAGTTCAGATGAAATAGATTTTTGAATCGTCACCCCATCTTCGTTTTGGGTTTCAGATTGAACGGATGGTGGCAAGAGATCTCTAAAGACTACCTTATGATCACCGCTACCAGCAAGAGTAAATGGCACACCGGGACCTAAATCGGGATCTTTGTAGTCGTTAAGCCATGTTGGAATCGTCGCACTATCGAAGATGAAATCCGCTGTCGTTCGGGTGGTTGGAGCTCCAGCCGTTGGTCTTACAGTGGTGATGGGTGCGGATACTTGTGGCCTTCCGAGACTTGATGAGAGGAATGGATTGAATTTGGCATCAAGGACAGGGATTGGGGGGACTGTGGGCTTTACTCTGGTTGTTGGAGTTGTTTGGGCTCCGACAAATCCACTTGGCTTGAAGCCAGATGGTTGCACTGCAGACGACTTCAGGGTAAATTGGGAAATTCGATTGGAAATCGGACTCTCAGTAGTCGTGGTGATGGGGGCTGTAGGAGCAGGGAAAAAACTGGTCTTCTGAGTAGAAGTGCTTTGAAGGTTTTTGCTGTTTGTAAAGAACTTAAATTGAAATGGGGTGGGCTTTGAAGGGGGTGGTCTGGTGGTGGTTGTGCGAATGGTAGTTGAGATGGGTGTGGTGGTGGAGGGGGTCGTGCTCGTGGTGGTAGTGCTAGGGGTGGTTGAGGGAATGAATGAGGGTGTTTCGGTTGGCAACTCAGTTTGCCCAGGAATAGTGAAACTCTTAAGATCTTCAAACGGCTCGAGGGGAGGAAGCAAATCGTTTGACAAAGTGTGGTTATATTTGTCGTTATCTTCGGGAACTTCAAATGGTACCGCTACCGATAATTCGGGATCATCGTATCCTTCCAGCCATGATGGTAGGACCACAGCGTCTCCACCAGGCAGAGCTAGTATTTCGGCTGAGTTGCTGCTTGATGCCCTTAGTGGTGCTTGTGTTGTAGTCGTTGACGGGGCCCGAGTTGTTGTGGTGGTTGTAGTTGTCGTCGTTCTTGTTGTTGTTGGCTTGGGTGTAGTAGTTGTTGTGGTCGTAGTTGTTGGTTTAGGAGTTGTTGTTGTGGTAGTAGTTGTAGTTGTGGTGGACGGCTCAGTAATTGGTAAAGTTGGCTCAGCGTCATCCTGTATCTGTATATGTGGCGGCAACAGATCCCATGAGATGACCTTAAATGAATTAGGATCACCCATTGGCATGTATGGCACACCGGGTCCAACATCGGGATCATTGATGTCAGCCAACCAGTCGGGCAACGTGTACTGTTGCGGCGGTGCGGTATCAGGTTCTGCATCATTCGGTAGTGCAACGGCAATAGGATCTATAGTGGCGGGAGGGGAGTTGTTAATAATGGACGATTGATCAGTAGGAAAGTTAGGAGAATTATTGATGCTGCCACCGATAGGAAGTTGATTCGTTTGATAAGTAGAAGGGGGAGAGACATCGTTACTATTATTGTTGTTATCTGGGCTGTTGGGGTGTGTTAGAAGATCAGCAGAGGAGGGATCTAGTGCAAGATCACCGATTAGTAAATGTTGTTGCTTTTGTCCTTGTTCGTGTCCATGTATTTGTAAATTATGTTTGTCGTCCTTACTGACGGCACGTTGAGATGTCTGGTAGTTAAGAAAATGTGCGGATTCGGAATGTGTGCTGTCGTCGTCAATTGTACTTGGCGTCGTCATAGTTGTCGGTCGTAATTGTTCATTGGATGACTCACCAATAAATGGTGGAACCAAACTATCAATTGGTTTCTTTATCTCAGTTATGCCAGAGGCGTAATTCGGAATTTCAAATTGCACGCCCTGAGCTGAGATGACCTTTCTACCATCCGGTGTTTCGATTGGTTGAGAGTATTTGATTGGATTACCATAGCTGTCGATGGCGTCTAAATTGTCAATTAATGGTGGCTGAAGTTCTAATGGAAATGGCGTCTCGTTTTGCTCTGAAAATGGAGGGAGTTGATTTGCAATTTTGTTTTGTTTTGTTGTGTGTTTTTTTTTTGGTGTGTGTGTGTTTTGTTTCAATTCAATAAGTGCATTGTAATGAAAATGCCAGTCACTGTCAGTGACAACAAGGAAGATTAGTTACTTTGTTAGTGTACTAAGGTTGTAAGGTGTAAGGTTATTAACACGTTATATTGTCTTTTCATCTTATGCTCTTTTTATGGCAAAACAAAAGTCTCATCACCTTCATCTGTAGGTACTCATCTTGCAAGAATACACGTTCAAGGGAAGTCAGTCACGATTTTTAAAGTAAGGGGTTATGTCATGCAGGTTAGAAAAATACTAAACACTTACATTTATGTTTTTTTCTGGAATCAACCGTTTAAGGTAAGCATAAAATGTGCATAAAGTTTTGCAGATGATAAAAGGAGGTGAACATTGCTTGACTGAGTTATATTGCTGTATTATTTTGAGTGCATAAATTGATGTCATGTGTGAACATTTTCGAAAAAAAAACAATTACGAATAAAATACAAGAAATTATAATAGACGATTTTCAAGAAAATGTATGATTAATTTTCTTTTGTGGAACTGGTTGATAGATCTTCTATACGCCACCAGCCCATACTCACATGTTCATCGACAGAGTTCGCGATAAGGGATTTTTGGTACTAAAAGCCGGATTTTGTCGGCCTTTTTAAAAGTGTGACAATATTTTTCCTACAATCAACATCTACTTCATAAAGGCTAAATTGTTCAACAAAATTGAGTTCTAAAATATAATACTTGTATTCATCAGAGTTACATCCTTATTCAGTTCTATTTTTCTTAATTAGGGTCATTCACATCGTGATTCCACTTATTCCGTCAAGGTAGTCTATCGACCGGTTTATGACACATATCGGGCAATAGTTCCGTCGTAATTGTTGAATATTCCTTGTCAAAGCCTCAAATGATTTCTTATTGTGTTTATAAACATAGCCTCTTGAAAGGCGGCACAAAGTCGACCAGAGAGACTTATCGGCGACCAGTTAATATGCGAAAAATCGTGAAAAAATAGTCTTATAAATGAAGAAAAGAATTGAGACGCGCAGTGTAAGTCAAAGGGTAATGCAAAATACAATCATAATGTACCCATGAACTCATAAACGTATTTGCAGCTCCTTCAACGCTTTCATTAAGTGCGGTAAGCACTTGGTTCTTTTGAGAGAGAAAATCTGTAATACCTACAGTCTAATCTAGATTTCAGACAATTGTTTTCAACTCGGTAATCACGAGCCGAATTCTTAGAAAAGAAGGGATACAAATGTTTAAGTCTTTACTGTGGTCTCCCTACATAAACTGCAATTACAATTTGCTCAAATATTCATGAATTATATTATTCCTAATTACTCGTTCGAGATATGCCATGCAAACTCATTCGCTCTTATACGTGACTCTTTGTGGCATGTTCATGTCGATCATTATTCACTACTATCTTTTGACGCCATCACGTTTTTACTGTCAGTAGTCATACCATGTTGTGTGACAATAAACTTCTGAGCACGTGCGTGCATACCTGTAGGAAGATTCTATTGTCGTTTTTTTTCCAAGAGAAGCCGGAAGATTCTTTACGATTCTGTGAGGCTGAAGGTTGAATTGTTTACCTGCATGCAATACAAACTTCTTGGATGTACGTATGTTCATTTTTTAATGATTAGTCGTTGAACTTAAAGAGCAATATTTTTGTTTCAGATTCTAGATAACAATGTAAGTAAGATGACGCTTAAAGAAAAAGAGGTTCGTTTCCTGGAAGAATTTAATCATCTAAAGCTAGCAAAAAATTCAATACATTTTTTCCCATAAACTTAGTCATAAACCGAGGAATTATCTTCTGGTTAAAGCAATTCCTGCTCCGCTTCCTTTTGCTTTTCCTCTTTCGGAGGTTTGCCTAGGATATGCATTTAGTTTAATTGCCGTTACATGGGAAATCTATCATCTTTCTAAAAACATCTGCCCTTGTCCTTAATTTCTTTAAAAAATACAACTGCCGTTAAGATTTGCTACTTTAAGATAAATTTCACTGAATACATTACTTGCAAGACCAGCTTCATAGAGTGAGGGTGACTTTTTCGATACAAAAAAAAATACTTCTTCCAATATGCACACTGTCAAAATTCCCTTTATTTTCCATCAACAGATTCATACTCTCGATTTATCTTTTGCGATAATCTGTCTTTTCGGTGGTTTTTTGATCATTTGCGTCGCGTCACTCTTAGAAACGTGTATCCAAGTGAAAATCTGTTTCAATTTAGTTAGTGTAGTTAGAGTAAAGGAGCTATAACCGCTTATAGCCCAAAGAAATTAACATGGGCCTAGCCATGAGGCCAACCTCTGCTTCTTTTTTGCTGGCGCTACAGTCCGTTGTGGACCTGGGCCTCAGTCAACATGCCACTCCATCTAGCCCGGTCTTTTGCTTGTTGCTTCCGGAGGCGTGGGCTTCCTTTACTACGTTGTTCCTCGGGGTTGGAGTCGAAGAATTTCCGGACAGGAGCAAAAGAATATTCGCTCTAAATTACCTAGCCATCAGACACGAGATTAAATTCTTTTGACCAGATCGATGTCGCAGTACTGCCCTTACAGTTCGTGCTTCAGTCTCTACACCATCAGTACATACGGGATCAAAGATAATCCGAAAAACTTTCTTCTAAACGACCATAAATATCCTCGTCCACTTTAGTTAGTGTCCATGCGGCATACAACAGGACTGGGACTGTCAAGGGGTTTCATAGGGATATCTTGGTTCTTCGGGAGAGCGCTTTATTCCTCAAGGGTCTTTCAAGACCAAAGGCACAGCGATTGCCGGAAGATCCTCCGTTTTATGTCCGCTGTGGTGTCATTGATGAAGGCGACGATGTCAATTTCATCAGCATATGCCCGTTGTTCCGTACAAGTATTATTCTTAAGGTACAGCGATATAAAATCAATAAATAAATGAAATCAAATGAAACGAATGTAAAATGAAATGCGAAATGCGACTGTAGAGCTAGTCGCTATTGATGCTGTAATATGCGACTTTAAATTCGATGAATAGATAGTGAGTATCGACTTGAAATTCTTGAGTCTTTTCCCAGATCTTCAGAAGTGAATGGTTGATTCTCGCCATCGTAATTGAAATGTATCTCATTCGTGAATGATCGAAAAAAAATCATTCATTCCATGAAAGTTGGCTTTGAATAGTCATTTGCTTTTACAAATATATTTAATGTAGTGAATTGTTGCGATTGTTGCCAAAGTAACATAACGTGATTTCCAATGGTATTTACACACGACACATTTTTCAACAAACATCAATTTATGCGACCATATACTCCACATACAAGGCCCGTGGCGTTGTGGGTATATTTGTCAACCACAACCTCGACGTCGTAGTTTCGATGCCTGCTCTGTGCGACAAAAATATTTTTCACGGCCCCACCTCTTTCGAGTCACTGACAATGCTCAAAGAGTATTTCCTGTCTAGAAAAAGATTCTCAAACTTGGCCGTTCGGGGTCGGCATAAAACTGTAGGTCCCAGCACACACAATACGAGTGGTTGCTGAGAAGCTAGGCCCTAGCCCTCTATGGACTGAAGCGCCTCTCATATAATTATACATTATATTTTTATATTATACATATATGTTTTCATTTGATGTCAGTGGTTGTTACAGTTATAGTCTCTTCCAAGCGCTCATCACCAGACAAACGGGTTGCGTTATAAATGAAAGTATTTATTGACGACAAAAAAACGTTTTTTTTTTCTCTCAGTGACACCGACAAATGTAAACAACAGCATGATGAACACTTACGCAATCATCATGATTCCATTGTAGTACCAAAAGATGGTAGTAACCCCGTCATCATACTCAGTTTCAAGACACAGCTCGTTGTTTCGAAATACTTAAGTAAAATCAATTACCCCTTACACAACCAATCGTATTTGTGTTTTTACCACTGCATGTTGTAATTATTGTGCTGCAATATCTGAAACGTTTGACGCTTCGTTAATCATCCAGCCACACCTAAGGGCATAATTTTAAGGCACTATCACCTCTGATGTTCCCAGATTCGACGCTACCAGTGTGATAAAAACAATGTAATGAATCACTCATCAAATGCAAGGTTCACTGGCAACTCATTTGATTTTAGCCGTAAGGCAAGCTCATTGAAATAATCTAGTGAAATAATAGAAAACCGGTACATTTAGCCACAAAGAAATGGAGAAACCCACTTCCTGAAAGTAAGTCAGATGTATGTGCGCATGTGAGTATGGTAATTTCGCTTGAACGTGATTTACACCGACTTGCCTGACAGAGGGAAGGAATACAAATTAATTGCATCTTATGAATAGAATTTTCTATTAAATTTTTTTTTTGCAGCAAATCAAAGGCGGTGTTGTGGTGGAAAACTGCTAATACCTATTGAATGCGAATATGAATTGTTGTTTGCTGGTGCAGATGAAGTTGATGAAAGCTGACGTGCGGCGTCGTAGCTTATGCATCTAAGTGTCATAAACAATCAATGGGCTCAGGCCGAAGAGCATTGATTTAAATTGCAAATTTATTCAGGCAACTGTTCCCATGCCTTTGACTGGTCTGGTCACACTCTTAGGTATGCTTGCCATTAATTCAAATGTAGCTGTATCGGATTATACATAGCTATATATGTATGTTGCTTCAGATTTAAATGAATGCTGACCTTGGAACCTGCATCAAACTATGCGAATCCATAACATACTTCGATACTCTTGGTTTAGTTTTAGTGATCACATGTTAATTTCTTTGTTAATTCCACGATAGGCAATAGCTACAATTAACATTGCCGCAAAGTATGTATATTTTAATGGAAAATCTCTTTATATTTACAAATGCGACCAACATTCAATGTAATTTAAGGTTTCAGGTATGTTCCAGGTAAATTTCATCTGGCCGTTATTTCAATTCGAACAGTATCAGTCATTGAGGGGGGACTACTAACAATTTCATATAGTTTAGATAGTGACATAAACACCAGTTGATGTCAAGGTAAAGGATCTTAAAAATTACAATTATCTTTAAAATTACATCAATTAGGCAGAAAAAATGTGGGCGGTAAGTTACATTTTACACTGATACCTTGTGCAATTACATTCAGAATTAAATTGTTGTGTACTGTAAATAAAAGGACATACCCATAACTAATCATGACAGTCTTCCAATCCATATATGAATTGAGGTCAAAGAACTGACTTTCTGCATAATTTTTAATTGATAAACGGTCCAAATTGTTTAACACTTCCAATGCCTTATCGTAAATTTTCATTAATACATAATTTAGCATTTCATTTGAATATGATACAGTATATGTGACGATAGAAGTTATTTTAAACGATTCGTGTATTTTGATATCGTTTTCTAAATTGCTATTAAGCCACCAAACATATGGATTCGTTAATCATTGAGCTTTGACACAATATCTGTTGATTATTTCGCATTCCTCGAACGTCAAAATTGATTAATAAAAATTCAAGTTGTAAATTTATAGCAACCGGTTAATAATAATTAAAATTTTAATCAAACAGTTTCTGGTGCTTTCTATTGCAGAAATTGTCGCCTGTCTATTCTGTACACGCCACCTTTATTAACAACAAGTTGGCCTGGATCCACGAATATGTTATCCTTACACGAGATATACGAGATTTGAATATTTAGATAGAGGAGAAACTCTATCCGTTCGCATCAATTATGGGTTAGATTGGAATATGTTCTTATTCCAAAAATTGGTAAAATAAATACTATATACTATAAACCACCAAACATATGGATTCGTTAATCATTGAGCTTTGACACAATATCTGTTGATTATTTTGCATTCCTCACATGACAAAAATTGATTAATAAAAATTCAATTCGTAAATGTATAGCAACCGGTTAATAATAATTAAAATTTTAAACCCACTAAATTGGGGGTAAGATTTTATATGTTTTTATTTATTATTTCATCAATGGATGCATAATTTTTGACTACAATTATATTTTGATTTTGTTAAAAATATTCAATACAATTTCTTTAAGCACATTTCTATTCGTTTGAAGGTTGACTTCATGATAAATTGAGTTAAATTGTAATAAACAACGGATTATGGGTTCGTTTGTATCTCTCTGGAACGAAAAGAGTCATGAGAGCTAGTAAATCCGGCGACTTAATTCTACAATTGAGTAGATCCTTAATAAAAATAACGCTATGAGCTTGTCTTCGACTTTCTAAAGCTTTTAGATCAATTAAAGCACATCTAGATCTATAATTAGTTTTCAATCCTCTATAGAAGAATTATGATAAAAGGAAAACCAAATAACGCTGCAGTATTCCAGTATGGGGATTACTAATGAAAAATAAAAGGGTTTTAGAGTATAAACATCATTAAATGCTACCGTATTCCGTTTCAGAAGGCCTAGCAAGAAATTTGATTTGGATATTTAGATGTGCTGAGAAAGACAGATTTGAATCAAATATAATTTCACTTACTAATAAAAGTCTCTCGTTACCACGACTATAATCAAACGAGAGTCGTGATAATGAGCGGGAAGCACTAAAAATCTTACACTTGGAAATACTTAACGTACGTGCACCAATCAAAATTTTAATTTATGTCTTTTCGAAGCAATCAGTAATTGTAGAAATTTGTAAAAATATTTACATATCATCTGCGAACATCAGACAATTAGAAAACTGAAAAATTGACAAAAGAATGAAAAGAAGGAGCGCCAAATTACTGCCTTTAGGCAGACCCGACAGAACTTCTATAAAGAAGGATGGTGCGCCTTCAGTTTGAGTTCAATGATAACGATTCAGTTCAGTGATGACGATTAGACAAATAAGATTTTAGCCAATCAAGAAATTTAATTTTAAACCCCATTTTTCTCACCTTTTCAACTAAAAGTCTATGATGAACTCTATCGAAAGCTTTAACGAAATCTGAACATCAACCTACATTCTGTTTTTTAAAATAAAAATACACAAACTTGTGAAAAGACATAAATTCGTTGCAGTGAAGCGACTATTAACAAATCCATGCTGACTTGAAGTTGAATTTTCTTTCATTGCAAAATTCAGTCTATCAAAACTAACTTTTCAAATAGCTTAGGAATTGCTAAAAGTTTCGAGACAGGTCTGTAATTCTTGATTAGTTGCTTGAGGCCACTTTTATATATTGGAGTAATGGATGATAATTTCCACTCCAGACGCCACTGAGTAGTGATTCAGTAAAAATTATTGTTAACACTTTAAAAAGCGAATCAGCGCATTTTGATAATAAAAGAGATGATATCAAATCAACCCCTGCCTTAACATTTGAATCAAGCTGAGTTAAACCATTATTGACTTCTTGATCCGAAAGAGAAAAAATGTCGAAGTCTATTACCGAAGTAAGACCAGGATAAAGATGCATGTAGATTCGGTATCGCAAGCACTTTCACCTGCATGATAAAAGAAGTTCGTTTGGTATTGAATCTACAATTCCATCCATACAAAAATATAAAAATTTCCGCGGTTTGGGTTGTATACCCAAGCACCAATCAGGAAACATAATTATGCTTCGAGTGGTACATGCTGATGTGCAGCAGGCATTTATAGCATAAACAAGTTTCTGATTATGCCATCGTTAACTGGAATTTTTTGCGTTTCCGAGTTGTGTTGTATGACATTTTCTGAGCTCAAGATGTTGTGCTGTGGGATACCCAACATTCATTGCAGGTTATGCCAATGTTCACTAATAAAATTGTTTTACATTGTTTGCCCCTGAACACATAGTATACACACACAACAACTTCATCATAAGTGAATAAGTGAGCATTTCTTTTGACGCAGTTCTTCATACTTATGACACATCAACACATAAACACATAAACGATTGCTTGTCATTACAACTAGTACAAACAACTTCTTTGTGTTTCAGTAAAGATTAAAATAACGCTGCCACCGAGTATGAATTTGCCAAAAGTCAACATCAAGAATTTTAAATACATAACCGCAGCATCCTGTAAGAGATAGAAATCTGCCATAAGTCTTGAACCACTTGACTACGAAAGTTACAATACCGGTTCCAGTGGGTTGGTTGACTTGTTTTTTACCTTTTTGTCTCATGATGAGCCAACGCACATCACATTGACCTTGAGATCTAAATTAATATTCGCTGGAGTTGTCTTCGCAGCTCGTGACTTGTAATCGCTTGCGAAATACTGAGCCCCTGCCCATCTGAGTGGTGCGCTGAGTCAAGTGCTTGCAGCAATTTCGTCTAAGAATTTATTTCAACTGCCATCTCGATGGTCACTTAAATGTCTCAATGTCCACTTGGCATGCTAATGGTCTTAAATAAAAACGAAATTACGTAATAGCCTGCAAAATTATTATGAATCATTCTGGAATTGCACGCAGAAGCGTATGCACAGTCTCCGAATCAGTTTACGATTTTTTATCGGGTTTGGCCTGATGTATCACCTTTGCCATATGGCAGCCGCTTGACCACTGTGAGACGAGATGATACTACTGCTGCTGCAGATGATGATACTGGAATTGCCATTTCTGGACGTGACTTGTATTTAAGGCAAATGATGGCTCCACGGTGGCACAGTGGTTAGCACATTGAACATCAATGTCGTTTTCATAACCAGATCATGCATCAATTAGTGATTCCATTGGCGGCAATGTGCGACTGTGGATTGTATAATCAAAACGAGGCAGACCGCGAAGAGTGTTGACAAGTGTTATTTATGTTGGACGGTATTGATGAAATGCAGGTGTCAAGGTTGCATTCAAAAATGTTTCCTATTCGTTTATTCCGTTGTGGCCGAAGTTGCACTGAGTGTGTTTTTAAGAGAAACAGAAGAAATGTCTGTGGACAGTCGAGTGGATTCAATTACACGACTTTGACGGCCGGTGAAATGTTTGTTGACACATGACGCAAATAAAACTCGTTCTTTGTCAAAAGATTGTGAGTCTTTGTGTGTATCCGTCAGTGGATGCCTTTAATGTTCTAAAAGGGAGGGGGAGCTCACGTTTAATATTTATGGCTGATTTTATGTCCATGTCTGATTGGTTCGATATTCAGATATGAAACGCACATCTTTCAATGCAATGCAAATGACTACGCGGCAGATGATGGCATTTGACTTTTGATTTGCGAAAATGAATTAAAAATTCGAACGTGATCAAGATGTCTACAGATATTTAATGACTGAGTGGACATGTGAAACCATTTGATCAAAAATATATATGCACGCAGTAGGATATTGACATTTTATTTGCTATTTAGTAAAAAATGCTTGTCAATCAAGAATCAAAATAAATATATAGATAACTTTGGTGAACTTAAATGAAAAGCCAATGAGGTGAGGTTGTAGAAATTTGATATTGATTGCAGTGGAATAGAAGAAACACCCCGAAAGTCCGGCTGTCTGCTATGGAACTATCTGTATTTGTCGATGATCGTGGATTCAGTAACACCTTAATAAGCATTGCTGAACATAAATTATATGCAAATGATCCGTTTCCCTAGTTAGTTGACGGCAGATGTGTTACGTAACCACCAACGCTAAATGGCGACACTAGGTAAGGAAGATTCTGTATCTTCATATTTTCTAGTCAGTTTTGAGCTGCAAACTTAGAGTTTTTAGCACTTGCCACAAAAGTGTTATGAAACTTATGGACATTTTTTGCTAAACCACTTGTGCTATATGAGCAAATATGGTTATCGGCAAGGAAGATGCCCACTCTAACTCAGACGTTAGCTTTTCTAGGGAGTGCTAAACTATGATATTTTTGCTGAAGCAGTTCAGTTTTATTATGGGTAGCATTTATCATCTACGGCCGACACGAGGAGGTGTTTTCGAAAAAGGAAAATGAAATTAAAAATATTGGACAGTAGCAGGGGCGGATAGCTGACATCAGCGTATCTGTTCATAGGCTAATCTCCGACAAAAATGGGATGTCTAGTGAGGTCTACTATTATATCATATATAGATGACATGATTTGAGATCTGAATTGCATCCAACCCGATGAAAGTACATATTGCAAGAACATTAAAAAAGGCTAGTCTTACGAAAGGCTTTTCAATAATTTGATATGTGAAAGAACATAAACGAAATGTTTGTTTTTGGCATCATCCATTATGAACAGAAATCTATTTAGGAAATACATTTTGACGCCAATGTGAGTTACCTTGTGATAATGCTATCGAGTTGAATTATTTCAAAGTGGAAGTAGACTTCTAGATGATTTTTCTTACGAAAGGTGAGTGCACTGAGGGAACAAAGGAGTTAATAAATCGTCTCCTCGTCTTACCTCATATGACTCTCAATTCAGCTTGGATCCATTTCATTTGACATCTTTTCCTGAAATACGGTAGAGAGGGATTTATTCATAAACGCCTCAGAAGCGGAAGTTTTGCTGTCATTGTTGGAAGTTTTGAAAACTTGTTGATTCCAAAGGAATTGGGATCTTAACCTCATGATGAGTTTTAGTATTTAATGTGATACATTAACATACGTAAATCATTCGTAGTGTCAAACTGATAGCCAATACGAATCATGTAGGAAATAAAAAAAAAAGAACACATGATACGGAGGACACATAAACAGAAAGTCTATGCTGTTTAGGTATGTCCTAGTTCGATGCTTGTATTGTCACAAGAAAATTCTTTTATCACGAAGTTTACCATTTTACAAAAAAAAATATATAGTTTTTTCTGTGTCACAATGTCAAAATCAATTTATTTCTTGATTGGCCAGCACAATGCCAGTCCAACCAAAGTTCACACTTTTGTATTACCAGAGTGTGTCATAATTTTCTGCGAACTTCACATATGACAACGGAAAACATAAATCTTTGTTGTCAAACTTGGATAATTATACAGTGATTTTTAATTTATGCATAACTTAATAGTGTTAGACAGGAAACAAATACATGAGAGGTCTTGGTTTTATTCCTAATTACCACAGGAATGTTATAGAAGCACTTTTCACTCTGGGATCTTACGCATATAGAAGAGAACAATTTTCACACTTAATCCGTTTGTCCAGTTACTACAATTCTAATTATGTCGGTGTGATTGATCCGTTTACGTTGACGGAAACTTAGAGACATATGCTTTAGAGAGCCAATCAGTTGGATTTAGGAATTAGATGTAATGGTCATAGTCGTTCATCGAGAGTGTTTGCATATAGAAATGAGCACAGAAGTTTCATCAAATAGTATGTCGACAATATGTCGACTGCATGAAAACGTACAAGAACAGTCAAGTTTGTATCACTTTCTTCCTAAATACGGTATATCATTTCTTAATGTCAACGGTATTCATTTAATTTTACTACCTGAATTTCAATCATTTCAATATATTGAGTCGTTTATCATATGTATCATTAAGCAAAAAGGTCGTTCTTAGACCAACGAAATAAAAAGTTCAGCGAAGATTAATTGTTCACGTAGATAAATTAAAATAATAAAAAAAACACAAAGTGAAATAATGCAAATTACAACGGTACGGTACGGGACCTTACGCGACTTTTCCCTTCTCTGGGCACTACTTTATAAACAAGAAAAATCCTTTTTTCTCTTTCCGATTGGGGCTCTCTCGGGGTCTCCCCAAATCGCCACTTTATCACCAAAAATGGGAAATTTTAGAGTTGATGTGAGAAATGTTCGCGGTCTCAGAGCGAATCTCTTTGCTGTGTACGTCCACCTATCCCGTTACAAACCAGCCGTCTTGGCGCTAAGTGAAACACAGGTAGGCGAAAATACCGAATTATCGGCTTTGAACCTGCCTGGATATAGCTTAGTGCCGCTTTTCTTTTTACACCGTGGACTCGCCATCTACGTGCGTAGTGATGTAGCTTTCCAACTTCAGCCACAATACGGCCTCTGTTCCAATCCGGAATTCAATTTTCTGTCGCTTTTGACAGCCATTGCTATCTACATAACATTAGTTCATCAGTCGTGTAGGACTATTTAGTGAATATAGTGAATAAAGTGCTGTCACTACTGTTTTCAGACTTAGACATCCATCTTTTGACCACCGAAACCGAAATCAATTTATATTTTCATACATAATGATTTAGCTTTAGATCTTTAAATCAAAACACTTAATCACGGCACAATATGAAGTGTTTTTAAAGAATATATTTTTTTAAATATTCCCAGACAACATCAAAAAGAAAAAAAAAAAAACAAAAGTAACTTAATTTCTAAATGCAAAGCAAAAACAAATACTAGAAGCTAACATCAAACTCTGAGTGAAAATCGATAAATAAAAATTGTTGCCGAATAACGTTGTCCAACCAGTTCTAACGTCGCAAGGTCATTAAGGTTGTATATAATGTAACAAAAGCGTGTGGGGAAACCCATAATTAGCGGTCAACAAATCATAACTAATTAATGATAACAAATTCAAGTTGAATATTTAAAGAAGCAAATATCTGTGGGATGAAACTAAAATCCAAACGCTATACGGTTCATTCATTCGATTCATTCACATGCCAGTTCTATTAAAAGCATAGTGATCTCACGGTAAGTCTAAGTAAACTTTAAGCAAAAAATGCAGCAATAAATGACGAAATCCTTAAACACGGTCTTCATAAACTTGAAATTTCGTTTAACAAATGGGAGCAATGATCCATTTGTAGTCTTGCTTGTTTGCAGCAATTTTAGCAATCAAGCACGTCCTCTTTAACCAGTCGCAATCATCAATAATCCTATCTCTAGACACCAAACAACGGTATATATATATGTTGATTACTGCTTCTACAAAAGCTTAAAGAATATTTAGTCAAACACAGATTCAAGTTACTATAAGAGCACCTAACTACAAAACATGCAAGACACGTCTGTGAAGCTGTTTGGTATAGACACTCCTTCACCGAACATTGTCTGCGGCTCCCAGACGAAAAACTAAAGACACGAATAATAAACACATTTTTACCAAAGCAGCTAAAACACAAACAATTCATTCTAAGAGCACAATCCAATACCGATATCAATGACTGCTCCAGATACTCCAAGTTGAGAGGCTGCTGCTACGCAACAGATGATCGCTGCTGTAATCCATACGTGAGACTGCTCGGTCGCCCTGCTAATCATGACGTTAGAGTTTTGAAACAATTTATGATTTTTCTGTTCTATTTGATTTAATCACAACAAAACCCGAAACACGAAACACCTCCTTCAGAGAATCACGTTCTTGACACCAGTTTTCCCGTCGTGCAATCGGCGACTGTTTTTCCGCGGAAAAACAAAAACAAACCGAATACAAATGTTAATTATTCCGCAGAATGTATGCCGCGCTTAAGTGATGCGGTTTATGAAATCGGTACACTCCTCGATAAGTGAAGTGTGGGTGGGACGGTACCGCGTGTTGAGAGACTCAAGAGCCCGTGCACGGACAGAGAGACGAGATGTGAACGTGTTGACCGAACGAAAGGAAAACCTTTATTGAATCTGGAATTATTTCATTGACTTCATCTAGCTAAAATCTTGCGGCTTCATCGTTGGCTTGGATCCGGAATCGGTAAAGTTGCGTCGTCGCCGCTGTTTACTGCCAAGAAACACACACACAAGCGCACCCTTCGAATGACTCGCGATATAGACGTTAGGCGAGAGAATAAGCCGGCGATGATGATGTGTTTTTGTGTATAGTATTGTCGAGTGACGAACAAGTCGATGATGATGGTGATGAGCGCTGGCGCTATGACTGCCTTGAAGACGATCACAGCGTCTTGCGAAAAGTCTATTGTTTGTAAATTGTGCAGCTGGGTACCGATGTTGAGGTTTGGGCATTGCACAACATATAAAACCGGAAATAAGTTCCGTGATACCGCAGATCTACAAACGCTTAACGCAATCACTTTTCCCCGTTGAAAAAGGAGATCATAACGCATTGCACCACCATTTCCATTCAGATGTGCGTTCAGATATTACATTGAGATTGTAATTACCTAGGATTTCTTCGGTTAATTGAAGTCTTTTTTGTTTCATTGAAAGCGAGCAAATAGATTGGGTGTTAAGTGTTTCCCTATGTGGACATCGCAACAAATCGACTTACGGCTGCGGGCTGAGGTAAGGTATTCGATGACGCAATGCTATTTATGTATGAACATCTTTCTTTTTGGTAAATTAACCATATTGAGATGTAACTGAATGCTCAAGAGGCGATTATATGCCTGAGCTTCGCTTTTGGTTTCTTCATTCGGTCAAGTGGAGGCAGGCCACTTATTTGGCGAATTTATGAAACTGGTAGCTTGTATCTCGGAGTGTAGCTCACACTCAATTATGGTGTTGAGTTCAGCATTTGAAAGTGATAATACATGATCTCTTGGGGCGATTACGCATATACATACTAATATAGTTTAATTACGCTTAATAATGCGAGCGTTTAAAAGAAAGGCTTTTATAACTAAGCGTTGAGAGATTGTATTCCATAAATGTAGAGCGCATAATCAATTGTAATGGCGGTGCACTTCGCGCCTAATTTATGTACGTAAATATTGTCGGCTAGATTTGGATTTCACAAACAGCAATTTATTTTATCATCAACTGTCACTGCAACAATTCATTTTATTTCAACTATACACATGTACAATAGAATTTGTAAATGACTTGATGAGAGAGAACTGGTTTCTGACAGACTTTCTGAAAACAAACACTGGTCGTAAGCTGCCCGTTCTGTAGCACCATTTACCACAGGTGTTAGTACATATGTGTGTGTACATATCTTCATTACAACTCAGCAATGCATGTAAGCGAGTACGTATTTTTGGTACTTAGAGCAGTGGGTCTCATCGGCACATTACCAGTCCCCAACAAATGTAAAAAAAATGCTATAGCGAATTTATTTACTAAAGCAGTCGGAGCCTGTCTTGTGGGAGAAAGATAAACCTAGCATTTGCAACAACCACTTGCTTGTGAATCTGAAAATACATTTTATTTGAATCGAGGTCTTCGAAGACGTACTATAAGTAATTCGTCCGAATTTGAACCACGCATTGTAGTTGACGGATATATCATGTACACCACAATTATTCGGGTTTTGCATTGAAGCGTACTTCGGATAGTTTAAAAAAGATTTGATTTAGAGTAGATCCAAACATTTATCCACCCTTATGTGGGCACCAGTACCTACACGGTTTGTCGCCTGCAATGAATGTCTTGAAACTGGTTTCATATTTTTGCGAGTACATTAATCATTCGACTTATTTCTTGAAAAGCGAAATATTTGATTACTGAGTGAGTACTTCACCCTTTAATAACTAAACGTCAGGTTCAGTGTTCTAGGATAGAGCGAGTACACTGCACCCAGTACACCGAGTACACCGAATATTATTATTATTATGTAAACTCATTAAACTTAGTGTATTCAAAATGTTGCAGAATAATAAGGATGGGCAATATTTTGAAATAAAAAATAGGGTCGGAACCAATGACACTACGTTTTTCTGAAATCAACTGTCTAGCCTTAGACTGCTTGCGGTGTAGTTAATATTTTACAGCTTGTTTTGTATAAAAGGGGGAACTCGAGTTCATGCATATGCCATCAATCTAATACATTAAGCTCGTCAAAAAAGTCACATTTGTGTTTTGTTATTCACGGAGCTCATTCTTGTTACAGCTCTTTATTCTATGACGTGTCTTCAAAGTATGGAGAATCATACGGTAACTTACATACTACACACAGATCAGAAAGGCGAATTGCCATGGCGACTTTCCTGGGTGAACTTATTCTTACCTCACTAGCTATGTTCGTTTGTTAACAGATAATACGATCATAACACCTATACTCGATGACAGTAAGACAGACAGCACCCAATTGTGAATTTTATTCGGTGCACTGGGTGTACTCTGTGTACTTGGTATATTTTGACCAGTTATGCGTGAACTTGATTCGTTTGAGTAAGACACCCATGAATCAGGGCGAAAGCAATCAGTGTCTTCGTTTCGTTATCAGGTCATCGAATGATGTTCAGTTTTCAGTGCAAACTATACCGAATGATTTCAAATGAATAGAGTACATTGAAGTACTGTACACTGTAAGAAAACTCAAACGAGTACATTTATACAGACCTCTATTAGCTCTATAGACATATCCTTGCTAGCGTTGGTGCAATGCAATCAAAATGAGCAGAAATGGTATTCCAAGTCTGTTATTGATAGACAAACTTGTGTGTTTCCTAGAATCATGGATGCTGTGATTTTTGATAATTTTTCAGAAACTTCTTTTCAAACATTACTGCCTTAGCGCCGACATATTTTAAAATAATGAAAATGTTTTTTCTTGAGTTTCAAATAAGGCGGTTCGACTGTAGCTGTTTCATTTTCGCTCAATTTTCTTTATTTTGTTTTTCGAGTGTACTACGGGTTATTATATTCTGTCGGTGGCATGGTAAGTGAACACCCCAACTTGTTGCTAGATCGATCAAACATTTTATTGTGTCTACCACATCTGACAGCTGATTGATCTATCTTCATAGCAGTTGTAGTTATCCATCTTGTCCAATCAGTACTCACAACTACATCCTGAGAGATGGGGGGTAGAATCTCAAAATATTCCGTACTAAAATCGGATTGCTGTATTTTATTATGATTGTACTGGTCCTTTCGAAAATCTGACGTGATTCATTGAAATTTGGTTCATAGTGACAAGTTGTGCCCCATGCCAAATAGAGCAGAAAACATTTTTTAATGTCCTTAATAAAGCTGTGGTGGCCCGTGGCGTTGTGGGTATGTGCGTCGACCCGACGTCGTAGGTTCGATTCCTGCTCTGTGCGGCGAAAACAATTTTCACGACCCCACCTCTTTCGAGTCACTGACAATGCTCAAAGAGTATTTCCTGTCTAGAAAAAACTTCTCAAACAAAGCCGTTCGGATTCGATTGCGGGTGAATTCAAGGAGCGGAGGAATGCAGTTGGCTAGCTCACTTGAGCATCGTTTGCTAAAATAACGATAAAACACGGACAAAGAAGACACGGTACGTCGATGTTCAAGCGATATGAACCCGAGATATCGTTGTCTCCTATAAGTTTTATCGCTCGCTTTTGGATTCTATCTAGTAGGTGAAGGGTTGTCTTGGGGGCACCAGACCAGATATGAGCGTTAAACTCAAGCTTAAGGCGAATATACGCCTTATATATTAAAGCCAAATCAGAGGGGGTGAAGTATTTCTTGCATCGATTAAGGAAACCTAAACATTACCCAGCAGAGGGGTGAAGTATTTCTTGCATCGATTAAGGAAACCTAAACATTACCCAGCATTTTTGGCGACCTAGAATATGTGATTGTTCCAACTAAGTGTTGTGTTGATGCACATACCAAAGATGGAAAGTTTTACGGTTTCGTCGACACAAGCGCCATTCATGGATAATGACTGATTAGCAGGGGTTCGCTTTAGAGAGAGCAGACCGCATTGCGTTTTGAAAGCATTAAGTTCCAGTCTGTTGTTCTTACCACATTTAATTATGCTGTCCAGATCGGAATTCAATGTGCTTGACATACGCTGCCGTTCCAATACTACGTCCGAAGGGCCGGGTCGTGAATTTCGGAAGGAATATGAAAAGTTGAGGGTGCTGTCATCAGCAAAGGAATGGATTGGATTAGAAGTGGCAGACAGGAGATCTTTTATAAAGATGAGAAAGAGTGTCGGAGACAGAACAGAGCCTTGGGGGACACCAGAATTTATTTTGTGAATATCAGTAAATATCAATTGAACCCATCCAAAACAACTTTGATTGAACGGTTCGAAAGGTAGTTTCTAATCCATAGATGCAGAGATTCATCAATACCATAAGCACGCATTTTCGACAAAAGAGCTTGATGCCAAACTCTGTCAAATGCTTTAGAAATATGAAGAGCAACTATCTTGCTTTCGCCTGTATTGTGTAGAGATTGGTTCCACTTTTCGGTGATATAAGCTATAAAATCGCCAGTGGACATGTTGCTGCTGAAGCCATACCATCGGTCATTAAGAAGCTTCCGCGATTCAAGATATTTCATAAGCTGAGGATTTATCAGCGTTTCCATGACCTTAGAAAGAAGAGACGTAAGTGCTATGGGTCGGTACGAGGTGGGTGACGAAGATTCGTTTTTTTAATCAACCTGAACCACTTAGTATCGCGTTGGGATTGTCAATATTTTCCTTTTTAATCAAAACATCGAATGTAAGTGAAGTACGAATTAAGCTATAAATTATTTATGAACCACGCCCGCTGCTGCCATTGATATAATCAACACCAAAAACGGCCAAATCAATCAGGCTTACGATGCAAAAATATACATCTACACACTTCTTACGCAAAAGGGTTTTAGCTATAGTTTGCTTGTTCAATTACCGCACCATGATGATGTGAACCACTCCGACCGATCCCCATCCCAATTCGAATCACCCGAATATGAATGTATATAAACGAAATAATATTTACATTGTCACTCTGGTATTTTTTTTGCAAGCAAATCTACCTGTATAGATCCAGATGTCGAGTCACATTAATTGGCAGCATAACTTGTATATATTCATATAGTTTTAATCACATTGTCACATACAATACATACATTTTGTTCATTCGGTTTAATGTCAATGAATTCCCTAACTCGAGGAGGTCACTGTCAGGCATAATGACCGTCTCTGTTTCATTTGATAGTTGATTAATTGTCGTGAACCTTAGTTAAGGATATGGACATTTAGATGCAGCGAAATGAAGTGACATATTCACGCTGGAAGAGTAGTGACCTCACCTCTGGTAGGACTACTCTTTGCGCATTGGGATGTGTGAAGTTCGTCTTATAATATACGTCTTAAACCTACACCATATCACAGTCATATTCAATGCAATGTAAACAGGTTAATCAGTTGTTTTAGTAAGAGGACTTAGTTTGAGTCATAAGTTTAATTGTGATTTGCTTGTATACCAGTTTGTTGCTTAAAGTGCACAAAGGTCAAGAAGATTTCAGATCATTCCAAATCGTTAACGAAATCAGCATGTGAATTAGAATTTCATACCTCTACCACGTTTGAGGATCTCACTTTATGCTTCAACTATCCATATGTAAGTACAATCAGCATGTGAATTTGAATTTCATACCTCTACCTCGTTTGAAGATATCACTTTATGATTCAACTATCCATATGTAAGTACATCTTATATATACAGCAGAATGTTTGGTTCATACAGCCCGCAATGGCTCTGAAATTACACGTCGCAGGGCTCTGATATCTTCAACATAAATCGTTTTAAAATTTAGATGCTGATGAATGGAACCATTTTAAAGTCTCTATACGATACAGTTCGATAGCCCAAGGGCACAAGGGTAAAATAAATGGGTCTAACGTCCCAGTTGGGAATTGTACGTGACGTTAACGCCCTCTCCGCATTAGACCAAAATTGTGCAGAGACGGCCACATGCCTCGGATACTGACGGATTTATTGCTAACGACAGTAGGCAATGAAGAACTCGCGGAGGCCCTTGACTTATATTAAGCAGATATCACTGCCATCCAGGAAAGGCGATGGAATGGGAGAAAAAAAAGCATGACAGGAGATGGAGAGATGTTATGGCAGGAACGACGTCCGAAAGTTTTACCAAATGGTGAAACACTTATCCAATGATAGGACAGAAGCCTCTCCGGATAAAAACTTACAACTAGTAGTAGAGCCGCAGTCGATACTGAGAATCTGGAAAGATAACTTCTGTAGATTGTTAAACGGCGACGAGAACCAAAATACCGCTGTCAGGTAGAATGTTACACACAATCTGGATGATGACAGATGAGAATTCCGTCCCCCAGATTAAGACGATGTCACGATTGCTATGTCAAGACTTAAGTCTAACAAAGCTGCTGGAGCGTACGGTCTGTGCGTTGGGATGGTAGGGCACATGCACCAGCTTATTTGTAAGATATGGTCTGAGAAAAGCATGTCCAACGAGTTGAATCTCAGTATCGTTTGCCCGATCCACAAGAAAGGAGACAGCTTTGACTGCGCCAACTATCGAGGGTTCGGTCTTCTTAACAACGCGTATAAGATCTTTTCTGCCGTGTTGTGTACCCGGCTGGAGGGGTTCATTAACAATCTGTGTCCGTTTCAGTGTGGCTTGAGGCTGGGAAAGTCCACTATAGACTAGATCTTCACACTTCGGCAGATCCTGCAAAAGACAAAGGAAGTGCTAATCGACACTCACCATCTGATCGTCGATTTCAATTCCGCATATTACAACGTGAATAGAAACGATCTATGTCTAGTTTTGACATTCCTGCAAAACTTGTCAGGTTCCGCAATATGACGGTGGAGAACTTTCGCTGCTCCGTGAAGGTCGAACACACCGAGACCTTTAATATCAACAATGGTTTTATGCAAGGCGAAGCGTTGTTATATGATTTCTTTAACATCATACTGAAAAGGATCGTGCAAAGTTCACTGCTAACACAAGAGGCGCGATCTTCCCAAAAATGGTAGAACACAGTGAGCCATCCATGACGCATTTGCAAACATTGAAACGGAGGGGCTTAAAGGGGTCTGGCGGTAAATGAGGGCAAAACGAAGTAGATGCAGTCCTCAGGAAAGGGCAAACAGCCTCGACGTCTTAAACAGAGCATCACAATGCGCAGCTATAACTTCAAAGTAGTCAAAGGAAGTGACCAATTTTGATCAAATTGGCTAGATATAATAACCACATAAAGTATCACATGTGTACGTTGTGTGTAGGTTGTTGTTGTTGCCTTCTCTTTTGCCTGGGAATAAAATCTAGTTTACTAGGATATATGGTATAGTTTTTTGAAGTTGGAAAACTTTCGAGTGCATTCATCTATCGGCTTTCCAAGCACTTCTTTTCAATTTATGTGCGCCTGTCGTGTACTCGTCTTTCACAAACACATGTCGCACAAGTGCTACACTTATAAAGTGATGCAGGAAATCAACTACTGAATTAGATGATTTGTAAGACCTCACATTCCAGCCGAATCGATGCATGCGGTTGGCGAATTTACCCTCGAATGGAGTCACCGAACCTGGCATATCTTTATATTTTTTTCTAGTCAACGACGGTGTTCAAGAAAATTCATCATTGACAATCGATATACAACTGCACTGGCTTTCCTCACGTGAAAGAAAATTACATTCATCATTATTCGCAACTTTAGATTTCTTCGTCAACTGTATTAATACAGAAGAAGCATTTAACAGCAAAGAAACAACAATTAGCTCTTTCTTCTACGCATTACATCTACTTAAAAATCGGTCAGCACATATTTATTACTTGCACCGAAATGTAGAAAATCAATTAAATATTAAGCTAATTTCAATGCCAAGGATTTTCTTTAGATCAGTTCAAAAATGCACCGCCAATACAGTTGCTTGGTTTCTTTCCGTCAAAGAAGTACAATATTCAGACAAGAACTCAGACTTGAGACAGCATTAGTTTCTAGCTATCCTTGACTATGTTTACTTGAACGATAAAATTCAACTGAAAGTGAACTTGATGGACAAGGCCAATGAAATGATAACTGTTAGAAGTGGTCTAGGCTAGTCAAGGCTATATATTTGAAATTTCTTAACACATCTTATCGGTTGGTAACTTAGAGTCCTATAAATATTTAATGATGAAGAACAGCAACATCGAATACATAAAATGTGCCCGTTTATCGAGTTGCGGTTACAGGTTTACCATCGACGCACTTTTCATGAGACTTTCATTCATTTCGGTATTCTAGACTTTTGATTGGAAGAAGTCAATGTCTTCAAGGAGGATGTTTATAGTTAGAATAGCCATGCACACATTAATGTGAATGGATTGAATTAGGAAGGGGGCCCAATGGAGTTCCAAAAGCCAGGTCAAAGGGAAACAGAATAAGAACCGACTTGTCATCAGAAAAATGTAACCAACGCAATTTGATTTTCATTAAGTAAGTAAAGTATTGTTATAAAATGTTGAGGGTCGCAATTTTGGCATTACTTAACAATAACCACGGGAAAATATCAACTAAGATTGATTTACATCATATCAGGATGTTAACCGATTTTCTGTGGCACATATTGGGCGCTGTCCACAAGGGTTACAATTCCGTGAAGTTCCTTAAAGAATCAAAATTCGTGAAAATTTCTTTGCACCCAAGCAAATACTTTGGAGGACAGTATTCAAGCAAACATTAAATTAATTGCACAAGTGAAAAGCTGCAGACTGTCGGTCCATTTAAAAAATGTGTACCAACGAAGACGGATTGCGCGTCAGCACTTCTTTTTCCGTTGACGGTATCCTGATGAAGTGAAACTTAAGAAAGCTTTCTGCTCTAATTACCTCTTCCGGTGCACCTGGCTTATGCAGAAGTTCCACTCATGCCCTTGTTGTTGATTTATTCATTGAAAACATTTTTTTTCAACAAGCAGAATTCTGCGGCTCTAGACATGGGCTGGATGTCTTAACGTGTTTGATTGAAGCGGACATTTTATTTTCCGCTTCTTAGGATCAAACGGAACACCGGATAAATCTTAATTAAAAGTCTTTAAGGATTAAGTGGGTTCTTCTTGAAAATCCTAGGGGCATTTACATTGTTACTTTATGCAGACGAATGGTCATGAAAAAACAAATCGAGTCGGTATGAAATTTCAAAGCATTTACATTGGAGATTGAAATTAAATAAATTATTTTTCATAGCTTAACTATGAAGCGTTGCGTTGTCACTACGCGTTGCGGGGATCCAGCAACGATCCTAGCCGATGCATAGATCGTCAGATCAAGTTGACATGCAAGCTCCAAGCGGTGCCTCCTGGATAGCTCTCACAAGACCTTTTGTGAGCATGAAACGTTTCCCCTGCGGTAGTGCGGAGCGCTTACAACCCGTCCACCGAAAAATATATTTGTTACGGTAGATTAAGCAGCCTCGAAACAACGGCCGAAAGATGGAAAGAGGACAAGTGTGCTCCTGGAATGTAAGAACACTCTACACTCCAGAGACCGCTCAAAAACTCCTCACGCAGTAAAAGGCGGATATTACTGCGCTCCGGGAAATACGCTGGATAGAACAGATGACAAAAGGTTGCACATATTTGGATGCGGTTTAGCCGTAGGAAAACAGCTTCGGTCGAATTTCATCGACTTTAAGCCGATAAGCCATCGCCTGGCTGTGATCCGCAACCAAGGCAGATTCTACAACAGCCTGTCCAAAGTACAATGTCAAAATCGTACTCGGAAACTTCAATGCTAAAATCGGTAAGGACAGACTTTGCGACAACACATAATATAGTTATAAGCAGAAGCCTGGCAATCCCCGGATGGTCAAATCACTAATCAAATCGATCATGTCATGGCGAATAAGCACACCTGAGATTGACAGACCCTACGAAAAAGCGAGAAACTCTCCAGCATGCATACGTCAAGCACAAACACCAACAAGATGTGGTGAAGAATTTGTCAGTATTATCTTTATTGTAGCGAGTAAAGTTTACAATTCTTGTCTTACATGAGGTATATGTTATACAGAGATCCATATTACCACTGAACAAAATTATTACGATTATTTATGAAGAGATATCTAATAGAAAGAAATATTCGAAAGGAAAATGCTGCAAAATAAAAACCTTTCATTTAAAAAAAAATTTATATATATCTTCTTATTCTTTGTGTGGCGCTACAGTCCGGGGTGGACCTGGGCCTCAACCAACATGCCTCTCCAACTAGCGCGATCCCTGGCTAGCTGTCTCCAGTTTCGCACACCAAGTTGGTTGAGGTATATATATACACAAATAAAATGTATACAAAATATCACAGTTCGAAGAAATATTAATATGTAGTTATATTTACAAATAGGTATAAATATTTATATGTAGACAAAAGTATGTAAATACAGTATATACATAAATATAACATATACCTGTAATAAGTTAAGAATAAATATCAGATATATATATATGTATATATATATAAATAAATGGACATGTAATATGTAGGAACTAGTAACTTAAAATCGTCTGACAAGAATATGTTTATAAGCGGACAAGATTATTGATGAGTATATTATCAAACATTTCACATCTTAATAGATATTTTTCTCTGGGTTGAGTTATTCTATCTTGAATACAATCGATGTTAGCCTTATTGTGCAACTCGCTGGTCGAAAAATGCCATGGGAATTTGAGGATAAGTTTCAATAGTTAATTTTGTGCTACTTGGAGCTTTTGGATGTGTGTTTTGGCGAAGCTACCCCAAACAGGACTTCCATATAACAAAAAAGACTGAAAGATTACTTTAAATATAATAAGTTTGTTTTCATTGCTTAGTAAGGACTTTATATTTATCAATGGATACATAACACGAATTTTTTGATTAACTTTGTTGACAATATTGGTTGTTGCTTGGTAGAAAACAAGCTTTTAATAGATATTAGATAGCTTGAGTCTTAGAAGCGTTTAGTTTGATTTTCCATTTGCTGAATTTTGGTTTCTACATCGATACCAAGAACATGGTGACAAGATGTGGTTGCATTACCGCTCGGCCATCAAAGAGGTATCGAAAACTATCCTAGGCTACCTACCACCCCCGACAAGAAACCCGTGGTATGAGGCAAGTGTGAGCAAAAAATACGTTCAACCAACGAGGCATACCAGAGGAGCGCTGCGCAAGAGGAGTACCGAGCTAAAAAAACGGTAGGGGAAAAAGCTTCTACGCCTGAAGAAAAGGTCCTTCTCTATCTCCCAGCTCGAAGAGTCTAGGGACAAACAAAAAGTACGGGCCTTCTACAAAAACAGCCAAAAGCCTGGCCACAGAGCTCTACAAAGCTGATGGTAATGTTTTTCTACATTATGAACATTTTGCGTTTTATTTTTATTATCATTGTTATCTGTCATTCAACTCTAATTTTATTACTAAATTTATCCTTGGAATAACATGTTCACGTTCTCACAGTTCAAGAGGCCCTTCTTAGCCATCACATGTGTTTCTATGTACTGATTGGAGATAAGCTTCTAGTTTTGGTGGCGTTTAAACTAGTTTGTTTTAAATAAATAAAAATAATGCTTCCCACGACAGATCCGCAGTTCCTCAAAAAATGGGCATAAATTCGGAGTGGGTGATAAATATTCATTAGGTGTGTGGAACTGAAAAAAAAACTTTCAGTTTCTTTTAATAAATAACTCATGCCAATTCTTAAACATTCCATTTGGATTGCCACAACTTTAGAACCTGTTCTAAAGAATAAGCTAAAACTAAGAATAACTTTGTTTATGTGTGTAAGATCGATATCTTTATTGGTTTCTGATCATCCGCCCGGATATTATATTACCACATTGACTGGCTGGGCTACCCTGCTGCCTTTGACCATCTGGCACGCGTTGTATTGCTTATAGTGTAATTTCACACAAGAAAGGGACAGACGGTACCAACATTTTATTTGAAATGACTAAAAGTGTAAGATTCCGATTTTGTTAGTCACATTTTTTCATATGCCGAATTCTTAAGCCGCGAGCGCAAATCATTTTTCAGGCATGTGAGGAGGGTCTCAGACGGAGCTGTTCGCTTTGCGACCGCGATGGCTTTGACACCATTTGAATTCATTACAACCATCGATCGTATCGCTCATTCCTTCCTTCGTTCCTAGTCCTAGACGTCTTTGAATTTTAATGGAAGTACATTCCAACATACTTGATGACAGACTGCATGTAAGTTAGGTTCGAAGAGGTTATAGTTTCTGACTGCTAAGGGCAGTCACACTTAGGCCAGAGTAGGCTCATTGTGATACCACGCGGGTTGATTTCTCCTAACAGTGGAACCAGTTGGTGCTTCTAGTTAAGCGATTAAGCTGGCCTATGCTGGCGCTATTTAGCCCATTGAGGTCACTGAAGTAGTAGGTCCCTAGGTGTGGGAACTTACGACTAGCCAGAGCACTACAGGAACAGAGTAGGTGATGTGTGTTTTCTGTCTCCTCTTCATCCATGCAACTTCTGCCCAAATCATTATATGGGGCATTCATCCTGTGAGCATGAGTGCCAATTGCATAGTGCCCGGTTATGACTTCTATATAATATAGGTGGCGCTACAGCCCATTGAGGGTCAGGGTCTAGCTTCTCAGCAAGCACTCGTGTTGTGCGTGCTATTGTTTTCACACGAGTAGAAGAGACCTGCAGTTTTATGCCGACTCCGAGCATTTGAAGATTTTTCTAGACAGGAAATACTCTTTGAGCATTGTCAGTGACTCGAAAGAGATGGGATCGTGAAAATTATTTTTGTCGCTCCGAGCTGGAATCGAACCTATGACGTCGAGGTTGGGGTCGTCGCACATACCCACAACGCCACGGCCACCACGATGACTTCTATGCGAGCCCTTAATGAGTGCTTACTGAGTCTAAGTAGACTGAGTAACCGTTT
The DNA here is from genome assembly GCA_916610145.1 of Eristalis arbustorum. Classification (NCBI taxonomy): domain Eukaryota; kingdom Metazoa; phylum Arthropoda; class Insecta; order Diptera; family Syrphidae; genus Eristalis; species Eristalis arbustorum. The sequence goes on along the minus strand of OU744317.1, from coordinate 59,731,732 downwards.
TAGGCTAAGTGATAGCCAGATTTCTTTTGTCTTTAGACCGGTGCCTTCTAGCCATTTGTGGTATTATTGGTATTATATATATTACTGATATATCACAGCGTACCGGCACCTATATGAGGTGAATGTTAAAATGCTCACCCATCTCATAAAGAGACAGCCTGCAATTAAGGGATGTCTTTGAGTAAAACATGGTATTGGCGGCCTGACTATGGGAACATAGTCATGATATCAAGTTGCTTTTGAGCCATGACAACGCCTCTTAAAAAGCAATGTTGAGATCTTGCAGAGGATCATCCAACGTTTGCCTGTCAGACATCCAGTCCCATCTGGAAGGAATGCTGATCGAGAATTTTTCTCGAAGATAGCCTGGGGTAATTGGCGGTCTGTGTCGCTAGGAAGGAAGTTGAATTCCTTGACAATAGATGAGTGGTCGATATTGAGTTCGGACCACAGTCGGAGTATTTTGAGTTTCAAGGCTGTGCTGGTTGCAGTTTGTTTTCCGAATATTTTCAGTGGCGGAAGACTGAAGGGAATATTCAGTGCGTCTGACGGAGTACTTCTCAGTTCTCCGCTGATGCACAGGCAGGTCAGTCTTTGTACTTGATTGAGTGTCTTGTAGTTGATAGCCATGTTTAGAGCTGTCCACCAAACTGAGACTCCATACAGAAGTGTCGGTCTGACAATTGAGGTGAAAGTCCCGTGAGCGATGCGTGGTTATAAGCCCCATTTGCAACCAATGCCTTTTTTGCAGCTAGAAAGAGCAGAAGAATCTTTCTTCACTCTTTCCTGGATGTTAAGTTTCCACTTAAACTTCCTATCGTTCGTGAGACCCAGGAATTTCGCACTGGTCAAACTGGGCAATTTGTATCTTCTGATGAAGAGTACAATATCCGTTTTTTGTGGAATAACTGCATGTAATAAAATTCCAAAGTTCTTCTACACTAGGACGCACCACCCGATCTCCGTTCACTGCTGACACTGATCATTTTGAGTGAGGATCCTGGAACCTTCGGGATCGAATCGAACTGTCCATATTGTCTACATGACCAATCCACCATATATATTGGATACAAAGACATCTGGCGAGACTAATTTCATTACAAGAACCGTATTCCTACTCCGTTAATGAATCTTCTCGTCCAGATGCCATCAACAAGAAATAGACAGAGAAGATATTGATGTTTGAAAGCGCAGTGTCCAGCAAAGGGCATACAAAAGATCCAATCATACCGAAAAAGAAACTACACAAGAATAAAAAAAAGTGTTTATGTGAATATAAAATACAACCAATAAAACCAGTTTCGCAAGAGAAAAAAGTAAAATTAAAAAAATGTGTACCAGATTTTTCTTCGAAAAGGAACTGATTGTCACGCGAACTGAATCTAATTAATGTCTGTGAGTACATCACTAGATCGACTGTTGGGACTCACTGGTGCTTTTTTTGTGAACTGGATTAACCGTTCTGAACTGACATTGGTTACAATCAGATTGCTAGAAGACAATAGTCCTAAAATTCCGTTGAAATATATAATTTTGTGTGGGTATGCCCTTCGACCCCAACTTCCACGTCGTAGGTTCGATTCCTGCTCTGTTCGACAGAAATAATTTCACGGGCTCCTTGGAGTCACGACAATGTTCAAAGGGTATTTCCTGTCTGGAATAAGATTCTTACACTTGGCCGTTCGAAGTCGGTATAAAACTGTAGGTCCCTTCCACTCGAAAGAGAACAATAGCACGCCCAACAAGAGTGGTTGCTATTATTATTATATATTATATTAGTATGTAACTCAGCATTCACAAAATAAGTGTCATTATACAGAGATTTCCATGTCAATTGCCATCAGAAAATTAGAGCATATGTCACATTATGAAACAATCTTCACATAACATATCCACAGAGCATGAGCGAAAGCGCTTTATTCATATGTAACTCAACAAACCATCCGTAAGCACTCGACTCCCTCACAGTTGCTGTTCAATGAACTTCAATCAGCTTGTGCAAAAACGGGTGGCCAATTAAGACAAGACCATATATGTAAGTGCTGTTTTGCAATTAAAACCACGGTGAACATGTTAATTGACTTCTACTCAATTAAAATTTGCGTTCAGGCCAAGATTAGTAAATTAATCAGGTGACCGCAACAAATGTACACGGTTAGAAAATGTTCACGGGTCATTAGCACATACGTATATACGTACACCGATCCGGTTGTCTTGGCACCTACACGTTTATTCTGTTCGATTGGTGGATGTTTCCGTATGTGAGTAGAAGGCGGGTAAGCAATTGGTGACATCATGAGCCAATAAGTGAGAATACTTTGGAAGTAGATTGCAGTCAATCGGTAGATTTAAACATGACGCGACAATCTCACATATAATAGACTGTCGAGCAAAGTCCAATTTACCAGCCTACCGGATAAGAATTTGCAAACAGCAGAAATGCGATGGCAGTTTTGTTCGATATTCAAGGGCAAAACAGCAAAAAATAACTGTCTGTTATCATATTGAACGTATTTTATTTTAAGCACTGCCAAAGACTTCTGATTGATCAGCAATAAAATGAATACATCTTAAACACAAGTAGCGAATTTCAGAAAATCATTAATATTCATGTATTCATTTCCGAATTCAGTAGACAGTAGACAGAGAGCTATAACTGATGGTTGTATTACCAGACAATTAAATGATAAAAATCTACAGGCACTCCAGTACAGTCAATTGCCAAGTGTACGCAAAGAGGTATGAGTATTTTTTTTTCAAGAAGACAGCTGTCATTTCGAACTGGTCTTCGTGTAGAATTTTGATAAATGACCTTCGCCGATCTGCACGCGTATCAAAGCTATATTACGCAACAAATAAAGCCCACACTAAACGACCATAAACAGTTGGGTCTCGGGATATCATTCCAAGCGGCTAATTTACATTTCAATTCAACTTAAATCGTGGCCAAATTTGTAAGAGGTTTTTAAAGACAATAACACATCCGTTAATCATTTAAGGATGGTAAAAACCAGATATTTGCGACAACCTTTTGGAAGTTTTGTTTTCTATTTTGTGTTGTTTTCAATTAAACTCCAAACAAGCTAATGTTGTTCAGGCTCCGTGATCTTCTTCTTCTTCTTTGTATGGCGATTAAGTCCGGGTGGACCTGGGCCTCAACCAAAAAGCCTCTTTAGTCAACTTGGTCCTTCGAGAGAGGGCTGTATTACTCAATTGCCTCTTGAAATCTACGCTTGATCTCGGTACTGATGCTGTTCGTGCCATAAACTTGGGAGATCTTATACGCGATGTTAAGGAAACTGATCCGTCGACAGTTGCCCAGTCAAAGGGGTTTCCTTTCTTGTGAACCGGGCAAACGTAATAAGATTCCACTCGTCTGGCATGCTTTTCTCAGACCATATCTCACAAATAAGCTGGTGCATGTGCCCTACCAGATCATCTCCAGCTGCTCAAAACAGTTCCGCGGACAATCCGTCCGCTCCAGCAGCTTTGTTAGACATCAGTCTTGATATTGCTATCTTGACCTCGTCTTAGTCTGTGGAACAGAATTCTTGTCTGTCATCGTTCAGATTGAGCGGAACATTCTGCCTTTTTAACAATCTATAGAAGTGATTTTTTAAAATTCTCGGTATCGAACTGTATATCCGTTGTTAAATTTGCTATGTGTAGCTGGCTGGTGCCATCTCACTCGATGTCAGATTGAGAAAACGAGAAAGACTATTGTATTAGGTTTGCACGCCTGAAAAACCTGATGTCTGTAGAGTGTAGAATAAAACTTTGAGAAATCCCATGTCTAAGCCACTGGCAGTCTGTACAGGAGTCATTGCATCTACTCTCAGTGAGGTGTTATATTGAGATAAAGGAAAAAAGAGGAAGAAAATAAAGCACATTGCTACAGATTGTGGTGGACATGGTCCTTGCTTCCGCAGCAACCGCAATAATTGTTTTTCTCTCAGAGTCTCTCAGTTGTTTGGTATGCTGAACTGAAAGAAGTACTCATCTACAAGCTAAAACAGATGGATTATATATAAATAGTCTACAGCTTTTGCATTCCAAAAGATTCTGTGATCTGACGAACGGAGCACGAAGGCGGGACTTGAACAAATGTCGAGAGTTTTGATTAACTTCATGACAGAGCAACCGCCTCTGAAGCCACCACTGATCATCGAAAGAAGAGTTGAAAATTTTTCCCTTTAAACCAAATGGCGCTGGCAAATTAGTAATTATTTGTTAAAGAAGACAACCTTTCTAAATATCATCGACAGGGAGTGTCGAAAGCACCACAGCAACAAGGTTTACAAATTACAAACAAGCACACATCATATCTTTGTAAACACTGTTCAGAAATTAGAAACATTAGCACAACGTCAAACGACGCGCTATATCTGCTTAATGAGCAGACAACATCGAGCATGGCTTCTACCATTGCAGCTACAGCAGTCTATATCTGCTGCCACACTAACACCCCATCCCAATAGAACCAACATGGGCCCACCATTTTGAACCATCCAATGTAAACCCTGACCAGGGATATAAAATATAACACTCTACCGACATCGTCATAGGAAATGTTAGAATAAATAATGTAAGTCGAATTGTCACGGGATATCAAAATGTGTTCGAGTTTAGAAAAGCCACTCTTTTTGTATGGAAAATTGAGGAAAATGCAAAAATGTGGTTAACAAAAAAACCGGGTTAGGGAGAAGTTCAACTTAAGGAGAATACACTGAAGAAAACAACGAGCGATTGGCTTTCTAAGCCAACCATAAAATATAGGACACTACTGCACAAGAGGCCTATACTTTATTTTTGAAAACGAAAAGCGAACAAACTTAAAACGAAAATTACACATTTATTATGTAACATAATCGTGGAGGAATCAGTGAACAACCTTGACCTTAGCGATAGCGATATAAAAATCAGCATAATTTGATTACATCTTTTCAGGTTCACTCACTGAAAATGTACATAACACTCGTGTTCACTATCAAGAATTGATGTTTAGCATTTGAATTACTGAGGTGGTCGGCATAAGAAATACGTTTGCATCACACAGAGAAAATTATAAAAATCACTCGATGCATGTAGTGAAGAGATGTTCATTTTGATAGAAAAAGAATTCCTAAAACCATCAGGCGTCGTCTAGTGCCTCTGAACCATGAAAAGTTTTTTAAGTGTTATTTAATGTGTCATCGACTTGGCACATGTGTTATGATGTAGTTTCTTTTGTAGACTTGGCTCTATTTTCCGGGATCAAATAGCAAGTGTTGGACTTAGATAGACTAACTTATTTTTGATGATTATATCAACTCAAGGCTCTCGCACATAGTATACTTCACATGTGTAGCGTCAAAGTATCCGAACATGGTGAAGTACCTGAAGGAAGGGGATGACACAATGAATGCTGATTTCATTTTACAGTAGCTTCAAGTTCCTCCGGACGAGTTATTGGATTTACTAATGTGCAATTACAAGACTTTATTTATATTTCTGTATATTAATGGTTTCGTTTCGACGAAAAGCAATCTAAAAAACGTAATTAAAATTCAAAAAAATTCTTCAGAAATGTCACAATGTGTCGCTTGTCAACGCTGACGGAGAGAGAAAAGTTAAAAGCTGATAAAACACATCCGTCGCGTGAGCGCCAGCGTTAATATATGTGTGGTAGGTGCATAGATGAAGTGAAATAATTAATAATGGCTAGTATTCATTAAGAGCGTTAGGGTTCCTTATCCAAAGAGTGTCAACGGAACATGCAAACGCTTTTTTCATCATCATACGCGTTCGGCCTAAAGTTATAAAACTCTGGCATATTATGTACTTAATCCATTTTCTGTGTATTTTATGGTTTCACTTAGGTGCCGGTGTGAGATGAGTTCAAATAATCTGTAATTTAAAACCCAGATTTATCTCAAAAATCTTGTATTTAAACAGGTAAACAATTTGAGCAGTTATGATTAGTATTGCAATTAATTTACAAACATTACACATTAAATTTAAAGTAACGATCGGCTCGTATAATATTAGTAATGTGTCGAAATAAAGTAAAATGTTTGCCTCAAATACAGCTTTGTCAATCCTTCAATTCAATTCCATTAAAATACTACTCATCGTTTTGATTCTTCTTCTTCGTGTGGCGCTACAGTCCGGGGTGAACCTGGGCCTCGGTCAACAATCCTCTCCAGCTGGCACGATCCTTAGCCAATTTCGCACTCGCATCGCCTCCAATTTCGCACTCCAAGTTGGTTGAGGTCCTTCTCCACTTGAGTGCGCCATCGGGTTCGTGGTCGTCCTCTATTGCGTTGTCCCACTGGATCGGAGTCGAAGACTCTTCGGGCTGGAGCAGTGTTGTCCATGCGCTCAACATGGCCTAGCCATCTTAGACGTTGAATCCGTAGACGCCTGACTAGACTCATGTCGCTGTCCAGCCCGTACAATTCGTGGTTGAATCTTCTTCTTCAGGAACCTTCAACGCAAACAGGACCAAAGATTGAATTCTCTCGAAGAGACCAAGTGCGTCTTCATCCGCTCTTGAGATAGTCCAACCTTCCTTCCGTCCAACCGTCACATGACCTCGCGTCGCCCTACCATGTTGTTGACGAACGGTTTCAGGCGCTCACACAGAGCGGCAGAGAAGATCTTGTAGGCGATGTTAAGGAGACTTATCCCCCGACAGTTGGCGCAGTCAAAGGGGTCTCCTTTTTTGTGGATCGGGCAAACGATACTAAGATTCCACTCGTCGGGCATGCTTTCCTCCGACCATATCCTACAGATGAACTGGTGCATGCGCCCAGCCAGATCATCTCCAGCTGCTTAAAACAGTTCCGCGCACAATCCGTCCGCTCCAGCCGCTTTGTTCGACTTCAGTCTCGATATCGCTATCTTGACTTCGTTTAGATCGGGGGGACGGAATTCTCTTCTATCGTCATCCATTGCATGGAGTGGAACATTCTGCCTGACAGCGGTATTGGTGTCTACTTCACCGTTAAACAGTCCTTCCAGATTCTCAGTATCGACTGCGACTATACTACGAGTTGTCCCTCTTCGTTCCGACAGGCTTCTGTTCGATATTTGTACCCTTTGGATAGTTGTTTCACCCGCTGGTAAAACTTTCGGACATTATTTCTGCCGTAGCACCTCTCTATTTCCTCAATCGCGTGCTTCTCATGCTCCTTCTTTTTCTTTTGGAGAAGCCGGTGCTCTTGTCCTTCTATCCAGCGTCGCCTTATATGCTGCAAGATTCGCTGAATGCGCCTGCCGACACTCATTGTCAAACCATGGGCATTTTAAAACCTAACACATCAGAGGCAGCTTCTCTGATGGCGTTTTGACAACGGTTCCACTGTTCGTCGATTGTTTCGCCTGGCTGCGTCGAACTCTCAGAGAGCTTAAGAGAGACTCGATCTCAGCAGCCGATTGCGATTGTAGCTTGCCAACGTCAAACTGTTTTGGTCTTGCTCTACTCCGTTGTACAATCGATATCCGAGTTATGACCTTGGCTGCAACAAGGTAATGCTCCGAGTCGAGGTTAGCACCTCGGAACGTTCGTACATCGAGGAAACTGGAGGAGTGTCTGATGTCGATCGCAATGTGATCAATCTGGTTGACGGTTGATTGATCAGGGAATTCACACTTTTCTCACCCTAGCAACACGCCAATGCTTGTATCTCACCTATCCACTGTGTATGTTTTGCTTTTACCACGTCAATAACACGGCACAATTTGCGTTCGCGATTTATTTCAATACTCAATTTCGATCAAATGAATGCGTTCAGTGTTTAACATGTGTTGGCAATTCAAAGTGCGATCAATTAAACACATTAATGTACCATTTACATCAGACGAAAAGAATAGCGCTCAAGGTTGCATAAAAACAAATATTTTGTTTATTTTTCATTTCTTGAAAATGACCAAATAGAGAAAAATGACATTGTGACCAAAAGAATTTAATCAAATTTGGACACAAATGGCCACTGTGGCAACCGTGGGAACAGGCATTTGGATTGTGACTCTTTAGCAGGACAGTCAGATTGTGCACAATTGAAGATTTATTCTTCTTTAAATATGTTTTACCTTCTTACTTAACTTGACCCTTGTCCATCAGACACTAACTTCCTTAACAAGAGCCTAATGAATCTATTTCATGAACATTAGATATGTTATTAAAAATCGTTCAAGTACCGTACGGATTTTAGAAAGCGCTTTAATTTAGGCCTTTTATACGGTTGAAGAGGGGTGTCACATATTCGCAATAAAAAGCTAAATGAAATCACTTGATGATAGTGGTAGTAGTAGAATACCTTCTTGCTTTCTGATTTCTGCTGAATACTTAGCATCTTGGACAGAAGTTCCTCATATGAAAGCACCGGATGAATAATATTCAAATTTGAAACTGAAATCATGCCATAATCACCAGTGTCTGGTTGTGGATGGTGTGCAACTCAAGAAACTAAATATGTACTAATGTTCAAGTAATTCTAGTACTGTGAAGCTCCATTTTCAAGGTTTAAACCTGTGCTAATCATAATTCTAAACCCCTGAAAGAGTACATTTTTAACTGCATACTCCTAGGCTTGATTGCGAAGTAAAATTAGGGTCCCAGAATCGTTCCCTTGTGATATACAAGCATTTTCTTGGTAAAAATGTCGTTATTTGATAAATTGAATTACAAAACAGCACGAAAGGTGTACAGAACTCAAAGATAGGTCTACTTGGGTCCATCTGGCAGTTAAAATGGAGTATGACGAAAATGTGAACGGTGCCTAAACACAGATTTGTTTCGGTGTTTTTGTTTTCTTATACGCTCTAATCGAATCGGCAAGCATTTTTAAGCAAATCGTTCATCAGTCAGATTTCATCAGTTTCAGGGGGACAAAAGAAATTACTCCGAGTACAGGAAAAACATCAAAAAACATGTTCTAGCACTTAGCTCTGTTTCTGTTATTACTTATCTTTAAACTTTAGCTTCACACTTTCACTGTAATTAAATATTCGCTGTGATAAAATATTTCATGAACATCATTTATAAACAAAAGTAATGAACACAAATGGCTACCTTTAGGTACACCCGATGCTACCTTCATTTCCGAGACTAAAACGAAATCCAACACTTTTTCAATATTACAGACGGGACTCCAACGGGATCCCTCGAATCTCTACTCTATACATTCGTGAAGGAGAATTCGTTAAACGTCTTTAATTTTTTAATTGATTTTCTTTGCAAACCATCACTTGCTATATGCATTGTGCAATGAGGAACAAATAATAATCGTAACCTATTGCCAAGCTCTTATGAAGACAAACGACTGAGTGCACAAGCAGTTGATTAAAATGCGCTCTTAATGTTTGATTAATTAAACATCACTTTCAACCATTTACCCTTAGCAGAATGTGTTCAGAACCATTGTGACAAGCAAGCACTGCATGAAGTCCTCCGTCATTATTTCCAGCATTGTATTGCTTGGTTAAACCATACCGTGCCATCACATCGTATGTCCTTGTTTATACTCTTGTCCATCACCATCGGCGAATGAAAACACTTAACAATTAAGAATCCAAATAATATTTACGCAATCCAACTTGAGCTCAGATATAATTAGTTAAATTGGAGATATGTATGAATGTGCATATGTGCGTGCGACTTGTCAAGCTGTGAATGGATTCCCGTCAGTTATGTTTGAATAAAGTGATGTCATCGGATCTGTCACGAGCTGGACATATGGAACAGACAAAAATACTTTTAGACACCTAATGCGTTTGCTTGATATTTTGACTGTTTTTGTGTCAGACTGTACTACACTAGCGATACAAGTAGCTCGTCTATATATTGTGGTGATATAAGTTTGTACTGCAATAAGGACATTTGAACATACCTCCACCGCCTACAGCAACACAGACTGTTTAAACAATTTGGGTTAATTTTCTTGAATCGAAGACTTTTATTTGAGCTATTTAGTGCAGTCATACAAAAGCAGAACTTTGTAAAATATTTAAATAATGAGATACAACTATCAACTTCTCAAATTTTGTTCGCTGACTGTGATAATTTTGCTTCCCAAAAGTTGACAACAAATCAATGCTATAGTATCTTTTAACCTACGCAGGTGTGTACGTGTCTTGGAAAAAACGTCGTTAGCCTAGGATGCGAATTCGAAGCACTATTAGGCTACAGATTTTGCATATTACTTACTATGGATATGGGCCTCAACCAACACTCGTCTCCAGCCAGCTTGATCTTTAGCTAGCTGTCTCCAGTTTCGCACGCATAGTTGGTTGAGGTTTGCGTGCGTCACTTGAGTCGCGGTCTTCCTCTACTGCGCCGTCCCTCGGAGGTGGATTCGAAGACTTTTCGGACCGAAGCATTGGTTTCCATCCGCTCTACATGACCTAGCCATCTCAATCGTTGGATCTTCACTCTTCTGGCTAAGTCGATGTCGCGTTATATCTCCTCCTCCACCACTCACCATCTATGCAGACGGGATCGAAAATCACACGCAGAATATTCCTCTCGAAGCAGTCAAGAGCAGATTCATCCACTTTTGACAAAGTAAAGCGTTACCTTACCTTGGTTGTTCGAGAGAGAGAAGCACCGATTGGCAAGAGTTATTCTTCGTTTGAATTGATAGACAAAGTTTTTAACTAGCTCAAAGTTATGGCTGTCTGCTGTGACGTTCTGACCGAAACGTCGGTGTTGGGTGTCCTATATCCATGACAGCATATACTTGGTCATACCCTCGTTTACCGCTAAACCCATTTCCGTCGCCTCCGTTGCAATACCAACTAAAGGGCCATTGACATCACGCTGCATTCTTCCGATAATGTCAATATCATCGGCATATGCGAGTAGTTGGACGGACTTCTGAAATATTGTTCCTCTCGTGTTGGCGCTCGAGTTTTGAACAATTCTTTCAAGAACGATGTTGAAAAAGTCGCATGACAGCGCGTCGCCTTGTCTGAATCCTTCTTTGACATCAAAAGTCTCGGTTAGGTCTTTACCAACCTTGATGGAGCAGCATGCATTCTCCAACGTCATCCTACACAAACGGACGAGTTTAAGCCACAATGATGCGGATCGGAGATGATTAGGAGACTGATGCCTCTGTAGTTGGCGCAGTTCAAACGGTCTCCTTTTTGTTCGTCCTAAAATTACCTTGGAGTCCTCCGTTCATACCTGTTTAATGTCACACAGGAACTTCATTCATGATGTTGATCTCTGGAAAGGTACTTTGTACTTTGTAACGCTTATTTCTCCCATTTCATAAAATAATTCCTTAGAATTTCTTTTTTTCCTCTTTGTATATGCATTTGTGCTGATTCTTTGAAAATTGTGCAAATTTACACTTTTCTTTTTGCTTGTACAGAATTTAATTTCAAACAAGTCACTTAAAACCTCATGCTTAATCTATAATGTTACTGTACTATTAAAATAGCATAATATTCTTAAGGTACAGCGATACAAACCAATATATGAGCTTCTGTATAAATCATTATACTTGACACTCAACCCCGGTTTGTTAGCATTTGCACAGTTCCCTCTTATAAGCGGCCTAATTGCATAATCCGATCAAACAGCATGACGGTTTTAGATTAATTTAAGAAATATAACACATAGCCTCTGTTAACGCTATGGATTCTACCTTGAAAACGCTGCAGTAATTGGGAGCAAGTTCAATGCGTGTGTAATCGTACCGAATAGTAGTTCTGAACTACCTACCTAAACCATTCGCACAAATTTCAGAACAAAGTTGGTAAAGACAAGAGTGCTCTACTTCATCAATTTTAGCAAAACAAGCCGTGAAGATCCATTTGTTTGAATACTGTAAATACTTTAACAGTTTTCGGTTTCTATCAATCTTATATAGACTTCATTGACCATACCATCTCATAATACTATTATCCCTCTCAAAAATGTATACCCCTCAGTTACCTGAGCTCAGTAAACAATTGTTCAATTTGCACGACACACCATAAAATAGAGATTAATCTACCTTCTCTTCTCTTCCTCCCGTCAAGTACACTCAACAAACGATCAATCCAACACTCACCCTTCTCAACAATTCACTTGCATTGTTGCCGTACACATAATTCATTAAAACCATACCCTGATCTGCAGATCATAAGGGTGTCACTGCATAGGGCGAATACTATCTGTGTGTGCATTTCTAAATGATCGCAAATTAGAAATTGAAACCGCGCTAAATACATCGCATTAGTATGACTTGCATGTACCGAGCAATGCAATTCGTCTGTGCTCGGTGTCTGATATTGAAGCTGGGAGCTGATGTTCACACGAGTGGTGTCCCATAAATTAGCTGGCGCACAGAGGAGTTTACCAAAAAAAGAACGGAACATACACTTTTCGGTGCGCGTGCACCACTGACAACTGCCATTACTGGCGTTCGTCTTAAAGTAATCAAATTAAGAGATTTGAATACCATTTGTGCCATCCGTGTGTTGTTCAGCATCTGCCTTGCGTTCGTGGGTCATCTTTTGTTATACCATTGACGAGAGACGACATCAATTGTTGCTTCGTCCGGCTTGGAGCTCATTCATCCCCTCCTATTATTTGAATGAATTTCTTTTCAGTGTCTATTAAGTCATCGTATCTGTCCCCCGACCTCCTTTGGCCTGCTGGTTTGTGTTCACGCAGTAGATGTTTGCCTCCTTAAAGTCAAATCCGGCAGCGACGATCAAATGTTGGCGTTATCACGTGTGTTATCCGCCAGTTCAGCTGATTTGAATCAAAAAATATGTATTCACTGCTCGCACGGGTACCTATGTGCCTCTTGACATGGTCCTACCATCGGAGGCAAGCGTCCCGGTGGATTCTATTGACTGTGATGAGGGTAATCAGTGCATTGTTGTTTGATTAATCACGTGACTAATTATGTATAATTGATTGGGTCTCAGAGATTTTCGATAAATCGAGGGACCCAAGCTTCGACCCTGTCTGCTCCTTGGTGGGCAATAATTACAATGTAACCATGAAAAATGTTGTAAGACCTGCGTCGAGTATCAGAAGACGTCTGTGGTTTGTGAAAGAAATTGTACTCAATAATCTTGGTGGTGGTGATTTACTGATACAGAACAAATTTAAAGAACATATTGAGAAGTAAATCAAAGGTTCAAGTAGGTAGAAGTAGTTCACAAATTATATTGTGGTTTCTTAGAGAGTATTCCCAATATCAACGTCTTAAATTATTATGAAGCCACGTTTACCAAATATTTTTAATTTCTTTTTTGCTTCGACAGGAATGGATGGATAAGAGCGGCTGACTACCATGGGTGCCTTTGGGCTGAGTAGGGCCGTTGTCTTACCAGAGGGATCAAGTTGACAGCAACTCCGCAGACCAAATATAGATATGACAGATTCTGATATTACCTACCTCTGCCATGTCAATGAGACACAATATGGGAGTCTGGGTGAGTATGCGAGATAAGAGGGCACTGCAATCGCATGATGAATGTCGGAATGTCGCTATGATGTTCATTTCCTCAACCCACTGCCATCTTTTCAAAAACCTTGCTTATGCAAGGAAAAAGACTGATCGACCGGAGATTTGTAGGGATGGACTTGTCTTTCCCGTTTGAGGACTGGCTACATTTTTTACCGATTCCATGGGAAGATGGCTTAGTACAATATTCGGTATACTATCGATTCCGACTGACTTTTTCTTCTTCAGCGAGTTAAGGATACCCTACTTGAGAAATCACGATGTGATTTACGTCGTTGTCGATTGCACTATTTGCCATATTAACGTCACTGAATCTGGTGAAACCTTGATTTTCAGATCGCCATTGTCTAATCTCATTACTAAGATTCATTCTCCAGTTCGTGATCGGCCTACGAACCTCATTAACCGTATACGTATACATTCGCTGAAATACACCAACAATTGCTTTCATCTTTTCTTGGATCCTCAATCACGAAGAAATCATTGTCTAGCACTGTCCCATCTTGATAGTTATTGTTTGTTGTCGGTTGTCCTGGGAAGTCTAACGGCCTGAATGTCGTTTTTACCTTTTCTTCAAAATACTTTATATATTTGCGGGAACTTACTAGCGTTGTTAGATCGTACATCTCGCATTTTATTGCCAAAGTGCAAGCTTAAAGCCACTACTATCTGTACAAATATTTGATTGTTTTTCAGTCAAGAGAAATCTAAATCTTCTACCTGTCTTAAATAGGCTACAGTGATTTGATAATCCTAGGAGTAAGATCCTGCACCCATCTTCGCAGAGGACCGTCCAACGTCCAATAAGTTCTGTAGAGTACGCTGGTTGAGAAATTCTTGTCGAAGATTTGATATTTTTTACAACAATATAAAAAAGCTGTAGGAAACAAATGGGGCTTACAATCGCATGTGGTTCACTGGAGATTGTGTAAGGGATGGCATTTGTATGCGTCAGGAATGCTGTGGTGAGGCAGAATTTATTTCTGTCTACCTCCCTATAAGACTGCGCTGACTAAAAAATTGAAGCCGGGTGACCATATAGAAGGCCGTAGGTTCAATCATTTGGCGTTGCAATTTGCTGTATTAGATTCAACGGAATGATTCCTGCGCGAATCATATGTATGTATTTCGTTTAGCCTCATTGCCACAAATTTCAATGATCCTGCTTGAAATTTAAATTAATTATAATAAATTAAGCAACCAAAATCAAAGCCTTGACAGATGGCACAATATACATAAAATCAAATTATTATTGCCTCCGTAATATTGGAACTTAACAATTTATTTCCCAATCCATTAGAAACCACTAAAAAGCCTATAAAATAATGTGATTTTCGAAAGCAATCAAACACTGTCATAACTTATTCTATGTATTGCTAAATGCGTCCATATACATTCCGGCCTAAGGCAACACTACCACGTTGCACAAGACTGATCCCATGATAATTGAATTAAGTAAACACGCACATTGTTTCAGTAAACAGATAAATCGATCGTCAATTCGATCAATTTATTTTGGAACCCTATTTGTTTCAGCTCGTCGGAAACTCTCACAAAACCTAAGTCAAGATCCTGAGATACTCATACGACCAGTTGAAAGCGAAACCGTAGCAGATGACCATCAATCGATCAGATCATTGTTAATTATCTCATCTACCGACGAACAGAGTATAATTACTTAAATCTATCGGCGGGCACCCTACACAGAGCCGTGCGTAATGAATTAATTGGAACCACTCAGCGCACTGGCATGTGCTTGACTTTTCCTAAGACGGGATCCCGCAGGGGAACACCATAACCGGGTGAGTTCATTGCGAATTTTGATGTCACCAGTATCGACAGACACATACATATACACATTTGTATGAACGTATGTATGTATGTGGATGGAGATATTTTACATGGGACCGATGTGCTTACCCGCTAGTGAGGAGGAGCAATAATGAGCTTGGCATTAAAATTATTTTACTTATTCTCTGTGTAATTGAAAACTCGTAAGCTGTTGATTCTATCGCATGGCTGTGGCGTATTCGCTGGCCACCGTTGAGATGTATGGAAAGAGAAGAATGGACTTACGAAAAATGTATCGAATTTCAATTAAAAAATAAGGCCACTGCGAGTACTTATTACGAATTATGCTATATAAACTTTATCAATTCTAATATTTTATATTTAAACAAATTTGAAGTTGGTATCCAATGCAATTTGCTATTGAAAGGCTGGTGTAATTGAAAATTCTAATTAAAGAGGTTGTTTGCACATGGTTCACTTATTTTTTGAATTAAGTGGTTATGATTGAAGTAGTAAGACGTATCAAATGTTGCGCAGCATTTAATGAAAATTTGTTCGAGAACGAAGATTGGACTAAGGATGTTCGTCTTACAGGGGTTTGATTCTAAAACATGTTTCGATAGTTGACCAATTTACTTGACAAATTTGAATTTAACTAATAATCAAACTGTGTGTCAGTGACAGATCGTTCAAGATCGTGGGAAAACTACACAAACGAGCAATGTCTCCAAATTATAAAAATTCTCTACCGAAATTCGGATCCCGAATCATAAGATAGGGACTTGGACTACATGTGGTTTCAACAGGATGGTTCTACAATCGATTAATTGAAGAGTAAGTACGGTGCGTGTGTTACATCAGTAAATGGCCAGTCAATTGGCCGCCTTGTCCTGCGATTTAACTCCGCTAGACTATTGTCTATGGGGCTATCTTGAGTCATTGGTTTATGCCAACAAGCCGACGAAGAGCACAGAGCTAATATTGAACGTGAAATAGCGGTGGTTTCGTTCCTATGTGGCCGATTCGTAGAAAAAAAAACGAATCACGCCTGCAAACGTTTACATACACATCGTACATACATACATACATACTGTATGCTTGCCACCTTCTCAGAATTGATAGAAGAGCCTTCGTCCTCGTATCTATTCGTAAGATATCACAACAGAGAACATGGACGTAGTAGGTGTCGCATCCAATTGGAAAAGGTACTCAAGCAGCTTGGCGTTCTGGGCAGCTAACCAGAGACTATTAACCACTGAGTTGAACCGTTTTTAATCGACAAAAACCTCAACAATAGATACGTATGCATGCACATTGTTAAAAAACCTTTAATTTTTTCTTCCCGAATCAATCTATTTCGCAATTGTCAAGTTGAGAACGCAATACACAAAGAGGCAGACGTGATCTGCAGTAACAGTGACCGAAAAATTCGGGGTAAAGTGTCAGTTTTCAAATTCTAACCGCTGTTCTCTGCGAATGGAAAACTTTATGCGAACCATGGTAGAAGGGTGCTGGACAGCTTGTGGAATCGCCATCTTTTTGTTTTGTGAACAATGCTTACATGTTTCCACCTTAAAGTTTCTGTTGACATAAAAACGTCCGCGATCATGTCACGCAGGGCCTGGAACTGTCCAGCACACCTTATTTCCATGTCAGTAATTGCTCAGTTACGATGGCAATGCATATGAACTACACTCTGATATACTATATAGTCTCAATTGAAAAATAAAATAAAATTGTTTCACAACTGTCATCCAACAGCCCGGTCAGTAGATGGCTTACTACAACTAACACGCCTCTCAATCTCTGACAAGCCTTCTCTATTTTTGCACGTCAAGTTTGTTGAATTGCTATGCTTTCTTGTGGATCGGACAGACGATACCACTAACTATACTAGAAATGCCGTGTACGCTATCCTCCCACCAAATATCACAGATGTCTTGGTGCATCCACCCTACCAGATCATTTCCAGCCGACTAAACATCTCAGGGGACAGCTTATCCTTACCGGCAGTTTTGTTATACTTGAGTCTAGTGCCGTCTAGTTACGGAATTCTCGTCTATTACGATATTACGGTCTGTAAAATTCCAACTCACGACTGCTCCATTGCGAATACTTGGGATGGAGTATTCCAATTTTTACTTGTACCTATCCTAGTCTTTCTTAAAATGTCAAAATCCGAAGGTCCAAAAGCGCATGGGCAACTTTTGGTGGCTAAAAATAATTTATATGTTCCATGCAGAAGATTTGCCCAGGTCGCAGTGTCGTAATCGACTGTAATTTGGCATCAATGTCAGGTGTTGATCTCGACATGAGACATTTTCTATTCACATGTATAGAATCATTACAAATTGTCCTATCTAAATCAACATACATATAAAATGATCTACCAAACTACAGCATTTAAATGGCAGTGTGGTGTGCCGGCGATAACTGTAAGTTAACATAGATTCCACTCCACAAAACACATCATCCACAAGCAATCCAAGATCATTTCATTTGTGTTCATATTTCCTTACTCAGATATCCACATAGTCAGTTCGTGATCAACCCTCTTACGTTGTGGATATCACTCTCGTAGAGTACATCGTTTGTATCAAGAAGGAACTAAGTGAAGTGGCGTGTGTAAAGATAGATAGCTAAACGATCGAATTCAAACTTAAAAGTGTTTTTCAGAGTGTCAGAGGTTAAGCAGGCGGCTTTCTGTGCATTGTTTCACAATTGAGAGTGTAATTAACTAAATAATATTAAGAAGGTCAATAAAATACTGCATTAGCAGTTTCAGTTTGTGAATACGAACATTTTGTGAACTACATTAAACAGAGAAGTGCACAATGATGGATAACACTAGGTGCACTCTGATAGTTCTTGTGATTGCATTGTTTCTGAATAGCGCTCGATGCGAATTGAACTTCAACAACGACTTGGATAACAACAAAAATTTCAAGAGTGTACCAACAACGGTGAAAACATTTGAAAATGATACCGTTCTACTGCCGTGCTATCAAAATAGTAAGTATATGCATTTACGTTGTGGCATCCCACATAGCATTGAATAGTTTCTGGGAATAGGACAACGATAGACTTGCAACTTATTTATGTTTTCACAATGATACATTATTTAAACGGCTTCATGATATGATGTTTCAATACGATTTATGTACATGGATTCTGTATTTCTACTTTTCATTAAAAACTGTACAATCTGACTGAGTGCGAAACATAAACAAAAGTTGAATTCGAAATTTTACGAATTTAGAAAAATTGTGAAACACACTTTATTCTATTTGATGAGAAGTTTTTCCTTGTAGCTTGATTCATAGACAGTCTTAGTCTACCCCGATTGGATCTGGCAATACTAATATGGAGTGGCATAAGACTCCTGCTCTAAACACTTCCACCCATATTTCACAATTCTTTTATTTCTTTCTTTTTCTTCCTTACTCCAGGACTGTATTGGAGGGAAAGATAGCCCTATTTAATCAGTATGTGCATTTCGCAATTCTTAAACTTGTCTGGAATGCCAGGAATACTCTTCATTTCCTTGAGGCACGCGCAGTCTTATGCTGACCACTATCAGCGAATTGAGAGGAGCCTTAAATTTTGACAATTATTCGCCGTGTCGGGAATGTAACCTAGGCAATAGGCACCCAGAGTGGGAGTCGATGTATTTTTCTAGTAGTCTACAGCGGCCACCTTTTAGCACATTTATTAAACGCACAAAATAAAAAGTGTTCTATTTTACAAAAAGCTGTTAGTCCTTGCACCATTGGCAAGCACCGAAATAATATTTACGTTCCATTCAGATAAAAATTGAAACATTAATAAATACAGGGTCTATACTTTCATTTAAACATAACGACTGTTTCAAAATTAAAACGATATGACAATTTATATAATCTGATCATGAATAATGATTGTGTATTGTAGATTCAAAGTTAAATTAGTGAACCTTGCTGAGGCCGAAAAGTATTTACACTCTCATTATCATCGGAATCGCAGCAACAATCTGGAATGCGTGCACTTTTGGCGCAATTCGTTCAATATCTTCTGTTAGAACTTGCATCGAAAGACAGATTTCAACTGCAAATATTCACCAGAGACTTTCTAAGTCTGCCTTCAGGTTTTTTGCCACTTAAACATCATATCCATCCCTTTCGCCCCATTCGCATTATGTTTTTTTCAATGTGAAGAGTATAATTTTCCATCGTGCGTTCGTCTTGAATATAGCATGACCATTTAAACTCGTTGTAACAATTCTTAAATCAAATTGCGTAATGTGATATGAACAATGGATTTACTTAAAACTGATAGTTTTTTTTCTCAATAATATAGGCTTTATTAATTATATCTCGGGGCTCTGACCATCCTCTTGAATTGTTAGATCGAAAATGCCTTCACACTACGAGAGACGGTTTTCTATCCTCTCACTATCACTACGTTGATCGTACAGAAGAACACCGGTAGAGAACAGTGAATGTAAATATCCACGATCGTTTTTAAGTAGAAACTCCGTTTAACAAGTGTAACTGCCTAGCAGGTTATCATACTCATAATATATTCCTTCACACATAGTCATGCAACTGATACAAATAATAAACATTTAACATAATCCACAATGTATGTATTTATTATTGACTTATTCGCAAACAAATCTTACAACAACAATTTCGTCGTCTTTAATACATGATACCATGTACTGTTAATGACATTCAATAAAATAAAGTTCTGCAACTCCAACCAATTTTGAAGCTACTACATCCCAAATTATATTACCTTTATGTTCACCTTCGCGCTGCGCCACAGGAAGTCAAAATAATTTTTTTTATTCAAATAAGTGTCTACCGACTTTTACGTTATTCAATCTCTGACGAATTAAAGCATGACATCTTTGGTTTATTTCGGTGAATATTCAGTCTTCATCTATCCACCCGCTGACAAATGAAATCAAATTGATGATTATCGCCAGACTAAATCTGGTAAACGTTCACTTAAAATCCCAAGATGAGACGAACCCCTTGGACATGTGCCCTGCACATCAAATCTTTTGTTTATAGTGTGCATACACATTAAATGTTTTCGGGTTCTCTAATGTGTCCGGCATCCGGTAAAGGTAGATCTGAATTCAAAAATTCGAATTAATTATGTGCAAGTCGATAATGCTGATCCTACCTTTGACGAATTAATCACGTCGCGATGGTGGAACCCATTTTAGACCCTACCGAATTGTAAACGGAAATTAATTATTCAGGAGATAAAATAAATAAGTTACGCAGTGTGAGGTGAACCCGTAAATTAAAATGATGGACGTGCCAATGGCCCTGTCTGCGGCTCTTATTCACGCTTTTCCTACTTTAAGAGATGTGTGTCTGAGACGAATCGTGCTTCCTGAAGCATGTCTACTGCATTTTGAAAACGTTAACTGTAAAGCTAGATTGAATTGTAGAAAAATTCTCTTTATGATTGGTGTATGTATGAAAACATGAAAAATTCCCTTTGAAAATGCTTTAAGTCAATACATTTTGAATGATTATTCCAAATACAGTAAATGAGTTAGAGTCGGTGGCGAAAGACACACTGGCCTGACATCGTGCGTACTTTGTCCCGAAGCACTTCTAGCGCACCCGGTGTTTCTCATCTGACCTGCTCCAAAATATGATTTTATGTGCAATCGAGTAAGACACTGCATATTTCCGTGCTATTGCAGAGTTAATTACCAAAGAACTTATACACAGCTGCGTTAAATACGTGGCTGCGGTGTCAAGACTTTAGGAAGCAAGTAATCCTTTTATTTTGGCAAATGCTTAAGTAATACTTCAATTCATATTGAAGAATGAGTCAAAAAATGTGTGTTACTAAAAATGCATTGCCTCTTAGAACAGGTCATAACGCTAGCATTTTGATACCCACAATGAATTTGCAACAATTAAAAAACAAAATCATATATTAAAAATTCTCTCGGCTCGAATGCCGTTTCACAATATACTCATTCAAATGCCAACATTGCTTTGCTTCCTCTGATTCCTCTGACTTTTTACGCTCATTACACATGACACGCAAATTCATTTTGATTTTACATTCAGCTCCACATCACTATGTACGATGGCACCGGGATGATAAGCCATTAGTTGACTCCCGTCATCCAGAAATTCCGCTACCGGAACGCATACACCTATGGCCAAACGGAAGTCTGCAAGTGTCCAATGTACAAGCGGAGGACACGGGTGAGTACTACTGTGAAGTAATGTCCAATGCTGGTCATGCTGTGCAAATTCATGCAATCGAAGTGCAGTACTCACCATCGGTGATTTCGAATCCAAGTGGGTATCTAGAACTACCCATTGGATCTGTATTTGAAATCGCTTGCGAGGCGAGGGGTTTCCCGCTACCGGTTATCACTTGGCGACACAATGGCGTTTCAATGGAAAACCATCATGTCGGCAACCGCCAGGTTCATGTAGTTGAGGTGAAGTCTCGCTCCATGTCTGGTCCCATCGAATGCTCGGCAACGAACGGTGTTGGTGAACCTGCTGTTGCCGGTGTGCACTTGAATGTCCTATGTAAGTATATACTCGGCAACCGCCCCCGAACAAATCAGAAACCTCTTTATTCTGTTTCTGCTGTCTTTTTTATTACAGTTAGCCCGGAAGTTCTAGCCATTCATCCAGTGGTTCACACGAAAGTCAACATGCGTGCACATCTCGAGTGCTTGGTGGAAGCAGCACCAGCTGCCACGGTCCATTGGTTCCACCATGGAGTTCCAGTTACAACAGACTCTCGAATCGCACGTCACGACAGTGATCTGGAATCAAACACATCACTATCACACTACTACACCGAATCGAAGCACATTCTAATCATCAAGAAGGTCAAAGATTCCGATCTGGGAGTGTATGAGTGTCGTGCAGAGAACAAGATCGATTTCAAGGGGGTGGCGATCGATTTAACAGGCCGGCCAATGCCATGTGTTTTCAAAATAAATCCTGGTACACAGAGTCCGACCGCACACAACTTGGTTTGGCAGACAGAGAGTCAGTCACCGATTATGGAATTCAAATTGAAATTTCGACAGATTCAGTCGGGTAAGTTTCGAATTGAATTGATTGTTTACGTCTCCCGCTCTATCAACGTGTTTGTGTTTCTTTGCTAGGAAATGTTACACCACAGAATAGAATAGTGAACATCGAATGGACAGAGCTGACTATTCCCTCGGAGCTGTCAGAGGGTGAGTTGTTTTCAATATCTCGTCGGGCAATGAAGTGGATTATGGCGATGATTTCATCATGTTCTTGTGAAATGACTGTTGAACATGTCGAGACTTCTTTACATCTGCTGACAGTACAGAAGCTTAGTTTAGAAGAATGATTTGAATGGACGGCATGTTACAAATTTATGATCAAAATTCGTTTGCGTAAATATATTGATGTCAGTGCAGGCAACTCTTGTTGACTTACCATTTGCTGGTTGGGAAGTCCGATGGGTTTATAATCTGTTTATCTTAACATTATCGTTTTCCATAAACAGCTAATTCATAGAATCAAATCAAATCATTCGCCATGCACTGCATTATCATAATAAAATGCTGAGTCTCAACGTACCATTTCATTTCTTAGGTCCAATCCACACAACGTCATACAATCTCCGAGGACTTCAACCAGCAAGTCTGTATGAGGTTGCAGTTCTCGCTAGAAATAGATTTGGCTGGAGTGACAACAGCAAGATTGTGAGATTCGCTACCGGTGGTGAAGGTATTTACTACATTTAGCATTTTATCTAGTAACGTCACCGCATTAACGTACATTGTTTTGTTTGAATTTAGTGGAGCTGCCGAACTACTCGACAGAATCCGAGTTGCAATATGACATGGATGTGGAAGAGGACTTCCTGAACGAAATCACGCAAAGTTCCCACACTTACGTGGCGACTAGTACGAATTATAGCCGTGCATCATCTGCAGTCTATTGGAACTCAAGTTTATTAATTTTGCTTAATTTACTGATACCGGGTGTGCTCTTGATGCGACATGTTTATAAATAGAAACGACTGTGAATAAATGATTTATTGTATATGTTTTTATATAAAATTGATTGCCAATTTATTTAAATGCTTAATAGTTATTGTAGAATAAAAACCTCGTCACTTGTGCAATTGGTTACCATAAGGAATAGGTGACATTCATTTCAAGACTTCCTTGACGCTTCATATCTATAATGCTACCGTCGCTGATTTGTCGTTATATGTGTACAAAAGAGTGAAAAAGCAAGCGCACCTATTAAATTTTATTGAGCGTTCGTCAATTCAATAATTATTGTATATTTTGGAGAGAGTACCAAATTTCTTATTTTTAAGCCCCGATACGTGGTGTGCAATAAATGTTCTGAAAGTTAGAACCCGAATCTAATGTGGTAGACTGCTAGATTCAAAGGTAGACCTGAAAATAATAAAAAAAAAATGTGTATTGGCCAAAATGTCAACCAAGTTTGACTGTATTCCGCTAACCATTAACTGATTAATATAATTTTCATATGATATGTTCCCTGACTGGGGATCAACGGCAATGGCAATCATTTCGTCCAACTCCTCCTGAAGCAAAGTGACATTGAGTTACATTTTTTTTTATTTCTAAGCCTTTTCCGTACACACCTGAGTAAATGGCTCACCCTCTTCCATCATAACTTTGGCCATGTATTCTTTTGTGAGATATCCTAAACCCTCTGGATCAAGTACTTGAAAGGCTTCCAAAAGCTTCTCCGGTGTAACAGGTTCCATTCTACAAAACAACGTACACCATAAAAAAAATGTGCTTAGTGCAACAAAACATACTTTCTTTCGGTCAACTGCTGGCACACATGTGGAAGGAATCTTGACAAGTGTATATTTCCTCTGGAATCCTCGAATTCAGTTGCTGAGATAATTTCATTGATTTCTTGTTCTGTTGGAGCACATCCTAAAAATCGAAGAACTGTTCCAACTTCACGAACATCGATTGTCTTATTCCCGATGTGGTCAAACAATGCAAATGCGTCGGCGACTCTCTTCTCAAGATCACTGTTGATGGGAACTGAATATGGGAAAAGTAATTAATCAAAAATCATATTGCTAAAATGTGTTTTTTTCTTACTTGGAGTTTCGTATTCCATTTTAACCGTGCGTGAATTATAAAATAATACCAATTCATATCGATTATTCAAGTAAAGAAGTCGTTTCCATAGCACAAAAGTGTGCGCAGTGATAGGCGATGTCGTAGTTAAGCATTGTAAACACTCAATGGATGTTCAATAGTCGACCTGGATCGGAGACCTCTAAGAAAAATACTAAAACAAAGGTATCAGATAGTTTGGATACACGACAAAGGGACTAGGCTAAATTGAAGAATTGCATAAAGCCCGAACAGTATTACCACAAGCTTAAAAAACTAGTAATTTTGCAAATAAATGAGTCCCAACAAAGGTTTTGATAACACATCGCCTTCTTATCCAAAAAGAGAAACTAGCATGTGCTCATGTGTTTTAAATAAAAGCGTTCAGGAAATAAGATAAACCGTACTTCATAGCTTGCAAAGTTATGAAAATGATGAAATGGTGATAATAAAATTGTATGATAGAATTAGTTTCGGTGTTCGGTGTTCTTAAAAAAATGGGTAAGAACTAAAAGTGATTAGTCCCCGAGTCAAATGCGGAAAATGAGTTCTTTTGACTCTATTGTCTACAGAGTCCCTGTGGTAACACTGGGGAAACCACTAATCACTTCGTTGTCATATGTCAGTCATTTTATATTGAACCGAAAGCTGGACGATAAGCAAACAGCAGAGCTGTGTTTTAGTGCATGCATAGTAAAAACTCTATGTCGCATTAATTGTATTGACTGCAAGAAAGGTGAATGGAGGTGAAGACACAACCGCGAACCTTACGAGCTGCACCATGATGTGGACGTACTCGAGAAGGCAAAAATCCGTCGAAGGCACCTTTCGCTGAGTCTCAGAAGAGAGTGGTTGGCCTGATGCTAGAGATAGTAAGTATTCGAGTAATTTCGCTCACAGCCTACTAACCTAACTTAACACTAGCATGACGAGAACATCTTCTTCAGAATTGGACCCCATACAATAAAAATGTAGATTTTTCTATAGGGAATCGCTTAAAAGTGCTAAAGATGAACTAAAAATATGATCTTAGAAATAATGTGGGTGGCAGTACAGCCCGTAGAAGGTCAGGGCTTAGCTGGGTACAGCCCTAGAAGGTCAAGCCTCTCAGCAACCATTTTTGTTGTGCGTGCTATTGTTTTTTTCAAGAGTGAAAGGATAGTTTGAGAACTGTTTAAGCTTTGGCATTCACTTTAAATATCCACTTGCAACCGTTTTCTAAAACTGTCTACATTGTGTATTGCAAATCACAAATAAGAAATCAGCTTAAGCCAATTTTTAAAGATACTTCAGGACTTTGAAGAGGAAAATGTACAGAACCTAAAGTAAAGGGTGATTTTTTAAAAACTATTGGAAAGTTTTTCAAAAAAAAAAAAAACCACATAAAAATGCATGAAATCTTTATTTGAATCGATAGTACGGTCCATATTATTTAAAAAATATGTTTGACCAGTCCATTCGCTTAGTCCAATTTTGGCATACTCTTTCCAACAGTTCGGCCGGGATCTCACGAATAAATGCTTCAATGTTGTCTTTCAATGCGTCAATTGAAGTGAGCTTGTTTGTATAGACATGAGCTTTAACATAGCGCCACAAAAAATAGTCTAACGGCGTTAAATCGCTCGATCTAGGCGGTCAATTGACCGTTCCCGAACGTGAAATAAAATGTTCACCGAACTCGCCTCTCAATAAGTCCATTGTTGCGCGTCCTGTGTGGCATGTGGCACCGTCTTGTTGAAACCACATGTCATGCAAGTCAAGATCTTGCATTTTGGGCAAAAAATACTTGGATATCATCTCACGGTAGCGCTCACCATTCACAGTTACGTTACGATTAGCATCATCTTTGAAGAAGTACGGTCCAATGATGCCACCAGCCCATAAACCGCACCAAGCTGTGACTTTTTCTGGATACATTGGTAGCTCTTGCAATGCTTCTGGCTGATATTCATTCCAAAATCGACAATTCTGCTTTTTTACGTTCCCATTGAGCCCAAAATGAGCTTCGTCGCTGAACACAATTTTTCGGAAGAAGCGCGCGATGAACTTTCTTAACAGAGCACGTATTTTGATAATAAAATTCAATAATTCGCAAGTGTTGTGCGTTTGTTAGACGATTTATGGTTAAATTATAAAACAAATGAAAGATATTTGACAGTGAAACAAAACACGAAACGTGAGTCAGCTGTTTAAACCAGTGTTGCCAAAAAGATAATAGCTAAAAAATTAATCTTTATAATAAAAGTGTCTTCAATAGAAACCTTCGATACCACTTCACTAAATGATCGTCTGTTAGTAGGTCCAAAACTACAAGAATATATTATAGTCCATATCATTCTGTTCTGGAGAAGATTTAAGTACACATTTACAGCCGACATCGGAAAAATTTACCGACCGAAAAATCGGAGTCAGACAACCGGAAAAAAGTTATCCAATGATTGTTTGGAGGAAAAGCAGAACAATTTAGGGTTTTTTTTTGGCTAAAAACAGTCTGAATGGGACTGAGTTCAAGCTGGATGATTTAATAAGTAGTGACGATCGAGTGTTCGAAGAATCTCTTATGAAACTAAATCCAATTCAGACCATTTTGTCCCCTGTCAGCTTCAATTTCTGATAGCCCAACACTGCTTACATTTTCTTAATAATTTAATCTTGCAAATAACACACACATATCTAGACTAATTTTTAGATCTGAAAATATAACAGTAATGTAATCTACCTGTACCAATATCTGACGGCTTAATCAGTATTATGGTTGTGTGGTATTATTTTCGTCCGAGGATTTGCTGAGTTCGAGAGCCAACTGTAGTAAATTTTGGTCCAATGACCCAACAAAACGTCATGCCGTAAACTTGAATTGTTTTGAAATTATCATAAACTTCAAAATATTTTAAATTACCCCTATTCTACTTTCAAGATATAACTAAAATAAGTACATATTTGAAAACAAGACCCTGGGTTGAACTTTTTTTTTTAAATTCTGTTTTTTCGTACGTAGTCGTTGAATATGCACTTCTTTCTAAATATTGTTTCAAAAATGTACATACTTTCGTGTTTTTCTTCATTTTCTAATAAACTTAACATAAATTGTATTCTTTCCAAACCACCCTTTCGTGTTTCGTTTACGCAAATATTCATAAAGCCTCTAAGCTCGAAATTTCGAATCTATGTCACGGAATTATAGAAACTATAAACATACCATACAATTTTTTGGTGTTTCTGTTCTTAGAGCTAACGGAAAACGGTTATTTAACATAATCCAACAAGCTTGTCACTCACAACAAATAAAGCATAATTGTTTTTCGAATACCGAAAGCACCCCCGCATCGATGAGATGCTTTTAAGGTTCTATCATTGCCTTCGAGAAACACTGTTGCTCAAACTTCTTACAAACTTATTAATCTCGGACACAAACCTAATGTCGAAACTGTTATATTGGATTCGGGATATTTTAACAGGCAATAACACTCTTAAAAGTAATTATAATCACAAAGTTTCGTTCCTCCACACTCATTTTTATTTAAGCAAAATAATTTAACTGAAAGCTCACTACTAAGCCGATTTCAAAATTAAACGAAAAACCCGTCCGAATAGTTATTACCATTAAAGTCGTTTTATTAATCCTTGCCATAGTGATGGACCACAAGCGTGTGGACCGTTATTATCACGAGACTACGAACGGTGAGGTTGATAAGTGGCTCGATGCCGGAACAATGAGCTAGGGAGAACAGGCTTTAGTTCTACCCGATGGGCACAGGATAGTTTAAATGAGGAAAAGTAAAGTGAAAGCTAGGACATTATAGTTGTTTGCACTTCCCCTTTCTCGGATTGGCCTCTCTCTACCAGCACGTTTGAAATGTTTGCCGCGGTGTTGTGTCAGTGGGCAGTGAAGGAGATAATTAAATTGCTAGAAAAGTCAAACGGAAGATTCGTTTAGGGAATGTCTCGTCGCAAATTTAAAGACCAGCCCTGATGAAGGAAATAAGGAAGAGGCAATCTGGATAAGCAGTGATAATTATTTTGGGAGAAAATATCACCATTAACAGACCCTTAAGTGAATTAGAAAAGTTTATGATTGTATCCAATTAGGATTATACCGAGGTTTTAAATAGGACACGTTGCTAATGGGGTTGTGTGTACTGTGTACACGTTTATTCAAAATTGCCTCTGTGGGTTATTTTTTGATTTTAAATTCACATTCAAAACTTGTTTCGCATCAATGGTGAAATTTTCGTCGGATAGATGCCGAGAGTTCATTGAATTGAAATGGGATGAAATAGAGAATGCGGTATTTCACTTTGTATGTCTAGATGAACACATTACATGAAAGTTCATACTTTTATTTGGGTTTGGCTTAATGGTGTCTGTCCGTGGAATTCGAGACATAAATACAGTATGTAGGGATCAGTGGAGGCATGCTTTGCTTTTATGAGTTTAATGGCCTTTATTAACTTTATTTGTTGCTGATTTCGTATCTAATCTCTCCATATAATGTGTTTCAGAAGATAATAGAATGCATGTAATAATAGGTTGTGAGAAAAAAATTTCACATAGCTTATACTTCATTATTTATAAGTGACCGTGGAGATTGAACTGAAAAACCAATAATGATTCTACTGTTCTTGAAGGGCAATTTATCTTTTGCATCCAGACTTGGCGGTCCATGATGACCATGGATTGTAGAGATGGTATACTGCAGGAATTTGGCTAAACAACGATAAACTTGTAAAGACATGTTGAATGAATTCCATCTCCTTTCCCTACATTTCCGTAAGCAATACGGAGTGAGTGAGTATATCATCCTTTAGGAATGCCTTCCCCAGTTTTTAGACGAAAAGTAAAATAGTTACAATGGTTTTCTTAAGATTTGTATGCCTAAAATAGTCCCATTACAACTTGTGTTGTGGGACCATGAAGGTATGTTATTAAAATGTCATAAGTTACTTACTTGCTTGTCAGGCCGGCAACCCATTAAGGGTCTGTGCCTGAGCAATTGCTGCCTTCTTTCGCTCTCGTTCCTAGGCACTTTGCTTCCAGTCATTAAGACCAAGCTGTCTTGCATCCGCGGGGTTCGGTCTTCCTGTCCTTCTCTAACCAGGAGGCCGGATTGGGAGACCCTCTTAGCTGGAGCATTGTTGTCCATTCGCTCAATATAGCTGAGCCAGTGCATAGAGATGGCGCTTGTGTCTTCTCTTCCAATCGCCTCCCTCAGACGGGACCAAATATCCGATGTAGAATTTGTCCTTCGAAGGCAACAAGAATCATCTCTGCAGTTTTGCTTATTGTCCAGCTTTCAGCTCCATAAAGCAGGACTGGCAAGATTAGGGTCTTGTAGGGCATGATTTTGGTCCTTCGAATCAAGAGTTTTACCCCAGTTGCTTTTACAGTCCGAAGTTACATCGGTTGCCAAGTGTGGTTCTACTTCGGCTCTCCACTATGATGTCGTTTGTGAAGTCATCGTTTGCGCCGAGGAAGACGAACTCCTTTGCTACACGACTCCGAGGCTTGCTCTCTTGTAACATTATGTTTTTCAGTGGGCGGGTTGTTAGCACCACCACAAGGGAATCGCTGCATGCATTGGTTTCCTTCACAACGGTGTGACCACAGACCCTGCCCCCTAAAATGTCATGAGTCTGCTGATAACCGCAGCCAGGAGAATAAGAAAGGGAACGAATCCTTATGAACATGTTTCCTGGTAATTAGCATTTTCTATAAAACAGACTGGCAGATCCTTTTGGTTAGTGGTCATAAGATTTGATACCTCGCATGTCTAGCGTTTGTTAGAACCTTGACAAAGAGTCAAGACAGCGCAATAGAGGGCGGCCATATGAGATTAGACTTCTGCCGCAAGTGACTTTAACACACACACACAAAGTAGTGATTGTTCTTAAAACTGTGATGGAAACACTTGGTCAGATGAGCAATTCGAAAAGTCAAGTTAAAGTAAACTACAATACATGATTGCCACAATTGATTTATCTATTGCGCACCACTTGTACCATCATCAAACTGATACATCGGTTAAGGTCTATGGATGTCCATAATTAATTTAGGGTCGTCGACTACTGAATGCAGTCACAACAGCACAATTATTTTCAATAGACGGTAATGACTTCGAAATGAGTAATTATTGCACTTTCAGTCCACTACAATTGATTAGAAGTATATCTGATTGACCCCAGGTAAGCTGTAACAATATTTGAAGATACTTCTCTCCAAAACCAAATTAAACCGCACCATATGACAAGCACACATTCAATTTGGGGACTTTATGTACATATATAGTTACCACCCGAACGGCAATGGAATAATATACGAAAATGCATAACAGCATGTAACAGGTGCAAGACAAGCAAGGCGTACGTGCTACACGGTTTATCTGTTGCTTCCAGAAGCCCTGCGATAGATATTCATATTGGAAAATACAAAAAATTGGCAAGCCTCCCCTGCATGAGGCTGTCCATATTTGAAGGAAACTGAATCTTATGAAACAAAGGGAATCTCATACACATGTACGAACGTGGCATAGCAAAACACACGTCCGCTGAATGCTGGTTGTGAATGTTAAAAATTCATGCAAATCACAATCCTCTGACAATGTACCCGTAGATCAATGCAAATGGTTGTATTGTATAGATGAGGGTATACAATTCTTGCGAATTAAATCCACTCCGAAAAAAAAATTAATCAAATTAGAAAGTAAACATACACACAGTTTCGCGAAAATTCAGTGCATTAGACTCGAATGGCATGACACGGAGCGAATGAGCAATATCTTCGTCGGAGATGATTGGGTATTCGTAAACAGTAAATGTTGAAGAATTAATATAATTCGTGGTTGAAATTATTTTATGGTAATTATTATGTAATACGGGCTCTAAGGCCACCTATATTATTATTATTATAATTATAACCTTTATCTTAGACACACATGGGGGCGGAACATGTCAATGGAATTCAGCCAACTTTAGCTAATAATTTATTAATACCCCAAGTAACTTCTCCTCGCGATGCCGCTTAGTCATCGATTTCTGACTTCATAGGAACTTTGTTCCTTCCACGTATACCTCAATGGTGTGCTGTGCAAGGGTTTGCTGGAAACACGACCAGTTCAGAACCGTCTTTTACGAGATTATCTCCATCCTTATAAGTGGGTGTTCATTAGGGAAGTTCGTAAATCTCTATCTACCTCTCTGTGCAAGGTATAATGCCTATATTTCCATACCAACTACACATAGGGATAACGATAAGACTTCTGGCAAGTTGTTGTCCTCCTAAATCTTAAAAAATAACAGAATGACAGTCAGCTATAATGAACATTTCACAGCTTTTCTGTACCCAATTGTAAACAACCCAAGTATGAAGACACAAAATTTGCGTGTGAGTGTGGTGCTTCAAATATATACAAATAAGTTCCCATTCCTACCATGCATCCCTTGTCCAGCAACAAGCTTTTGCATAATATTCAAATATTGCTCTGTCATAGCAAATCCTTTATTGTTTCTCTTGTCACACTGTTTCAATGCAAATTCGTGTAAGTTATTAAAATAGGTTCTATGCCCCCCAGCACGTGTCCACGAGAATGAAATCAACAAACAACGAGAACACATGTCGCGATTCACATTAATCCAGTAAAGGATGTCCCGCTGTTGTTCATCCCCTCCTTACACGCACATTCCAATATTGGGTTACAGAAGAAAATCTGAAATTTTAAGCAAAATTACCATTGTCAGCAGGGAAGTAGGGCATGTCCTCTCAGCATAATTGGGAATTAATTCCATGTTATTAATCCATTTTCAGGATCAGTTTGAAAAGTGAAATCCACCACACTACTTTGGCGACGGAATGGTGCTCCTTTCACTTAGGCTCTGTCTCCGGCATTGAATTGCTTGAGTGTTTTGTGTCTTCATAATCCTTGTATTAAAGGATTCCAGTGCCCGTGACAAGGATATCTTTAACATTTATAAGGGATTTCGGTTTGGGACGAAAATGACGGGTCTTGCGGTTTTATGGAGATATTTTGTGGAACCTTATTGACTGTTTTGAAGATTTGTTGAAGTGTATGAGCTTTTGGGCTTCTGGCAATGGTCGTTGATGAAAGGTTTATGTTTGGTTTCAGATTTCGGCAATTTGAAATCCAAATTTATTTCACAAATATTGATTGAAATGTTTTGTCACAAGTAAATAGTTGACGGGGCAAGTGCGATGTGTAAGTCCTTGGATGATGTACGAAATCAATTTGGAACAATGATGCTATAATTCATTTTTCTTTCATGTCGTATTGTTATTTTGGTGCTAGTAGGAGAACTTACATCTACATAATCTTATTGGCAGTGACCGTCATATTCACAAAGAAAATCAACATCAACATTTTCGGTTTAAAAAAATAAGGATCAAATTACTTGGATTTTTTGTTTTATTTCGACAATTCAAATCTTTAAAATAAAAGTAAAACTTACTGGCTTCACAGTGCTTTTTGACTTTAAGTAAAAAACGAAGTTCTCTAGTACTCAATTCTTTGTGTATCCACCAATGGCGTCAATAATTGCTTCTATTTGATTGGGCATGCTATCGACTAAATTCTTGCACGCAATGTTTTCCCATGCAGTCCTGACTTTGGCCCAGAGATGATCTAAGTTTCCGATTTCACCTGCAATTGATCTTTTTAAAACCCCCCATAGGTGTTCAATGGGATCCGGAGACGGTGATGGCCATGACATCAGTCTTAAATTGTACCATTTTTAGGTTATTTTAGCTGTGTGCTTCAGTTCGGCACATTGTCTTGCTGAGAGACAATGTTTAAAGCTTCAACACAGAATTTGTCCAATGATTCTATTAAATGACTACTCGACATCTCTATATAAGATGATGACGTCATGCGGCCTTGGATCCAGAAAATGTTTCCAACTCCTTGTCATCCCAAATCAAAATATATCCTTTGCCAATCTTCAAAGTGGGCTTAACGTGACGGGGTTGTAATTTTTCTCCAGGAGTTTTCCAAACGCAGTCTCGTCCATCTGAGCACAAACGGTTGATTTTGCTTTTATTTGACCAGATTACTTTCGTCCAATCTTCAGCCAACCAATTTAAGTGTTTCCTAGCAAATTTCAGCCTTAAGTCTTTATGACGTTTTGTCAACAAAGACTTTTTTACTCTGGCTCTTCCTCTTAAGCCCGCTGTTCTTAGAGTCCTGCAAATGGTTTCCGCAGAAACGATAATATTTTGCTCACGTTCTAATGCTTGCTTGATTTGAACCGCATTCACAAATTTTCGCATCCTCAAGTCTCGATCTTGAATTGCAGATAAGATCTTTTTACGTTCGGCTCGGTTTGTACAAGGCAAATTTTCAAGAGCTGACGAAATTTGATTATGGCACCAATAGTAGTTAGTATATTCTTTTATTATTTGTAATACTTAAATTTCCTTTGACTTTCGTTTCAAACTCACAAAATTGATCACGATACCACTGCCAATGCATTCCTCTGAAAAAAATTGTCTTAATGGGAAACAGCATTTTTTGAGAGTATATACTATATATACTTGTATGTACTAAATGAAAAAAAATGCATTGTCGAAGCTGCTGTGTACATCATGTCGCACGGTACACTGCCACCAGGTCGAAATCCGGGGATAAGGACTGCAACCCAGGCTTAAAACTAAGTCGTACAATACAGTTGTTTTCGGCGCAGACACATTCGAATAAGCCCACAGTCACATCTTCCCTATCATAAGCTGTATTTAAGACTAATTGCGGTTGCAATTAGTCAGTATTTGACTTGCTATACTGATTATGAATGATGACTATATCATGCGTTGCAGAAGAATTGAATCAAAATCTTTTACACCCAAGCACTGACTCGCAAACTTTGTTTAGGGTCTCGCTTGGTAGTTTAATTTGAAAACACTAAATTGGAAATGGATGGACGGGTCCCTGTCTGTACGACAAAAATAATTTTCACAGCTCCATTTCTTTTCAGTCACTGACAATGCTCAAAAATTATAACTGCCTATGCGCATAAAACTGTAGGACCCATTCACTCGTGATAGAATACTAACATGAACAACACGAGTGTTTGCTGAGTAGTTTCGCCCTGGTCCTCTACGGGCTGTAGCACCAACCATATTATTATTATTAAAAAATGGAAATACTAATAGACTGAAAAGTACATATTTAAGTTGTGAGTTTTGAGTTTATTTCGTTTACGAAAACGAAGTATAAATAGGCTCTGTTTAAATTCGCCTTATTTAACTTGCAGCATTATATTTTACTATGAACTTGAATTGAACTATGTCAAAACAAGCAACTAGTACCTAGCAAATATTTTCTTCCATTCTTGAATGCAAAGCATGATGCGTCGAAAACCACGTGGACCATGGCCATTGGCATTGGGGCAATTATATATAGGTTCCTTACAAGAAGGACTAATTAACCAAAGCTCAAATTGCCTTCTGAAGCTATCTGTCATATTTTGGATCCCTATGACAAGACATTTGTCTGTGAGGGAGGAGAAAACACACGCTTGCACAGCTGTACAAGGATGTAGATGTAGTCCGGAAGGCGAAAATTCTTCGACTTCACCGGCTCGGCCACATCGGGCGAGTGGACAACAACGCTCCAGCTAAGAGGGTATCCGAAGCCGAGCCTCCTAGTTCTAGAAGGAGATGAAGACCGAACCTCCGGTACAGAGATCAAGTTATCGTATGCAAGACAGCTTGGTTGGCGGTTGAAGGCGGCAATTTGCTCAGGCTCGGACCCTTCATGGGTCGCCGACCTGAAAAGTAAGTAAGTACGTAATGAGAAGACAGGTGAAATATGTATTTAATGTAGGATGTTGACATTTTAGACATCGCGATCGAATAGTGAGGCGTATTCGATGAAACAAGTAGTCATTGTTTCTGCAAAGGGAATGTGGTCAGACATTCTCGCCAGCAATAAATATTATCTTGACAACGAAATAACTAACTAAATCAAAACAGACTCATAAAGTTTCTTATAACAAGACATAAATTGAGTGGCGAAGCATTTCGTTTTGAATGGAGCTGTAAACAGGCAGTATAAGTTAATTGGTTAGGTCAACTGATGACAAATGGTCATCAAAAGGTTTTCTTATGAATTCGGCCTTGTCATATTTATGATAGAAAAATTAATTGATTATATATTTATGACTGTAAGGAGTAGTGGGTGGTTTATAAGTTTTACAGGTTTTCCAATTAATATGATAGACACACAGTTTATGCTTGCCCCACCTCCTTCGAGTCACTGGCTTGAGTATTGTTAGTCAAAAAGGAACTTCTTCATGAATTTATTTAAGTATGTTATGGTTTCATTTTATTGTTCACACTCCTGGAAAATGTTTCAACGATTCAAAAAAATATGGAAGTTATACGTTATTTGTTGAACGCAGTGAGTGCTGAGCATGGACACAATCCATTGGCGAAGATAGTTTTCTATGCCTAGTTCGGTAAAGGCTTCAAGGATCGCTTTCGTGTGAACGTTGTTGAAAGCTCCTTCGAACTAAACCGATGCCTAAGTGCATCAAGAGCCCCTTTTTCATAACGGATCCAAGATTATAGATTGATATAGCAGATGTTGTGATTGTCCGTTGATAGAATATTCATGATCACCCCAAATGACATCTACAAAAGCTGACTCTCGTTAAGAACCCTTTAAGTCAAAAGTGGGCCTTACAACAGAAAGAAAGAAACACAAGAAGACACAAATATAAACAGATAAAATCAGGCTGCTTTGGAGTAGGTAACCTTCAAAGAGGTTTTTTGTGGCACTTTGGTATTTGTGCTTTCTAGTAGGTAACTCTTTTCTCTAATTTTTTTATTTTTCGTCCCAGCTTCTGTAGGATTGAATAGAATAATCTGGTAATGCTTAATTAATATGAAATAAACTGACACCAAATTAAATCGTCATACTTTACTTGCCATATCAGCAGAAAATCATAATATATTAAAGCGCTGTGTATGTTGGTATATAAATACAGTATAAAGATGATTTGTTCAACACCCGATTCGTTCCATTCCTCGATCTTCGCAACACCAACGTCGCACATATTGATTCTAAAGGAGCAACTGTTCCAACAACAAAACAAGGACTGGTGCAAATTATTGCGTTTATTTATTTGTTGTTACAGTTGATTTTCTTGTTTCCAATGCGTTTTCAATTTGTTTGATTTTGCAATTTGCAAGAAAATAAAACAAAACTTTCATCTCGATTATTCAGCTCATGCTTGCAATGATTCAAAATATGAATTACACATTAGAAGAAAAATAAAAAAATAGCAGTTTTTAAAAACGAAATGTTCCAACTATGTTTTTCACACCAATCCCGCATATGAACGAAAAATGCCTTGAAAGTTATAAGGCGACTTGGGGGAATGGGTTAGTATGTTGCTTACGCTTGCTGCAGGTTCTGGCTGCATATCTGGCTGGGATTATTCAATTTTCTATACTACTACTTATTTGTTTGAATACACATTTCTTCATATTCTCTTCTCCGAAGTATTCATTTGCAATGGGCATAAGCACTTGTCGGGAATAATAAAAATATGTTTCACCTGAATTCTCCATGCCATACGTTCTAATCATAAGTAACATCGAAAGTAGAAAAACTATTCCCGGGAAAAAAATGTACATAGGCGTTGTGAATATTTTCCGTGGCAAAAGTATTGACATTTCTCAGGAAAGAATCCTTACCTGTTTTTTTGTTAGACTTTCCATACGCCACACAGACAAGGATCTCATGAGAGAAAATCTAAAAAAAGAACCTTCCAGCTGGGGCGATCTCTTACTGCCTGTCCATGTGCCACCTCTTGTACTCGTGGACACCCGCATAGACTTAAATAGTCACATATAAATAAGGAAGGAGTAGCCCTGTTTGACTTCATCGCAAACTTAAGACCGGAAACGTTTTTCCACATGTTTATAAATAAAAACTCTCTTTCTTTTGAACATTGTAACACTCGTTAAGCTTAACCGAATATATGCCGTTGACAAAAATTATGTTGCCTGAGTGACATAACAAAACAAATAAAAAAATGGCGGTTTTCACAGTTCATCTACTCACTACCCAGATAATATACCGTGGTTCAAGGTCAAACACGCATACACTCAGGTGAATTGAAGCGAACAAATTATTTTATAGTAGACAAAGTTCTAGACTATCGTGACGTTTTGATGAAGTCGTCAATAGTGCATCCCTCCTTGAGACCAATATATACATCGTTTTGGGCCATTAATTCACCATTCAAAAGAGTTTGGCAACCTTCAATACCAGCAAACATCTCATTGGCGGCTCGCATCACCCTGTGTGTGTTTAATTATAATACGTGCCTTTGTATTACTGAATAAGATATAACACATTAATATCTGTGTTCTAAATATATCGGACTAAGTTATCCATCCAATTGGAGTTTCTTATTCGCAAAAAAACAAATCAATTTAAGAATCCTCTATTTAAGTTCGTCATTATGAAAAATATTAACCAGAACCGTCACATAAGCAGCCATGCCATGACATCAAACAATTTTTAAACCACTTAAAATATGCTGGCTACAAAAGAAAGCTCGATGCTTGGGTAACACATGTTGCTTCACAGCTGTCTGTGAAAAATTAAGTGGACCGAATTAATATCTGCGATTCTTTGCTGAAGCGAAATGAAATCCAACCATTCCTGAAGCAAAAAGTGGATCGAATATGACAATAATGTGCAAAAAAAGATCATGGTGCAAGCGTTTTAACAAATGGTCGCAAAGGCAGGATTAACGCCTCGAAAGGTTATGCTGAGTGTTTGGTGGGATTGGAAAGCAATCATCCGCAATGAGCTGCTCCAGCCTAGTCGAACGATTGATTCTACACATTACTGTCAACAACTGATGAGATTGAAGCAAGCAATCAAAAAAAAAAACGGCCAGACCTGATCGACAGAAAGGACTTCGACACCCATTAGGACAACGCTAGACCACACACATGACTCGGCAAAAACTGGGAGAGCTTGGCTGGGAAGTTTTGATACATCCACCATATAGAACAAAAATGAGTTGAAGTTTGATTAGAAATACGAAACGACTTTCTATTTATAATTTCTTATCTACAGAAGTGCACATGTTGTCCCGACTGCAGCCAGCATTCCCTTCTTATCGATGTGGTCTTTGACTGTGTGTATGATCTGTGAATGATCCTTGAAGTTGGTTAAGTTATATGTGTTGTTTGTCTTCACATGCTTCTGTGTCAATATTCCGATTCCTCGCAATTGGGGCTTGAACTTGAACACTTGACCATTTCCAATTCGGCTTCATCCATTTCACGACGCCTGTTGGATTCATCCAGCTAAATATTCGCGAGAAATATTTTGCTTTTCAATTCCAATTTAATTTTTTGTTTTCCAATTTGTTTTACAGGTGACAGACAGACAAGTGTCATTAAAAGCGTCTATGCTGCACACTGCACATATTTATATTTATGTGGTATATCCATGTAATAAACTATCTCAAAGGAGTCAGGCTGTGGGGTCATACCAACGGTGTGGCTGTATTGCATTTTTTTTTTATGGAAGGTTGGATTTCTTATGGCGATATCAATCGTACCTGCTTCAAAAAGGGAACGTTTCAAAGAAATCCCTGCAATTCCAAAGGCACGAATGTACACTATTAGGAACCATCCCTTTTCCAATTAACTGGAAAAATGTAATCGATTCTCATCGAGCCTGTACGAACATCGAATACGTTCCATAGAACCTTCTGTTTTTCTTTGTAAAGTGGAGTGCATTTCAAAGTGCAAGGATACATGATTTCCTTTCATAGAAACATCCGTACATATATATGTCCCCAAGTATATGCATATGGTTACTCATACACACAGTTATGCAATTTATTTATATTGCGTACGTGAAACGACGAGACTGAATTACTATTCGCAACAGAACTCTGCAAAGGAATTCGTGCAAGTTTGCAAGAGTCTCACAGCATGTCAAATGAAAGTAAGAATACAACTTGTCAACTGAATTTCTGAAATGATGCACTGAGCGCATGTTTAAATTTCATTTAAATGAGAATTGTATCCGAAGTCTCTAGTTGATTGGTTAGTCAGATGTTTGGAAATCTATTTGGCAGCCAATTAAGTTGACCAACTTTATTCAATCACAGTCTTGTAAAGTATGTGTGTCTGTTTCCTTGATGGAATATATGCCTGAATGGTTCCACAGGGGCAGCATTTCGATTTCTTAGCTTTAATACATTATACAGATTTTTTCTATTATTGCGTATTTCTATGGCCGTATGGACTATGCAAAAATAATAGAAGATTACTTTTTCAAATATACATATTTAGAAAAATTAACATAAACTAAAATACGTTATGGTATGTTAAATAAAATCTATTGAACCTCAATAATTTTTTTCAAGATTTCCTTGAGTGAACGACTTTAAATAGATCTCCTTGCAAGGTCCAGCTATGATAATAATAATATGGGTGGCGCTACAGCCCATAGAGAGCCAGGGCCTAGCTTCTCTGCATCCACTAGTGTTATGCGACTCCGAACGGCCAAGTTTGAGAAGCTTTTTCTAGACAGGAAATACTCTTTGAGCATTGTCAGTGACTCGAAAGAGGTGAGGTCGTGAAACTTATTTTTGTCGCTCAGAGCTGGATTCGAACCTGCGACGTCGAGGTTGGGGTCGACGCACATACCCACAACGCCACGGCACCCCCCAGGTCCAGCTATAGTCTGCTATTATATGCGAGTCACACCGCTCCTAACCGTCCTTGAATCTTTCGCTCTGCTCCTCACTAAAATCACTCTAGGCTTGCTCTTGTACCATGCACTCAACAAACTCATTTTTGACACCTTCGCCAGATTTATTTTTATCCAAAAAAAAACGCATAATCAAAGCAAATGAATTCCAAGCTTTGAATTCGATTCCAATCAAGTAAGTATCCTTCACGAGTTGCGTATTGCCTGTGGCGCAGTAAAAATACCAGCTTTTGTTTTCTGTGGGCACTTGATCCTACAAAAATCGTGGTTGAAAGAAAATTGAAACATTTGCCACTTTTGTCAAAAGCTTCCACAATCAAAGTGGTGACTGTATGATGCAGTCTCGGCTAACTAAAGACATGTGTATTACATTTTTGTGCCAACTTTTAGCTCATTCATGTTGTAGCATGGCACAAACATCGATTCATTTGTGCACCCCACTGTATATAACTTGCAATGTTCAACTATGCTGTCCAAGTATTTAAGAACTAAGTCTATATGGAAAGTGTAGCAGATATCATTAGTACTGAAATTATACGTAAAATTATTTGCCAATCGATTGTGAGTAAAAGATCCATTGAAAGATATTTCTACTCTTAAATATAAAAATATATAAAGTATATAACGTATAACGTATAAAAGTTGGTTGGGACCCATTTCAATCCCGAACAGCAGTGCCAAACAAATAAGAATAAAACTAAAACATAGAAGTCGCCTGTTGACAATCTTGAAACTTGTCTCGCATGATGTTATTTGAGTAGATATTCATTGCAAGACTCTACAGTATCATCAATGTTTAAAGCCAAAAAGGGATGTCAAAATAAAATTCGTTGGCGTGTGTAAAACCTAGGTGATCAACGCCGCTAAGGAACAAGAGTTATTCCAATGAATATGTATATTTCGAAGTCCTTGTGTCAATCAATACATTTCAGTTAAATACGTCTGAAGAATTCTTGTAATGCGTTTCAATTACAGTATCGTTTAGGTCCAGTAAGTCATTAATGTTTTTACCTCACATCAATCATTAGTTTCGTCCTAAAAATCCTAGATCATTGTATCCAATTTCCAGCAAAAGCTTACGCTTGGTAACAAAACTCCAATTACAAGCCTAAACGGAGAAAGACAAATGATTGAAAGAGAGTAATACCAACCAAAGGCATCGCCATGGCATCAATCATCCCACAAATCGGATTAGTCTTCTAACCCCTACCAGGTTTCGGGGGATCCACATAATTTGTTTGCTTTCCACACCCACTTCGAAAAGTCACCTAATGACTTCTCAAATGAGTGGTCACATCTGGTGCGATAATCAGCTTTGGTGGGTGTTCAACTATGACTTATTCAATCGAGTCTGGGTCTAAATGCCACTTACAGCTCCAGTCAATACTAAAGGCGGCCTGACTTCAACATCATTCGTCTATATAGTTTTATTGGAACACGTACAATAGGCAATCATTCGACAGTCTAAGGTTATTAACTCACAGACATTTGTGTCTCCTCTTTCTCTGGGCATTGTCTTGGAGGTGTGTCATGCGTGATTCAAAGAAAACCCAGTCAGCTGTCATAAAGATTTTATAAACGCTCGAAAGGCGAAAGGAAATCGCAGGAAAAAAAATCGGAAAATAACGTCCTCATTCCTATCAATTGAGATCAGAGGCACACAGCCGTCCCAGGCCTATATGTCAATCGGACGTGACCATTCATCATTTTGTGCGAATAAATGTTGGGGATGTGTGTTCTGGCCGTTCATCCTTCTTAGCCCAGCATGACCACGGTCTATCATCAAATTTGTTCTCACCGAGCGAGCATCCTCCACCAGGGGATGATATACAGAAACTCGTACATATCTACTTATGTGTGTACGCCTGTTGGTTAAATCCTCAAAGGAATAGGCGACAGAGCTAAAACAAAAACATTTCCTGCAAAGAGAAATTCAATATTTCACAGCCACTTTCTGTTGGGCGGTGTGAAAAATTAGGTTTGCAAAGGAAGGTGACAGGTCTGGAGGACCTTGGATGCCAGAGATGTCAATAATTTATTAAGGTTACTTTTGCGGCTTGCTGAGTATTCAGATTGCAGGCGCTCAATTGAATGAATGGGTGGTTAACCTTTAGTGAAGTCAACAAACAGTATAAACACGTTTATGCGGCTAGATGATGGCCACCAGCGGCTGTGTTGGTGATTATAGAATTTCAAAACCCGAGGGATGTTCTCTGTTTACGAGCTGGTGAACTCAGTATTTCATTGAGATGCTTTTGAACTGGCAAGAAATTGGATTTCTTCGGGTTAGTGATAATATTTATGAGACACAGTGAGATGCGTGAGACTGTAAAGTTGAGGCGGAATAGTAAAGACAGCGAATAATTAAAGTGTTAGTGTTCGTTTTTGGAACATATTTGAAGGAATTGTATACAAAACCTTTAATTTTGGTGACTTTGGAGCTTTGATTCTAAACTCCGTATTTATCTTTAGAAATTCCTGGAATTGAAAATCGAATTTTAAATTCTTTCTATCTATGTATAAGGAGTACCAAAGTATTAAAATAACTCAATGGCTATGTCACTTGAATCCTTGAGCACATGAGTACAAATCGGCATAAATTAAACGTATGAAATTGAGATTTCGCCGCCCCATTGTCTGCAGTTTTAAATGAAACTAGCTCCATGTCCACTTGAAATCACTCTTGCAGAAATATGTACGCAAATGTAATAAAGTACAGAAACACTCTTTTGTTTCTTTTTTCCATTTAATAAAGTAAAGAACATCACAGTCGCTATTATGCATAACTTACGTTCTGTAATTTATTATTCATGCAGACTGTACCTTGTCAAATAAATTCATGAAAGTTTGTCTTATTTCACTGACAAGTAACACTTTCGGATACTTCTTGGCGTGGAAAAAATATTCACAAGAATGACTGATTTCGTATTTTGGAAGGAATGGTATGAGATATTCCGCTGTGCTTAGAAATTTCTTGAAAATTGTCATAACGTGGTAACAGTTGTGTGTTTAGATTTTCTAAAAAGTGTTGACAGTTGCGGATATATTGCTTTGAAATCTTTTCAAGAGAGAAGGAGAAATAAAATTGAACCCGACTCCCTACTAAGTCAGTGACGTTAAAAAGGTTCCGCTTGATTAAATCGTAAATCACGAGTGAAAGTGTAAGAAATTGTACTTAGCAATCCTTTCAGCTTAATTGCTATTTATCTGTTTGAGAGTATGTGTTTTATCTTGGTGTCAAAAGCCCAATGGCGTCTTTCAAGGTCGCTTACGTTTCCTCATAAAATTCTAGATGGGATAAGATAAACACAACCAAGGAATCGTACCACCAATAAATTTTCAAAACTGTCACTGAATCTTACTGAAAATCCGACAAAAAATACATAAATAACAGAATTTTACATTTTTGAACAAAATACCCGTTGATATAAAATGAGATCTCATCTCCCAATTGGAAATTAATTTTGGAGATTTAATTTCCTTGTACTTGTGTTATTGTGCCTATATAATCCAATAGGCCACCAGGTAAATTAAAAGAAAAAATCCAATCATATGCCAAATTGCGCGTGAGATACAATATCTATAGACCACTTTTCTCCAAGTATTGCAATTTTGCAACACAGACGACAACA
Source organism: Eristalis arbustorum (assembly GCA_916610145.1). Lineage (NCBI taxonomy): Eukaryota > Metazoa > Arthropoda > Insecta > Diptera > Syrphidae > Eristalis > Eristalis arbustorum. The sequence continues at coordinate 59,687,959 of OU744317.1, read as the reverse complement.
ACATGCAAGAATATGATGTGCTGGACCGATGTATGTCTGTCTGCCCGACGATGAGATTGGAGTGGGTGTCTGGTATGTTTAAATGCATCCATCATTTAATTTTAAGATCAAAAATAAAGACCAGTCATAAGACCCACTCTCACGAATACACAAGTGTTTACCATTTTTATTCAATTAAAGTCATTTTTATTAGTCATTCATAAACAACTTACGTACTAGACAAAAAATGCTTAAAACTAGTTGGCCGTACAATGTTTTTATTTCTAGCTTACTGGACCTCGGTGGGAACTTTAAGCTAAACTTAATATTAACCTATGTCTTCCGACTTAACCTACAATTCCATATGATTAGTGTTAAAATAATTCAATAAAACAGTACAAATTAAAAATAACTTACATACTATATTAAAATACCTTAAACCTACCTTAAACGAAACATACATACATGTGTAATAATGATGATACTCATGTATATTTCTTTTTCTTTTATTGGCGCCTCAACCAATATGCCTCTCCAACTGGCGCGATTTCTGGCTAGCTATGTCCAGTTTCGCACACCCATTTGGTTGAGTTCTTCTCCACTTGGGTGCGCCATCTAGTGCGAGGACGTCCTCTGTTGCGTTGCCCGAAAGGTTCGGGTTCGAAGATTCTTCGGGCCGGAGCTGTGGTGTCCATCCGCTCTACATGACCTAGCCATCTTAAGCGTTGGATCCGAAGACGCTTAACTAGGTGCATGCCGCTTTACAGCCCGTACAGTTCGTGGTTAACACTTCTCCTCCGAACGCCATCAACGCAAACAGGACCAAGGATCGTACGCATAACTTTTCTCTCAAAGAGACCAAGGACTTCTGCATCCGCTTTCGAGATTGTCCATGCCTCCGCGCCATAAAGGATGCTCAGAGTTTTATACAAATTGAATTTAGTGTTTCGAGAGATGACTCCGTTACTTAATTGCCTCTTAAGCTCAAAGAAGCAGCGATTAACAAGAGTAATTCTGCTCTTGATCTTGGTACTGGTGTTATTGTCCCTATTTACTCCAGAGCCTAGGTAGACGAATTCCTTGACTACCTCAAAGTTTCTGCTGCCCAATATGATGTCCTTTCGTGATGACAGTATGTACTTTGTTTTGCACTGTCTTATCGCTAGACCCATTTTAGCCCCTTCCGCTTCAATGCTAGCAAACGACTCACTGACGACTCGCTGTGTTCGTCCAATCACGTCAATATCGTCTGCGTAAGCTAGCAGTTGAACGGTCTTTTGGAAGATCGTGCCTCCGGTGTTTACCTTTGAGTTTCGCACGATCTTCTCAAGTATGATGTTGAAAAAGTCACATAACAGCGTGTGGCAAAGTCAAAAACCTTTTTCGACATTGAAGGTTTCGGTGAGTTCGTTATCGACCTTGATGGAGCAGCGAGAGTTCTCCATCGTCATCCATCATCATCCATGTACAGCCTGACGAGCTTGGCAGGAATGTCAAAACTAGACATGGCGCTGTATAGCTCATCTCTATGCACGCTGGGTCATCAATCGTTTGTTCTTTCTTGGAGATCACAGAAGTCATCCTTCTCCTCCGTCGGGGCGTGTGCGCAAATCAGGCTGATGTTCCCGAATTTAGCAGAGGGGGATCGCTGCATACATTAGTTCACCACACAACGGTTGTTGTGATGGCTATCCAGGGGCGCCACGAGGAGGCTGCATGTCAACTTGACTTATGCACAAGCAAGAATCGCTCTGGCATCCTACCGCGTTGGGTGCAGTCAGCAACTTTTCCCTGTGTACATAAGCCCATGCCCTGGGTCTGAACTACCCAGGGTCTAAAAGATTAAAGATGGAAGTTCCCTCGCTCCCTAACCACCATAACTTTCTATGTTGCATACCAGGAGACCCTCCTCAGCTCGTTGTGCGACGGAACAGTCGTGGTTGGCTCACCCATCCATACTTTAACGGGCGATATGAAAAATTAGCGATACCGCATTCAAATCTTCATACGTGTCTAAATTAAAGAAATGCTTCTGGGTGAAGCCACTGAAGTACCCTTTCGTGGTACTGTGGATTGGCCCCCAGAGATCAAGTTATTAACTGAGTTCATCGCTCTCGCAGTATAGCATCGAATCAACTTCACCAGGAAATTGTCCACTCGTATCAGGTTCGCCCTGTTCTCATTGGAATAGAATATTATGTACTGGAACTCTGACGTTTTGTAAAGGCGAAGACATACCCTAAGACAAGCCCTCTCAAACACCCCAATCTTTTCCATCAAGCTTGCACCCACGTTCAACCACATGGGACAGCCATAGGTGGGCATTGGCCGTATGTGAGCCATGTAGCAGATTACCTTCACCCTCGCATCGAGTTGGGTCTTGTACACCAGTCTCAGTCTCTAAGAGCGAAAGCGGTCTCAGACTGCAATCTATAGCGAGAGTGGTTGCCCGTGCCGTCCAACAATTGAGAACTTTCGCCAATTCTATCTGCTCTGGTTTACGTAGTAGTATTGCGTGTATACAAAATGTGACATACTTCTAGGAGCTGTGTAGAAACAATTAAATAATGTATTAATAAATTAAAATGCAATATTGCGCTATTTATTTACATTTTCTGAATATAACCTTAGTTTCATTGGGAGGAGATAATGTTAAATCAGTCCAAAAACGTGTGTATGTTTTCATGACTAAATACTGAAAGAAATCCTGTTAAAATTTCAGCTTTAATTGGTAATAACTTTGTTAATATTAGTTTCCTAGAAACATGAGTTACAGACTCGTGTCGTACGGCCAATGGGCATGGGCCTATGTACACAGGGCAAAGTTGTTGACTCCACTTAAACTAATAAGATGCTAGCGCGATTCTTGCTTGTGTTTTTTTTGTTTAACTTCATTTTTATTTATGAATTCATAATTTGCTTACATATTGTTAAAACTAGTTGGACGTACAATCTTTCTAATGCTATAGTACTCTAAGCTAAACTTAATCATAAACTATGCCGAACATGATTTAGATAAAAACTTATTCTAATGTACACACCACCTTAAAATAATCTTAAGCTTAATAATAATAATATGGGTGGCGCTACAGCCCATAGAGGGCCAGGGCCTAGCTTCTCATCAACCACTCATGTTGTGCATGCTATTATTCTCTCACGAGTGGAAGGGACCTACAGTTTTACGCCGAATCCGAACGGCCAAGTTTGAGAAGTTTTTTCTAGACAGGAAATATTCTTTGAGCATTGTCAGTCACTCGAAAGAGGTGGGGCCGTGAAAATGATTTCTGTCGCTCAGAGCTGAAATCGAACCTACGACGTCGAGGTTGGGTTCGACGCACGTACCCACAACGCCACGGGCTACCACCATATAAACTAATATGCGCATGTTCTGTTTATTTTTTTGTTCATATCTTACAAACTACCCTACACTACCCTAGTATATGTATGTATGTCGGCCATAGGTTACAGCTTAATAATAAATATCCAATCCACTGCAAGACAGGGCGCGACAACTCCCCTTTCGGGGTCTGAACTACCCGGGGTCTAAAGGATTCGAGGACTGAGTTACATCGCTCCCCAGCCACCCGAACTTTTGGTGAACCTGGCGATGCCCAGTGTTGCAACTTTTCCTACACACCGATTTTGCTTATTTTAACTCCAAGTGGTAGTCATCGGGTACAGGTGAGCCGAGCTCACCTTGCCAAACTTATTTTGCAACATCTTGTCCTAAGGGTTACAAAAAAGGAACTGGCCACACAAAACAAAAATAGTTATGAAGCAACAACAAGCCTCGGAAACGGATGATTTTGATGACAAAATCTGCAAACGATATGAGAGATATAAAGCGAATGTAAGTTCCCTTTAAAGGCCACGTGCAGCCGATCAATTAGCGGAAACCCTAGACTGCTGCAAAGCAGATTTAACCGCCATCCAAGAAGTGCGATGGGATGGACTGGGCAAAAGCAGGATGAAAAACTGTGATATATATTACGGTGATTGCTACAAACAAATACAAGCAGAGCCTATTTGAATGTGGATTTGTCATTAGAGGCAGACTTAGGCAAGAAGTCTTATCGTTCAGGTCCGTGAACGAGAGTCTCACGACGATTCGCATCCAGGCTAAATTTGCCAACATAAGCCTTATATGCGCACATGCTCCCACAGAGGAGAAAGTTGACGACACCAAAGACAGGTTCTATGAGCTTCTGGACAAAACGTATGAGCAATGCCCTAGCTACGACATTAAAATTGTTCTCGGCGACTTTAACGCAAAGCTAGGAAGAGAGAACATCTTTGGTAGTACGGTCGGGAAGCACAGCCTTCACGACACCACATCCGATAACGGATTTAGTCTGATCGACTTTGCTGCGGGGCGAAATGTTGTAGAAGCCAGTACAAGATTCCCACATCTCGATATTCACATAGGAACATGGCGAACTCCTAATCAATCAACCGTCAATTAGAGAGAAGTAGAGTCACAGTCGATGCTGAGGATATGGAGACACCATTTCTGCAGACTGTATAACGGCGACGAAGAACCAAATTCCGCTGTCAGGCAGAACGAACCATTCAACCCCAATGAAAGGGACGATGAAGATCAACAATTCCGTCGGATTGCTATATCTAAACTGAAATCCAACAAGGCTGCTGGAGCTGACGGCCTACCCGCCGAGCTTTTCAAAGCCGCAGGCGATCATTTTTTAAGGAGCATGCACCAACTCATCTGTAAAATATGGTCGGAGCATTGTTTGCCCGTTCCACAAGAAAGGAGAGCTTTTGACTGCGCCAACTATCGGGGGATAAGTTTCCTTTACATCGCCTACAAGATCCTATCTGCCGTATTGTGTGAACGCCTAAAGCCATTCGTCAAAAACTTGGTCGGTCCATACCAGTGTGGCTTTAGGCCAGGAAAATCCACCATCGACCAAATATTCACACTCTGGCAGATTTTGGAGAAAATCCAGGAGCAACAAATCGATACCCACCCACCACATCGCTCTTGAAAGAATTGTTCAAAACTCGAACGCCAACACCAGAGGAACGTCCAACTATTCGCATATGCCGATAATGACATTATCGGAAGAACGCAGCGTGATGTCAATGGCACTTTTGTTGGTATTGCAACGGAGGCCGCGAAGATGGGTTTTGCGGTAAATGAGGGTCAGACCAAGTATATGCTGTCAACGAGAATAGTCGTCGAATCTACCCATAGGAACGGCGCAGTAGAGGAAGACCGCGACTCAGGCGACACACGCAAGTGGAAAGGGACCTCAAGCAACTATGTGTGCAAAACTGGAGACAGCTAGCTAAAGATCAAGCTGGCTGGAGACGTTTGTTGGTTGAGTCTCAGGTCACCCCGGACTGTACCACCACCTTAAGTAAATAAGAAAGTGACTTCTTCAAAATTATACCTGAGAAGATTTTTCAAAGGCCGTTCAAGTGCTTGCTTACGCGAACGACATTGGACGAACACAGCGTCATTGAGGCGCTTGATGGCACTGAAGCAGAAGCGGTTGTGAGTCTGCGCGTCGACTCAATTCGTATTTTAATCTTGACGTCTAGGTTCGAATACACGGCCCCGACTTTTTCGAGTCACCGACAATACAAAAAAATATATACTACTGCTCACACTTGTCCGTTCCAAGCCGCCATAAAACTGTAAGTCCTTTCCACACGTAAGATAACAATAGGCTCTGGCCCACTACAGGCTATAGCGTCGCCCATTTTATATTATTATATGTATAATAAAATTCCATTGAATATTTGAGCAGTTAGTTGACAAGGTTTATTTAATTTGACAGCCGAAATGATGATATTTATAAACTGCACTCATCCTTATGGCAATCAGATTTAACTTCACTAAATGCACTTCGTTAGTAAGATTTCATGCGCCCTTACTTGCGCCTTACTACACTCTGAAACGTGCCTTTGAAAATGAGTAAAAGAGTGAAACTATCTCAAGAATCCCTTGACTTTACCATATAAAACTATGCACTTTGATGTGCACACTAAAATGCTACACAATTACAAGGAGCGACATAATGGAATGTTGATATACATCTTTTCATTTCTCCCAATGTGCACTCGGTGACGCGGTCTTGGAAACACTCATTAAATCAGTGCCATTAGAATTCGAATGAGGGGTGCATGGATATGCGTTTTCATCTACTTCAGATTTCTGCATGACTTGCATGCGTTCGCTTCAAGTAATATACGCGCTCCTATATTAAATCGCGGGTGTCGAGATGGGATGATATTATGTTGATCGGTGCGTGACTAAAATCTGTCTCACCATTCACCTGGAAAATATTTATCGGGGTTATGTGATTTGTGATATGCGTGATTTCTGGGTTACATAATATCCTAACTATTCATAGTCTACTTAATCAATAAAATATGTTGGGACCTACTTCAGTTATATTTCCTTTATAAGATAATATTTGTTTATTCTTTTCCAAAAATATCCCGTATCAAGGATCAAGGCTTTGTGGCCAGTGGGCATCAGTTTTTCTAAATCCTTACCTTTTCGCTGAGGCTAGATGTTTGAGTGTCGCGAACAAGCGTTTATGAATTTCTTTATTTGAAATTAGTACATTTTACATTTTTTTAACTTTCACTACGTCGCAAATTCATTTAAATTCGTTTAAAGTCGACTTTCAAAGAATTTATTCACCTACTCAACTTAAAGTAGACTGTTTGTTATTAACAATAAGCAATAAACGTGAAGAGCTTAATTTTAAAATGAGTGCAACGGGATTTCTGGGAATTAAGGTTTTCTTTAAGATAATTGTTCCCGTACTCAAGGTAAGCAGTGCAAAACAACGAACATCTAGAGAGACTAAAAGACCACTTAAACCCAAGAAATTTTTGTTGGGTTTCTGTCAAATCAATTGATGTGTCAAAAATTCGAATTTCGATTTAGTGGTTTTTCAAAAGTCTTGGCTATTTTTTTAATTCGAATTTAGTGGGAATAAACACCAAATTAAATTCCAATAAAATCCTGTTTTATAAATTTTAAAGTTTTGTTTGAGCTTTTGAACTTTTGACATATGGCATCTCATACATCATGAAGAATGCAACAAACTACATACGTAACACATTTTGTTTAATTCACTAAGAACAGTGAATAATGATAATTTCCATGAAATAATTGCCAATAGTGACTTTTTTGATGCAAAACTGGCGGCATGGAAATTTTAGTTGCAGTTCTATGGCGGAAAAATATAAAATTTGGTGAAAAATGAAATTTGTGAAGTTATGTATCAAATTTTTAATTTAAAAAAATGGTGGAATACTGGTAAACATTATGCCGGTTTTGTTATAAGTACTTGTCAAGTTCTCTGAAGTACAAGTTTACATAGAATCGCTCAATGAAAATTATGTGTATAAATGTATAAATTGCTCATTGCATTCCAGCGTGCTCGGGTGGTTTAACAAAATAAATACTCAAGCTATAATATTGTTTAACATTTATATAATTTTATTGTCGAACAATAACAATTGTTTGTGAATTGGTGCTTTATTTATATTTTTTAATGTAGTTTTCTGCAAAAGCTATCACAATCTAACCCTTGACAATCGCTTGGGCACTTATGTTTTCTATTTTATTTCAGTCTTTTAAACCACCATCACATTTCGAAATTTCAACGCAAATTCTTAATCTCCAATGAATGAAAGTCAATATTTCACGTGTGTCGTTTATAAACAAAATGACGCCTTTACTGACAGATATGACGTAGTTCGGGATGAGAGCGGTTGAATTGCTATTTGTTTACTAACAGACTGCGGAAAGGAAGATTCGTTCATTCCTATCATGTCATAAACCTCTTCGACATGGTCTGTCTGCAGCTTACGTACATATTTTCAATTACTTAATAGCATATGACTTTTGCATTCACTAATGCGTGTGTGCTCCTTTGATGACTCTTTCAGAATATTATTATCGCCACGAAAGTACTGTGTCACGAGGGGCAAGTTCGCTTAAATGATACCTTCTCAATCATCATTGCTTTCCAGCACAAACGGAAGCCTTCCGTTTTATGTAAAATGACACGAATTCCACCATGCAAGCATGCACACAGCTAAGGAGTTCATGAGAGGGGAGTCTGGCGCAGTCGAGCACTCTTACCCGTTTGGTAAATGACATCCTGGTACAGTAATTTGAAGGGCTAATCCGAAGCAACTTGAGTTTTCTGTTGCCTGATAAAAAGATATTTGAGCTATGGTCGTAAAATGCTTCAGATTTTTTGTACGAAAAAAATGTCGGGAGAGCAGCACATCGCATGAAGGATGGTCATAACTAGTTAAAGTCCAGTGTATGGAATTGCTTTTACGAGGGGAAATTGTAGCAAATGACTGTGTACTGTGGAAAATCATTTTCTTTGAATAGTTGACTACATACAAACCTACACCCACTGCCACGTGATGTTACTAGATCCGGTTTGCAATCTGCATAAACTCAATTTTACACCTTGATAAATGTAAATTTGAGATAGTAACGAAATGTCCCGGTAATGATTGGCTTGCGATTCCTCGAATTGACCACTCCATTACTTTTTACAGGTGTACTGAAATTAAAAGTTGTAGACTAACAAACAAAATCGGAGCTACGTAACAGCTAAAGCAGCACCAAATTGTGTGAGTTTGCTTGAAAGACTTTGACCTAAGCTTGCCCTATTTTTTTCAAAGGAAATATATTCCACTAATAGCTATATTTGATCAATTAAATGTATACGTAATACAATGCTGTTTTCAGAGACAGGTAACAGCTTTAATCACATCGAAACTTTCATCAGCAATCAGGATACGCCTAGTTCGTAAGTCGTGAATCGCATGAAAACTTTCATTTGTAAGAGCGGCCATATTAGGACTACCTCTGGTTATGTTTTCTTACGTCTTCTAATTGAATCTGAAAGTTTGGGATGCATCCGTCAACATTGAGATTTTCACTGAGCAAAATTGTCAGTGAGTAAAGCATTTCTTAGCAAACCCGGGAATGGAAAGCCCCTAGTGGCTTTTATTCATCAGCTACTCACTAGCAGAGTAATTCACTATCAGATGGTTGCCGCTAATATCCATAGAGGAGTTAATAGGGGCACCCCAGATATGGGTGTTCTCTTACCCCTTCTTTGGAACGTAACGGTAAATTAACTGCTATTAATACTGGAAGAGGTAGGGTGCAAAGTTATTGCCTATGCGGATGATATTGCCATAGCGGCATCCGGTCAATTCGTCTCTACTCTAAGAGACATAATGCAGAATGCCTTCGACAAGCTAGAAGCATGGACACAAACACGCGGACTCGGCGTCAACCCACAAAAAACGGATATCGTACTTTTCACCAGAAGATACAAAATCCCCCAGTTTGACCCCTTACTGCTGTGCGGCTCTATATTACAGCTAACCACTAGTGCGAAATTTCTGGGTCTCACTCTCGACAGCAAGCTTAATTGGAAGCTCAGTATCCCGGAGAGGGTAAAAAAAGCCTCTTCTGCACTTCTTAACTGCAAAAAGGCCATTGGAAGCAAATGGGGCCAACAACCACTCACTGTTCACTGGATTTACACCTCTATCGTCAGACCGACACTTCTGTATGGTGTCTCAGTTTGGTGGACAGCACTAAACAAGGCTATAAACTGCAATACACTCAACCGAGTACAAAGACTGGCCTGCTTGTGTATCTGCGGGGCACTGAGAAGTACTCCGTCAGACGCACTGAATGTTCTCCGCCATCTTCCACATTTGGAAATATTCGGGAAACAATCAGCAGCAAGCACAACCTTGAGAATCAAAACACTTCGATTGTGGTCCGAACTCAACACCGGCCACTCAACCGTTCTCATGGCCATCTTTGAGAAGAAATTCTCAATCAGCATTCTTTCCAGATCGGACTGGATATCAGACAGGCAAGATCCTCTGCGCATTTTCACAGATTGATCAAAGACAAAAGAAAAAGGTGCCGGTGTCTATTCTCAAGACCTCAACATTGCTATCTCCGTGAAGCTCCCTGATCAATGTAGCGTTTTTCTAACAGAAACCATAGAAATTAAAGAGGCACTGTCTTGGCTCAAAAACAATGTGATATCAAAAAAGGATATCACCCTCTGTTCCAATAGTCAGGCCGCCATAAAATCGCTGGACAATGTCATGTTCTACTCTAAAACATCCCTTAATTGCCGGCTGTCTCTTAACGAGATGGCCGAGCATTTAAACATTCACCTCATGTGGGTGCCAGGACACTGTGACATACCAGGAAACTGCAAAGCCGACGAACTCGCTAAGTTTGGTACAACCTCATCCCTATCGATAGCAGGGGTACCGCCTTCCATGCCGATCGCTACAGCTTACCATCTTCTTAAGATCTACACAACTAAAACCACTAATGACAAGTGGCTAAAAGGCACCACCTATCTTAAAACTTAACCTGAAACCGTCACTCAGTCTACTTGGACTCAGCAAGCCCTCATTAAGGACCCTCGTAGGAGTTATAACCGGGCACTGTGTAACTGCCACTCATGCTCGCAGGATGGGTGCCCCATATAATAATTTTTGCAGAATGCATGGATGAAGAGGAAGAAGACTACACTCAAAATACCTTCTCTGCTCCTGCAGTGCTCTTGCCAGTCGTTTGTACCTGCACCTAGGAGCCTATTACTTCAGCGGCCGTAACGAGCTAAAAAGTGCCAGCATTGGTCAACTAAATCGGTTCATTAGCAGCACCAACTGGTTTCAGCGTTAGGAGAAGGCAGTCCGCGTGGTATATAGCAGTCAGCCACTACTACCTAACCTAACCTAAAGCATTTCTGATGCATTTCATAGTTCAACAACTACTCTTGACTTCTGGACACCTTTGTTATAGTTTTCGTAAATGTTTTAATCGAATCGGATGCTTTGGAGAGCATATTCCGTTTTTCTTATTAGCACTTCATCAATTGTGATGCATTTCGCCAGAACGAAATGTTTGCTTTTTCTTTTTCTACATTAGTACATCAAATTTATAAAAATAAGCACAAAAAATTTAATTTGTCTTTTTGTACAGATGGTTTTTCCATACAAATATTTCATGGTTGTAATTAGCACACTAATTTTATATCGCCGTTGTTGTTTCATTGAAATTTCGTTTAATATGCTTATAATATATGTACGCCATGGATTGCCGAAGAATTCTGACAGTATTTAGTAAATCCTTTTAACCAATTCATTATTCGGAGTGAACTATTTTAAAAAATAGTTACGTCACTGACTGTGGGCACAATTCATGCAACCCTTTCATCGAGAGTTACAAAATGGAATGACAAATAAATCACTCTTTTCGCCACAACTCCAGCAATATTAATCAAGAACATCCACATCGTAATAAGAATTCCTTATGTTTACCATGTTTATACCTGGTACTGACCCACAAACAATGCCAACTTCGCATTTTCAAGAATTCAACTGAAAGCAACATTTACTGACTCATATGTTTTGTTTTTAAACGGTATGCATAACTAACCGAATTTAAAAGAATTCGAAATGCAATTTTGTAGATGCCATGAGAAATGATACCTTCTGAGCAAGAGTTATTTGTTTTAATAATGTAGAGCTACCTAGCAGAGTGTACCCTCCTTTGCTGAGTGCTTAAATCATGAAGTACAAACATTTTGATATGTTGTACATATTCCCTTTAGAATTGCTTCTGTCCTTTGTGCAAACGTTTGATTGTGAGTATCAGTTTTTGATTGGGCTCGTGCAGATCTTAAAATTATATTAGAAAGTGGTATACCAAGAAAATTTGGACGAGCAAGGTCTACTAAGGTGGATTAATAAAATAGGTTCTTCCAGCAATAATAAATTGTACTACACAATAATTACAAGCAAGTGTCTACTACATGTAAAAATATAAAATAGCTTGCTCATGAAGGATATTGCCCCGAAGTTTGGTGTTGTAACTTCATTCATTTCACGTATTCTATCGCGATATCATGAAGTTGGCAGTGGGCGTCCTCGCAAAATAATGCCCTGACATGATAGTGAAACAGTCAAGCAAGTCGAAGTCGATCTTCTTAAGTCTGTTTTCATTATTTGCTCGCTACTGTATTACATTCAAGCAACTGAGGGAAGAATAAGAAAATACAATTATTTTAAGGTATAAAAATAAATATTAATCGAATCAATTTTTTTTTATTGAAATCATAAAGATATGAACATTTTTTCACATTGAAAAAATGTTGTGATAAACAATACAACGGGGTTTTTTTTCGTATTTCGTAAAGACAGCAAAAAGATTCTGTTTGCTTTCAACTCTGGTTGATCTGATCAATGACAAAAAAGTTCCCTCTAAGTGCAAGCCAGCAACAACTTCTGCCCTTTGGATTAATTTATTGCAGTTGCTAAACTTGGCCGAACAGCAAATTGTTGCCTTTGGAATTGGAAGTGTGTATCGGTCTGAGTGGTACCTACGCGTTTTTGAATTTATATTTTGCCCATATCCACATGCAGTAATAGTGGTAGCTTAGATAATGAGGGGTTATAGTCTTTTAATCACAAGTCTTGTTCCATTACAAAGGCGAGTTTAATATCAATTTCTTAGAAGCATATTTGTAAAGATAATTTCTCTGTGTGGCTGTTTGGGTCAATTCATGATACACAGAATACAAGGTAATATGTTCCCGCGTCTTATTACTTTTAAATATGACGTCAGGTGCTTATCGCATATTAAAATTAGTACACATCACATAATAACTATGGTAGATTGTATATAATAGGAATAATAACAACTTTTTTTTAAAATTAAGATATAATTCTGAAATTGGAATCCAGTATATAAAATACGTTATTTGAATGAGTAGTAAAGTATGTATATTATGAAGTTGTATCCGTAAGAATCAGTATCTACTCCAAAGAAAAGCGAAAGATCAATTTTAAATGTCTTATTTGGCATTTATTTCAATATTTCCTCACCATTTGTCTCCATTGTATAAGAAATGGTAAACAAGTGACCTCACGCTATTTTGACAGCAAATGAACATGTTACCTTGTATTCTGTGTACCATGGGGTCAATTCAGCTTATAAGCATTTTATAATTAAACATTTCACTTACCGGTTCACTACAACCGAAATTCACAAATCTCAAAACGTTTTTTAAGACTTCCAAGATATTTCAAGAGTATAAGTTAAAATATCATATACCATAAAATGACTTTGAAGACCAAGTAACCGACTTAGCCATGAGTTATGGAATTGGTGTATGTCTCTATTTTTTATGAAATAAAAACAGACCAGTGTTACAGTAGTACACTATTATGGCAAACCATACGGGTGTGAAGAGCAAGTATATCTATTTTTTGTTTTGGACCTAGACAGCACCAAATCATAAAAAACCTCCCTGATACAGCAGGTCACTCAACGCGTAAGAAAACAGTCAATGAGTTCTCAACACCTCTAATGACCATAATTATATTACGATTACATTTTTTCAAACGTTTCACTTTTAAATAACAAATAGTGAGTGAGGGAGTCCCCTATAGAGGAGTATTTACATTTTCAAATGAATTTTTCTTTACCTCACTTTAGATATAAGATTCCTTCTTTAGCAAACTACCAATACGGTGGAATTGAAAAATGCTTTTCTGTGTTACTTGAAAATCAAAAACAACAATTAACCGTTTGCACGAAAAACACATCGATTTTTGTTTATGACTTTCTAACATCATTCCTAAGAACGTAACGAAAAATGTGGAGAACTTGCTTTTGCAGAATGCATACATATATTTTTTCGAGAATTTCCGTAAACTACAGCCAACCTGATCATCGCTGGGGAATGAAAGTATGTAGTAACATCATCAATTAATAATCATGCCACAAAGCGTTGGCTGTTCCTTCTCCGACGAGCGCATTTGACATCCATTTGCTTTGTTTGCGTCCTTTTCTTTGTCCACTCACCAAGTTAAAAAATGCCTTTCAGCGTTAAATTGAACTGAAAAACCAATGAGTTCTTGATTCACTGTTGGAACGTAAAACACACGACATTTGCGTGTAGTCATTTGTTAAGACTTCGATGTCCATTAAACTGGAATGTAGATAATCGTGATTGAAGCAAGTCAATAATAATTTTATAATTTTCTATTTTTCATTAATTCTATAGGCACAAAACTGTAAGTCCCTTTTACTCGTGAACAGGACGCACAACAGGAGTGGTTGCCGAGAAGCTAGGCTCAGGCTCTCTAGCGATACTCATATTATATTATTTATTATTAACTCTATCGGCAACTGAATGGCGAATATGATGCACTGGAAAAAACGCTGCGCAAAGCAAGCACTTCAATGACACCCCAGCTCTCTCTCGAATCGCTGCCAAATCTCACAAGCGAACGAATAGTTCACACAACGTGAACGGCAGAATCAAGTTAGGTAAGTAGACAAGTCGCTGAATGATTTCAAACACCGTCTTGAGAGATATTTGTCAGTTGTTTTGGACGTAAATATTCGTGAATATGCTGGAATATATCTGCAATGAAATTGGAACAAGCCATGGGGCTATATGCTTGTCTCATCCCTATTCCAATTTGTCCCAAGATCCCTTAAGGTTAAACCACATTTTAAAATATAAAATTGAACAATTGCCTTACTTTTCATAGTTTTGAACTTGTAAGCCACGCTAAACTCATACCAACCGAATTGTATGCCATTGAAAACAATGTTGTAATTTCATTAAGTCAATCATTAGTCACATTGCGGCCCTTAAAAAAAACACTATTCCTAACTAGATTATCACAAAACACTATTATCTATTTTATAATCATTAGGTTCTTCCTACATGAGGGGAGAGTAAATATCATTGCTCTCAGTATCTTGTCAGACGCTTAGTCTCACAAAGACGAAATAACAAGTCATGCTAATAAAAACAGGCTTCAGACGTCGGAGCTGCTATCGAATAAATTTGTGTGTGCCAAGGTGAGCATTCGTAGTTTACGAGTACTCTTGGCCGTGTAGGCTGCTAAAGCAATCATGGATTTTATAAATTCGTTCCTCTACGCAATTATAGCGCTTGTTTCGATCGCCGTGATTTTTATAAGGAATCGCATGTCGTATTGGAAAAAGCGCGGCGTGCCTCATGATAAACCAGCGTTTTTCTTTGGAAATTCGAAAGCTCTATCGGGTGTCAATCATACGCTTCAGCCAATTCGGAACTTATACAAAAAGTATAAGGGAACCGCTCCTTTCTGTGGAATATACATCATCTCTCGTCCGGTTGCTCTTGTCTTGGAGTTGGATTTGGTGAAGAAGATTCTCATCAAAGACTTCAATAATTTCGTTGATCGTGGCATATATCACAATGAGAAAGACGACCCTCTGACGGGACACTTATTCGCACTGGATGGGAACAAGTGGCGTCAGTTAAGAACAAAATTGACACCCACATTCACATCAGGAAAAATGAAGTTTATGTTCCCGACGGTGATGAAAGTTGGTCATGAGTTTGTGAGTGTTCTAGGAGAAATGGTTGGCACAAGTTCGGTAGTTGAAGTTAAAGAAATTCTTGCCCGTTTTACTACCGACGTGATTGGAACGTGTGCATTTGGAATTGAATGCAACAGCTTGAAGGATCCCAACGCTGAGTTCCGGGTAGTTGGAAGGCGATTTCTCACAGAACCAAGGCATCATCCCTTTGTTCACGCGTTAATACGAAGTTTTCCCGATGTATCCAGAGCACTGGGATTCCGCGTTATTCCCGATAACGTTCACAATTTCTTCATGGGAGCTGTACGAGACACAGTAGAGTACCGAGAGAAAAATGTCATTGTCCGCAACGACTTTATGAACTTGCTCATTGACCTGAAGAACAAGAAGCCAGTAAAAACTGAGAGTGGGGAGTTGATAACTGGTCTGACCATGGAGGAATTAGCGGCACAAGCTTTTGTTTTTTACCTAGGGGGATTTGAAACTTCATCATCGACAATGGGATATGTACTTTTTGAATTGGCTAAGCATCAACAAATCCAAGACAGACTGCGAAAAGAGATAAACGAAGCGCTTGCCAAGAACGACGGTGTCTTCGACTATGAAAGTATCAAACAAATGCCTTATTTGGATCAGGTTATATTTGGTGAGTGTTACTTGATAGATATTTAAGCGTTATATTATAAATGTGACAATTTGTAGAAACCCTTCGCAAGTATACAATCGTCTTTATGCTGACACGACAAACAAAGGAAGATTACACGGTACCGGGTACTAAGTTTAAAATCGAAAAGGGTACAATGGTAATCATTCCAGCAGATGCTATTCATCATGACCCCAGTATATACCCAAATCCAGAGGTTTTTGATCCAGAGCGTTTCACTCCTGAAGCCATACAGAAACGTGATCCTGTAGCTTGGTTGCCTTTTGGCGATGGTCCACGGAACTGCATTGGACTGAGATTTGGGAAGATGCAGACACGAATCGGTCTAAGTTTGTTGCTGAAGAACTTTAAATTTTATCTCAGTGATCAGATGGGAAGTGAACTTAAATTTGATCCCAAAGGAATACTCCTACAAACAGAAGGTGGAATTTTCCTAAGGACTGAACGAATATAAGTGCAAAGTATTATTTTGTTATTTTATGTCTTAAGGAAGTGTCTCGGAGATGGTGGTCAGTTAAGCGTTACAAGTGTAATTAATTTCTAAATTATTTAATTAAATCTTACATTAATTCGATATGCCTTGTGTCCTGATTTGTTTTGCGATTGTGTATACAATTTCAACATATGCACGCATGTGTCTACATTCTTGAATTCAGATTCGCTCAGAACTTGAATGAAATAACGACCGTGTGAACATTTTTAATAGTAAGGTGCAATAATCTCTTATTCTGTGATAATGAAATGTTCAACAAGGCCTACGAAGCAATGCATCAACAATCCAATATGGAAACATAGAATTTGACAAGAACAACTTGTTTTGAATGGCGCATGATAATTTTTCGGCTGTTTATCACGTCTTCATAAAAAACAATTATACCATAAAAACGGAAAGTAGCAATGTATTTTATCGGAAGCGCAATTGTAAACAAGGCACAGAAGTTGTGAGACGTCATCAACGCGATAATGTCATTAGTTTTGTGTCGACATTGATGTCTGCGAACAGTAGCCAGTCACCGACAACAACAAGTCAAAACCACACTTGTTTAAGATAACTTGTCTTTCAATTACTAATGTCAACAAACAACTCAACGAATTGGTGACGAGAGGGTTCAGCAACCTACCTTTTTTATTTTGCTTTCGATAACATTGATCTAAGTGAATGGAGTGCGTAAGAAGATGTGTAATAAAGGGAAAAAATTATGCTCGAATAAGATGCATTTGAAAAGAAGTATCGCACATATCAAACTAGTACATTACAAACATAACTGCATGAAACTTGGTCTATGTATGAAATAATACATCGTGCATAATAATAAATCGCTTTCACTACCCTTGTGATCGGCGGCACTCACTACCGCCCATCCGCAGTGAAACATTAGCATCTGTGCTCAATTAAGTGTACGTTTATGGGAATCTTATATTGGTTGCTCAAAGAGAAAATACAAGTGAAGTAGATAAGTGGCACTAATCCCAATCGTAAATTAAGCTTTCAAAGTGAAACTAAATGTAATTAATTGTTTAGATTTCCAAGGCAGATCTCGGATAAATACCCCCAATTTGAAACACAAGCTACTGCCTTCGATCCAGAGGTGTCGTCAAGTGTTTAACTGAGATGAATAGGACAGTATTCAGCCGAACACTCTTTCAATTTTATGGCATTAACTTCTACAAGTAGGATTAATTATTGTAACATTTTGTGTGCATTCACTTTTTTTGTAGTACATTGTTATTTTTGTTTTTTCTTGTGATCTAATTGAGTTTCGACCAAGTTTTATTTAAAACCCTTTTACATATAGTAACTTAGACTCCATTTACTGGCTTTTGTAAAGATACAGGTATGCGATACATATTTACATGTAATTTAGAGTAGGCGTGCATTTGTGATAATGTTTTTTCCTTTAGTGCGTATTTCAAAGCATAGGGTTTTCTGCCTGCATGATGAATGAATTGATAAAATGATTAAGCGCTGTGTAAATAAAATATGTTATCTTGAATTCTTTTGTTGACCCTGTGCGTCTTTCCATTACTTGCAAAAAGACAGAAGATTAGAGATAAAAGAAGCTATAAAATAGCCAAATAGTCGAGGAAGGGGTAATATACAATATAACTACTGCATGTGCAAGCTATCTTACATTATCTTGCTGCAATCTAAATTATCAGCACTTCAAGAATAGAGTGCATTTATCAGTCACATTTGAGTCATTGGCCCCATTCTCGCGACACTATCTGTGACATACAGATGGTGTTATGGTGAGTTAATTATCACCTCGGATGGTGTTTATATTAAAGCAAGTTATGGAAGTTCATAGAATTGATAGCTTGGACCATTCTTATGAAACGATTTGCCCTTCTTTCATACACAGCTGACATATCAGGCTGTAGCACTATTATATTATTATACCCTAACACATTATGTCTTTTGTAAAAAAAATCATTCATATTTAATATCAAAACTAATATAAAACCTACCTACTAGAAAGTATTTATTCTCATCTCTATATGAAGTTAAAGAAGTTATAAAAAACTCAAAATTAAATAAAGCTTCTGGTATTGATCGCAACCTGTTCGAATTCTTTGCACAAACGAGTTTATATATTAGCTAACAGTAGACTAAAATCGAATATTTAATTCCACTAATGTCTCCGCTGCATTTAAGAGTGTAATCATTTTTCCACTACACAAAAAAGGCGATTACAAAGACCCGAAGAACTACAGAGCAATTACATTTCTGAATACTTGTTTGCCACCCTGATACATAATTAGATTTTACGAAAGGGTACAAGAACATAACACTCCTTAAAAATTTCAAGGATTTAGAAAAGGTTATTCTACAAACGATCAGTTATTCCGTCTAACAAAGATCGATGATTATTATAAGAGTAATAAAAAAAAGTTGTACGCCTTCTTTGTAGATTTCCGAGCAGCTTTTGATACAAATACCACAAGCACTCTTCTTTAAGTTGTCCAAAATCGGTGTATCGAGTAAAATTACTCAAATCCTTCGAGCCTTGTATGAAAATAATACTGCATGTGTGGGATGGAGACTTGATTGCTAAAAAGTTCAAAACATCAATGGGCGTTAAAAATGGTTGTATTTCAAGCGCACTCCCTTTTATATTAAACATAAGTGACATAACTGATGATGTAAGAGGTGGAATAAGGTTATGTGGATGGCAAAGTCTTTTAGTGTGACTCTATCAAAGGTATGCAGTTGATGATTACCTGACTTAACGCATATTGTAATAGTTGGAATCTCTCTGTTAATCTTGAGAAAGCAGCAATGATGATATTTAGAAATGCAGATGGACGCTACTCACGCTTGAAAAAATGGCAGTTAGACTGCAAAGAAGTTGAGATAGTATACAGACACAAATATATCGTCATCTTTAAGCCTAAAACCCCATTTTGAAGAAAAACTACCTGATGCTGAAAGAGCTATATGTGCGATTTGGGAAGGTTGTTTCAAAAGCAAATACGTGTCGCAAAGTGGAAAGCAAACTTTCCTCCACTCGACTGCAGCCTCGATAATGCTATATGGAGCTCAAGTCTGGGGTTACAAATGTTATGACGCGGTGGAAAAATTGCTACGGTACTTTTTGAAGAGGATATTCTGGGTACCGAAAATACCCCTAATTATATGCTGCACATTGTACCGGGATGTTCTTGTACACCCTCAAAATACACTTCAACCATATCTCAAAAGTACTAGAGATGAACGAATCCAGAATACCAAACATATTATTAAAAAGTATAATTAGAACAGATGGATATATTTTGCGAAGAATGGTAGAGAATGTCAGCTGAAACCGGAATAAATGTGACTCTTCAAGTGAACGAACAATGTCATCTCTTAAGAGAAAAATTCAACTCAATTTTGGAGAACCTGAGTAATCACACCTATGACCAATATGTGATACAAGCCGAATCATCACTATATAGGAACAATTATCGAAAACATAACCACTTTTTAAATGAGAAATCGCATATTCTCTTAACAGTCTAAAATAAATACTATATTTAAAATGAGAGGTGAACCTGTCCAACTAAACTATGTGCCACATCGTCCAGATTTATGAACACTTTGTTTCCTGTGCAATATGAAAAAGAGAGAAGATATCTTGCATTTCCTTGGTATTTGTCCAATTCTTAAAGAATTCCGAATATCAATGTTCAGAAAACATCCCCTAGAAGAAGTTGAAACAATAAGTATCTTTAATGGAGAAAAAGGGTTGGACGTTTTATATAATTACTCAACAGCAGCACTTCCTTATGTTGGCTGGGTGCTGTGGGAATCGGGTAGGCACTGAATGGCGTCAACCTGGCGATGCCCAGTGTTGCAACTTTTCCTACACACCAATTGTGCTTATTTTACCTCCAAGTGGTAGCCATCGGGTACTGGTTGTAGTTCACCCGAGCTCAACCTGCCAAACTTATAAGTGCGACCTCTTGTCCTAGGGGTTACAAAAAAGGAACTGGCCCTCCAGGTTGGGGGTTGTGCCGTCGGGGTAACTGCCCGGCCACACAAAAAACAACAGTTACGAAGCAACAACAAGCCTCGGAAACGGATGACTTTACTGATGACGAACCCTGCAAACGATATACGGACAACGACCTTCGGATCTGTACGTGGAATGTAAGGTCCCTTTATAGACCACGTGCAGCCGAACAATTAGCGGAAGCCCTAGACTGCTGCAAAGCAGACATAACCGCCATCCAAGAAGTGCGATGGGATGGACCGGGCAAAAGAAGGATGAAAAACTGTGATATATATTACGGTGATTGCTACAAGCAACAAAAACAGCGCCTATTTGGATGTGGATTTGTCGTTAGAGGCAGACTTAGGCAAGAAGTCTTATCGTTCAGGTCAGTGAACGAGCGCCTCACGACAATTCGCATCCAGGCTAAATTTGCCAACATAAGCCTTATATGCGCACATGCCCCCACAGAGGAGAAAGATGACGACACCAAAGACAGGTTCTATGAGCTCCTGGACAAAACGTATGAGCAATGCCCTAGCTACGACATTAAAATTGTTCTTGGCGATTTTAACGCAAAGCTAGGAAGAGAGAACATCTTTGGTAGTACGGTCGGGAAGCACAGCCTACACGACACCACATCCGATAACGGATTTAGGCTGATCGACTTTGCTGCGGGGCGAAATGTTGTAGTAGCCAGTACAAAATTCCCACATCTCGACATTCACAAAGGGACATGGCGATCTCCTGATCAATCAACCATCAATCAGATTGATCACATTGCGATCGACGCAAGGCACTCCTCCAGTATTATAGATGTCCGAACGTTCCGAGGTGCCAACATTGACTCGGACCACCACCTTGTAGTAGCCAAGGTAAGGTTGCGGATATCCCGAACACCGCCAAGACAAAGAAATACTGTGAGGAAGTTCAACGTCGGCCGGCTACAATCGCAAGAGATTGCCAAATCCTTTTCCGATCGTGTCTCCCTCAACCTCTTAAGAAATCCTACGCCGCCAACATCAAGTATTGAAGACCAGTGGCAGCATTGCCAAAAAGCCATCAGAGATGCCGCCTCTGATGTGCTGGGTTTCAATCCGCCACCACAACGAAACCCCTGGTTTGACAATGAGTGTCGGCAGGCGAATGCAGCCAAGCAAGAAGCATACAAAGCGGCACTGCAAAGAAGGACAAGAGCTGCTCGGGAGCTCTACGAGCAGAAGAGGAGAGACGAACACCGGCTTCTCAGGAGAAAAAAGAAGGAGCATGAGAAGCGCGCGATCGGCAGAATAGAGGGATACTACTGCAGGAATGAGGTAAGGAAGTTTTACCAAAGGGTAAAGTCAACCAGTCAAGGTTATAAACTCCGAACCGAAGCCTGTAAGGATGATCAAGGGAACATCGTAGTAGAGTCACAGTCGATGCTGAGAATATGGAGAAACCATTTCTGCAGACTGTATAACGGCGACGAAGAACCAAATTCCGCTGTCAGGCAGAACGAACCATTCAACCCCAATGAAAGGGACGATGAGGATCAACAATTCCGTCCACCCGACCTGGATGAAGTGAGGATTGCTATATCTAAACTGAAATCCAACAAGGCTGCTGGAGCTGACGGCCTACCCGCCGAGCTTTTTAAAGCCGCAGGCGATGATTTGGTAAGGAGCATGCACCAACTCATCTGTAAAATATGGTCGGAGGAAAACATGCCCGATGAATGGAACCTCAGCATTGTTTGCCCGATCCACAAGAAAGGAGACCCCTTTGACTGCGCCAACTATCGGGGGATAAGTCTCCTTAACATCGCCTATAAGATATTATCTGCCGTACTGTGTGAACGCCTAAAGCCATTCGTCAACAACTTGGTCAGTCCATACCAGTGTGGCTTTAGGCCAGGAAAATCCACCATCGACCAAATATTCACACTCCGGCAGATTTTGGAGAAAACCCAGGAGCAACAAATCGATACCCACCACCTGTTCATCGATTTTAAGGCCGCGTATGACAGCATTTATAGAGACGAGCTATACAGAGCAATGTCTAGTTTTGGCATCCCTACCAAACTCGTCCGTTTGTGTAGGATGACGATGGAGAATGCACGCTGCTCCATCAAGGTCGGTAAAGACCTAACCGAGACCTTTGATGTCAAAAAAGGATTCAGACAAGGCGACGCGCTGTCATGCGACTTCTTCAACATCGTTCTTGAGAGAATTGTTCAAAACTCAAACGCCAACACCAGAGGAACAATCTTTCAGAAGTCCGTCCAACTACTCGCATATGCCGACGATATTGACATTATCGGAAGAACGCAGCGTGATGTCAAAGGCGCTTTTGTGAGTATTGCAACGGAGGCCGCAAAGATGGGTTTAGCGGTAAACGAGGGCAAGACCAAATATATGCTGTCAACAAGAAAGGACACCCAACACCGACGTCTCGGTCAGAACGTCACGGCAGACAGATATAACTTTGAGGTAGTTAAAAACTTTGTCTACCTAGGAACCGCTATCAACTCAGACAACGACACCAGCGCTGAAATCAAACGAAGAATAACTCTTGCCAATCGGTGCTTCTTTGGGCTAAGAAAGCAATTGGTGAACAAAGCCCTCTCTCGAACAACCAAGGTAACGCTCTACAAGACCTTAATCGTCCCAGTCCTGCTATATGGCGCGGAGGCATGGACTCTGTCAAAAGCGGATGAAGCAGCTCTTGGTTGCTTCGAGAGGAAAATTCTTCGGGTGATTTTCGGTCCCGTCTGCATAGATGGTGAGTGGAGGAGGAGATACAACGACGAGCTATACGGGCTGTTCAGCGACATCGACTTAGCCAGAAGAGTGAAGATCCAACGATTGAGATGGCTAGGTCATGTAGAACGGATGGAAACCAATGCTCCGGCCCGAAAAGTCTTCGAATCCACCCCCGAGGGACGGCGCAGTAGAGGAAGACCGCGACTCAGGTGGCGCACGCAAGTGGAAAGGGACCTCAACCAACTATGCGTGCGAAACTGGAGACAGCTAGCTAAAGATCGAGCTGGCTGGAGACGCTTGTTGGTTGAGGCCCAGGTCCACCCCGGACTGTAGCGCCACCTTAAGTAAGTAAGTAAGCACTTCCTTATAGAAAGTGTATTACGTAAGGAGATTTCTAATAAAAAAACATCTTACATTTTATATTTTGTCACAGGCTATAGGCCAAATCCTTTATGACTTATGTTAATATTTTATATTAATTGTAATATAATTACTAAAATAAAAGTCAATTAAAACTAACTACACTCTCGACTCTTATAATCCATATTTTCTTATATATACGTGTATACTTAAATTTATTTTGTTACTTATATTTAGACCTCCCTTGATAAATACTTAAAAAAAAAATCACACATTATGTTGTTCTAAAAATGTATCCTTTAATACACTTAAGATCATTTTAAATCCTTTTTTCATCCCTATCTGATACTATCTTGGCTCTGCTTACTTTACATTACACCCACATGTGTGTTGATGTGACAACAGTAGAAAGTATTCAATGCAGATGGAGAATTTAGAGAGGACACGAAAGTGATACTGTTAGAATCCAAGATGCCGACAGGGGTAAGAGGCAACACATGACGAAAAGATTGATTAGATGATGATGTTTAACACAAGGAAATGGGATATGAAAAATAAAGATACTTGTGCACAAGTAATTTGATAAATATAAGATAGGTCAACAGCTAGGTATGCAAACATAAATCAAAAATTCGTCGTATCAGACACGTGATTAAATTTGATTTAAATCGATACGAAATTTGATTTGATATTACTTTAAGAATATATAGGTTTCATCTACCCACATAAGATTTTCTAGGGTTTTTGGCTGCCTTGTACCACAGCGAATGTTTTGAACATGTTTGCTTTTAAAATAACTTAATTATCGTCACTTATCTCGTGTCAATAAACCCACTTCTCTTTTTGAATTACACAAACAGTTGCAGAATCACTGTTAGAAATATCAACACGTTGCTTTGAAACCTTAAGGAAGAAAGTGCTATCTACCCTGTATTTTTGTCGACATCAATCATTAAATGACAGTCTCTATATAGGAGAGAAAAGAGAAAAGTAGAAGACGAGAAACCAACCTGCTCTAACCGAAGACAGGAGTCTCTGGGTCATTGATGTGCTCTCCTTCATTGCGGTCATCAAGTTTTGGGTCATATAATACAAATGTTAATATAGGGGTTGCACACTTCACGAAATTGGCTCAGATTCTGAGTTGTCTACCCTCAAAAAAATGAATGCTAACCCTTATCAGCGAGATAATGTGTACATAGAGTCTATCGATATATGTATATATGTATATAAATTGGATTTCTGATTTCAGTCGATTTGCCCTGATTAGCTGTTACACATACTTAATTGTATATTCAATGTCCATATGTGAATAGTACATAGAGTTCTAACTATCGAGCTTTACCTTCCAACGCACTTCATGACTAAAGGACCAATAGGATCCCTGTCAAGAAAGTATAAACAATAGCAATTAGATACCTAACTATTACCAAATCTTCAAGATTGTACGCATTGCAGTAACTTTAATTCAACACTCAGTTGATATATCCATATCAGCTTTAAGCTAAAACGTCTATTCTGCTCTGGCAACTTCAATACATGTTCCGTTGGAATACAAAAACATTGGGTCGCACATTATTTATGTCTGTCCAAATATGAACAAAGATTAGAGAAATCCTTTTAGGTTATGTGTTGGCTGGAATACATAGATACACAACCATGAAAGTAAACTTTGACATGCAAATGCAAAAGGAGTAGAACAGCCTCTTGGTATGTATCTTGGGTGAAAAATACAACAATGATACTGATGTTCAATATGTTGTCCGTTTTGTGATACGTTTTCAGAATATTTACAAAGCCTCTGCCTGGAAAATCAACACACATTCTTGTGTACAATTATATTTTGTATTCAAATATAAACTTCATTCTTAAGGAGATCCTCCTAAACTGCGTGAAGTATACACTTGTTATGCACCACTGGGATTCAACAAAGCATTTCAATAGCTTCTTCTCTTCGTCCTTTTTGTCACTTACTTATACATTCTGGGGTTGCATGTCGTTCCACGTATTTATCAGATAATCTTTCTGATCCTAGGATAAGACTCATTACGTATGCCTGACATCAAGTCCTAATGGGGCACAGTGGGACAGTTTCCTGTTTCAACAATACATGACCCAATCGAGTATGACAATCAAAATATATCAATGGGTGTTCAATCAATACCATCAATCAATGTCTTTTAATTTCCACTGATTTAAGGGTTAAACATTTTGGTACACATGCAAAAATGAAACAAAATGTTGCACGTCTGATTAGTAGGATTATTAGAAAGCCCTTGTGTAACTGGCTTAGTAATTGGTCAATGCTGGCATAGTCACCATTATTGTAAAATTATGCCTACGCACGTCAACCTTCATTCAGTGGACTTCGAATTGATTTACATACGCACACACATACGTGGGTACGTGTTAATCCACCAGATTCTTGAATTCAGGATATTAGTGATGTAAGTTACGTTCTTTCTCGTATACACAATTACAACTATAGACAAATATAATCTAAGCACAGCAATCGACTCAAATTTTGGAACAGAATTTTATACATCTTTCAAATCGAGGTGTAACAGGAGCAACTAAAAATACGTAAAAATGAATATCTAAATTTAGAATTTCCTAGTATCGTTGTAAATATTCCCAGAAATTGTTATAATGGAGTGTGAAATAAACCCGCAGGAGGATGATGATTCACTATAAGTGTTGCTATTATGGTTCATATTAAATAATGCAGTCACAAAAATACGGTAGAGGTAGAGAGCAAAACGAAGTACAGCTAATTATGTTTTTACACGGTTTTGATATAACACGTTTTGAAAATAATATATTACACGATTTTATTCCATTTAACACGATTTAAAATTTGTTTGTGCTTACATTTTTGCTTGGCAATTTTGCAAAGTATGTTCATATAATAAATTTAAGGGAATTCCCTTTCTGCGCGTACAAGCAAATTTATTGGTCAAAGCAAATGTAAATAGCACAAATTTAGGGGAATTCCCAATGTCTTTTTTTACACGATTTTTTCTGGAACCAATCTACGGTGCTGTCATCAAGAAAGAATACACAACATCGGCGACTCGGTCAGAACGTCACCATAGCAGCTTCTACTTTGAGGTGGTAAAATACTTCATCTACCTTGACTCCCAAGTTAATAGTACGAACAACATCAGTACCGATATTAAATCTAGAATAACTCTTGCCAACCGCTGTTTCTTTGGGCTCATGAGGCAATAGATTAGTGGAGCCCTCTCCCGAAGGACCAAGCTCACATTATATTACACCCTGATAATCCCTGTCATTGCGCGGAAGTCTGCAATGTCTTAAGAGCGGTTGAAGACGCGTTTGATCTGCGTTCAATCTTTGGTTCTGTTTGCGTTGAAGGTTTCTGGAGAAGAAGATTCAACCACGAACCGTACGAGCAGTACAGCGACATGAGTCTAGTCAGGCGTCTACGGATTCAACGCCTAAGTTAACATTATTCTAGTTGCTTTTAAGATGGGAAGATTATTTCAATAATATTAATATTTATGAGCAAAATTTATGATACGGCAAGAGTTTCCATTAAAAATCTTTCTATCTCTTTTTTCTCTTTTTTTGAAATTTGGAATTACTTTAAGACACTGTGGCAGCGCATTAGTAAATTTGCGGACAGTGCAACGTAGTTTTGGGTCTCCATATACCATAAGTTGTATGCTCTCGGAACATCAAACATTCCTTGGGCACGTCTTCTTGTGTTAAGCGTATGAATTAATGGTTGTTGGAACCGTGGGTCTCTCATGTACTGCAGTCTCTCACTCGATCGATTTTGTATGCTTATATTATATATTTTGCTGCGTTTCCCCAGGCCAGAATACCGTATCTTATGCGCGATTCTGCTAACGAGTAATAAACCTGTGTAATAAGCCATTGCGAAAATTGGAGACAGTCTGAAGCCCAGTTCACCGCGGACTGTAGCGCCATAAGAAGAATAAGAAGAATACTAATAACTAGTAAATTAATTAGTGAAATATTTTGTAAGGAACCATTGTATTTATGAATATAATAACGAAGTAAGATACAATAAAATATATGTATCCATCAGTTACGTTTTTTTACATTTGAAGCAATTAATCGACGACTACGAAATATATATGTATGAAGATTTTATATCGTGCTGTTCAACTAACGGATATATTAGTACTAACCCATCTCTAAATAAATTTGTAAATTATAAGAAACAATTTGAAATCGGATTTGAATCCTAGAATTTGCATGAGTTGTGTTATTTTTACCCATGATATTGTGGTTGCCGTGACGACCGTTAATTCACCTTAGTAGCTTGAAGGAGAAGCCTATCAGCTGTTCGAAAACTTCACACGTATTCTTGTTCCCCGTGTCGGTAAAAACCTGGGGAAAACGTTATATAAAACGCTATCAAAATAATTTTAAGGAAAAGCGACGTAGAAGTCGACTATCTCCATAATATTTCATTTATGGTGGAAATGTCCCTCGCCTTTCTCTGATTCATATTGAGGTCATACACGTATTATTATTTCTGTGCGCGGAGAGCTTCTTTCTGGCGGCACTCCGCAACTTTTTCTGATCTTTATTCGCCGTTAAAGACCCGATTCTTGAGAGAGAGCCGCTAGTATTTTGGCAGTCATGTTTCAGCTAGAATTCACAAACCCGGTCCAATTCGTATAAATTGCCAATGTGTAAATAAGAATAAATTAACTAGAAGTAAGTCACTTGGTTAACGGCAAATCGAAGCAATTGATTGAAATTAACTTTCATCGATAAGTAAACCGCTAAGCACTTAAAAGAAGGATTTTTTTTAAGAATAAACGTGTCAATGGGAAACAGTAAAGAACCCTAAATAAAATTTGCTTAGATAGTTTATATTAGAATAATAATCCAATGTGGTTTCAGACATTTTTCATTCGAAAAGGATTAGAAGACGAACGTGACTCAATAAAATGGCAAACGTGGAAAAGATTCACCCCTTTGATTACACTCGCGTTCACCTGAACTCAGCGACTGTTGAGTGGAAGCACAATCACTCTCCAGCTTCGTGACAATAACTCACAGGAACATCCGAGCAATGGGATCCCATCTAAGTGAATATTTGCTGTGCTCATGCCGGATACAAAATGCTTTAGAAACTTTACGACTTCATCATTTCCTGAAATGAACGATAGTTACAGTGTGCGTCTAGCATCATGAGTAGGCCGGCTCGGCCCTACTACCCACTATGATTTATTCTGCAGTCATTAATTAAATTCGTGATAAAATCCACAAGGAGAAGTAGGAAAAGTTTTCCCAGCCACAAGATGAAATTTTCCATTTCAATACAAATTTGCAACCCGGGGTAACATTTTGACTTGAAGGGTGGCCGTAATATAAGCAAATATTGTTCCATTTTTGTTGCTTATGAACATTTTTGGACTTGGATTAATCTGCAAGTGCTCTAGGAAATGGAAACCATTCAGCTTTTCCGGAGGATACATAAATATTGGTGTTTTACTTTACATTTTATTTTGCTTATCTCACGGAACGCGATTGGTCGGGCAGGGAGGAAACATTTTCTCATCATTTACGAACGTATCTGATGGTGGCAAAAAAGGCCTACTTCTCTAGCAGTGTAGCTAATGATATCGTTCGAAAGGCCAACACGGCGTGAGTTAAGAAAATAGTAATTATGTTTCCCTCAGTAGAACTGATTGGCTGAGGGTGTCTTAAAATATTAATCGATTGATTGCGATTTATCTGTTGGAAAGGGAGTTCTCGTCTCGTTAAAAACGATTATCAAGGTAATGTACCCATCTGGTGTTGAAAAGCTGTTTACATCGCCAGCGCTCTGAACCAAGAGATAATTTCCGTCATCAACATGTTACGGAGATAATTCTTGAGAGATTGAGTTTTCCGTTGATGTCAAGGACTTGGGAAAGGCAATCATTTCGAAAGGCGAAGATAAAGACATCGAATTGGATGGTGACAATTAAATTAACGTGGGGCTTCATTGTGGAGTAGGAATTTTGACACTTCGCTTTTGCCGTGATTGCTTTGGATTTCTTTTCCCCTTTTTTATGTCATATTCTTAAACAGAGCTTAACTAAGTGAAAGAGGAAGAAAAATACGGACTTTAAAGTTAGAATAAACAGACTTGCTGCATGTGTTTTATGATTGACTTGCGAATATTCCACAAAGATTATTGCATAAAATGTCTTTATACTGGAAGGCATTCAGAAAAAGCTTTGAAAATAGGGAAGAATATAAAACAACTGTAATGCCAATTTACTTACTTATTAGTCCGATAAATCATAGAGGGTCTGAGCCTGAGCAATGCTGCCTTCCATTGCTGACGATCCTATGCCCTCTGCTTCCAGTCATTAAAGCAAGCTGCCTTGTACGTGTGGTTACTTGATCTTTATACCATTGATTAGGTCTTTCCCTCCTTTTCGAACCAGGACGCTCTTATTGTTGGAGTCCATGCGCTCAGTATAACCAAGCCAGTTGATAGATTTCGCGTATGTGTTCTTATCAATTCATATTTCTCGCTAATTATTTAGCTGACTTCTGGAATATAGTGCCTTACGAGCTTACAGCTGCCCGCCGCACTGTCTTCGCCAGTACCAGATTGACGAAAGCACATGACAGCGCATATCCTTGCCGAAGTGCGGTGCAGGTAAACGGTCATGAGGTTAATGAGCTCAATGCGTATGTGTTAGCGGGGTGCTACAAAACCAACGAATTTGCCCCGGGATCCCGATTGGGGCCATAGCATATTATAGTACTTTCCGTTGAATGCTGTGGCCTGTCGTACGCGTCCTTAAAATCCCCAGTTTACTGCAAGATTTGCCTTAGTGATTAGTGCTGTGCAAAATTGCATTTAACGTTTACACAACACGCTGAACAGGAATTGGTTGGAGACGTTGATCGGTGATGTAAATCTGTAGTTTTTGGAAGAGGAAGTGAAATGACAGCAAAATTGGCCATAAAACCCTAACTGGAGAATGGTTCTTATTCTAGAATGCCAAGCTATTCCTTCTTTCTGTTGTACCGTGTACACGCAAAAAAGCAGTGCATGGACATCGTATGTCACCAAATTTTATTGTCTACTTAAACACTTTTACTGCCCACGTGTAAATCTAAAGACATTATCTGATTGCAAACTGTATTATTTGACTTAAAGACTTAAAGTGTAATTGCCATGAAAATTTCACTGACATCGTTCGAATTCTGTTCCGTTCATTCGCCCACTAATAATACACTTTTAATAATCCAATAGGAAACATGTTAACGTATAGCACAGATTCAAAAAGCAAAAAAGGAATATAATGTAAAATGTATGCGCTATAAAAGAAAAAAACAGACATTTTCAAACTTCATTCCATTTCATTCAAATATTAGTCAGTACGTATGCATAGTACAAAAATTTCAAGTCGATCGCTTCATAAATGTAGAAGCATGAGACAGATGGCACTCCGTAGGTGGGGCATTAGATGATTGAATATCATGGATAAAACAAAAAAGAACCTCTGACGCTTTCGTAATTTCCGTTTTGAATTTTCTTTGCAAAGACATTATTTTTCACGCTTTCTCCGCTACTGACGGGTGAATAACACAATTCCGGTGTCTAGCTGGTCTGTGGAATGCTTATGGCATACGTATGTATCTGCCTCAGGCCAGCAGTTTGTGTTGAACAACATACATTAGTCCCAGTGCACCTTCTGCCCTAAATCAACTAATTTACACACGGTGTTGGGCCCACATTTCATGTGAACCATAGAGGGTGTGAATCCTCCTAACACAAATAAATCCAGAGCCGCTAGTCTCTCATGAGAGCGAGTGTGTTTGCCTTTCATAGAGTTGTTCATCCTTTCCTGTCAACACCACTACGCTAGGCATCTTTAAAATACATGTTACGGAACCCGAATGGGTACATAAATATGTACATGCATCCACTTATTTACACGGTGACGAGTGTTTTTGAAATTTCTTTGGCTCGGTCATAGTTCGTTTTAGTTTTGTTTCTTATTCATTCTCTGTACTTTTCTCTCGTCCTTTTGTTCTACCCCGATTGATTTATGAAGATAAATTGGATTTCTGATTTCGCTCCCCACTGGGGGCGATTGTATCGGCACCGAATGAAGCATCCCACCAATAGATGTCCCGTCAGATAATGGATGCGAACGGATAAAGAAAGGAAAGGGATTGGTTTCGTAAATGGGGCTTCATTGTTTTTCCTGCGTGTGGCGAAGGCGTTAGATGGGGGAGGTTATTTTTTGGGGTTTCTCTTGACTAAGGAGAAGATGAGATAAGCAACGCATAAATCGAAATGATACTGCTGATTTTTAGAATTTGTTTTTTGTGAATTGATGTATTCAAGGTGAAAGTATTTTTCGCGTAGAAAAAAGGTTGAGCGGGTATTGTGTGATCCAAGGAGCAGGTGGTTGTAAACGTATTAAGCTGGGCAACATTGGTTTGTTTTGGTTTTGCTTACAGGTGAATAGAGTTGGCAGTAATATGTTTTAGCAAAGCAGGAGGCAGTTATAATGTGAATGAAATCAACGTCAGATATGTTTCTCCATTTTCTCAATTTCTATGACGGAGTCTTTGAAATTGAAGAAGCGAAGATATATTAACTTTGTTCCCAGAAAACAACTAATTCTGTGCAGCGAATTTTCAAGCAGATACTCTCCTGCTTGAGGATTTAATGTTATCTCCACATTCGAGGATGCACACCCCCTTGTACGCTTGAATGGTATTAAAAAAAAAATCAAACATCTAAACGTGTACGAGAGTCATGCATTTGTGGAAATTGATGATGCCACTGATGGCAAGAACTGCCCTACATTTCTTGCTATACTGGTTTATCCGTTGAAAAGTTGACAATAAATGTATGTATTTATTGGTATGTAGTCTTCTTCTTCTTCTTCTTTGTGTGGCGCTACAGTCCGGGGTGGACCTGGGCCTCAACCAACATGCCTCTCCAACTAGCGCGATCCCTGGCTAGCTGTCTCCAGTTTCGCACACCAAGTTGGTTGAGGTCCTTCTCCACTTGGGTGCGCCACCTTAAACGCGAGCGTCCTCTGTTGCGTTGCCCGACAGGTTCGGATTCGAAGATTCTTCGGGCCGGAGCTGTGGTGTCCATACGCTCTTCATGACCTAGCCACCGTAGGCGTTGGATCCGTAGACGCCTAACTAGGCTCATGTCGCTGTACAGCCCGCACAGTTCGTGATTGAATCTTCTCCTCCAGAACCCGTCAACACAAACAGGACCAAAGATCGTACGTAGAACTTTTCTCTCAAAGAGACCAAGGACTTCTTCATCCGCTTTCGAGATTGTCCATGCCTCCGCGCCGTATAGCACGACTGGGATGATCAGAGTCTTATAAAGAGTCAACTTGTTTCTTCGAGAGAGGGCTCTATTACTCAATTGCCTCTTGAGCCCGAAGAAACAGCGGTTGGCAAGAGTTATCCTACGCTTGATCTCGGTACTGATGTTATTAGTACAGTTTACTCCGGAGCCGAGGTAAGTGAAGTCCTTGACTACCTCGAAGTTATAGCTGCCCATTGTGACGCTCTGTTCAAGACGTCGATGTTGTATGTCCTTTTTTGAGGACAGCATATACTTCGTTTTGCCCTCATTCACCGCCAGACCCATTTTAGCCGCTTCCGTCTCAATGTTAGCAAAAGCCTCACTGACGGCTCGCTGAGTTCTGCCAATCACGTCAATGTCATCGGCGTATGCTAACAATTGCACGGACTTCTGGAAGATCGTGCCTCTAGTGTTGGCGTGTGAGTTTCGCACGATCTTCTCCAGGACGATGTTAAAGAAATCACATGACAGCGCGTCGCCTTGTCTAAAACCTTTTTTGACATTGAAGGTCTCGGTGAGTTCGTTACCGACCTTGATGGAGCAGTGAGAGTTCTCCATCGTCATCCTGCACAGCCTGACGAGTTTGGCAGGAATGTCAAAACTAGACATGGCGTTGTATAGCTCGTCTCTATGCACGCTGTCATATGCGGCCTTGAAATCGACGAACAGATGGTGAGTGTCGATTTGCATTTCTTGGGTCTTTTCCAGGATCTGCCGTAGTGTGAAAATTTGGTCTGTTGTGGACTTTCCTGGCCTGAAGCCACACTGATATGGACCTATCAGATTATTAATGAATGGCTTCAGGCGGGTACACAAAACGGCAGAGAAGATCTTATATGCGATGTTAAGAAGACTGATCCCTCGATAGTTGGCGCAGTTGAAGGGGTCTCCTTTCTTGTGGATCGGGCAAACGATACTGAGATTCCACTCGTCGGGCATGCTTTCCTCAGACCATATCTTGCAAATGAGCTGGTGCATGCGCCCAACCAGATCATCTCCAGCTGCCTTAAATATTTCAGCGGGCAGACCGTCCGCTCCAGCAGCTTTGTTAGACTTCAGTCTTGATATTGCTACCTTGACCTCGTCTAAGTCTGGGGGACGGTATTCACGTCTGTCATCGTCCAGATTGAGTGGAACATTCTGCCTGACAGCGGTATTTTGGTCCTCATAGCCGTTTAACAGTCTGCAGTAATGATCTTTCCAGATTCTCAGTATCGACTGCGACTCTACTACCAGATGTCCATTTCCATCCCGACAGGCTTCTGTCCGAGTTTTATATCCATTGGATAATTGTTTTACCCTTTGATAAAACTTTCGGACGTCATTCCTGCCATAACACCTCTCCATCTCCTCGACCGCGCGCTTCTCATGCTCTTTCTTTTTTCTTCTGAGAAGCCGGTGCTCTTCCCTTCTCTTCTGTTCGTAGAGCTCACGAACAGCCCTCGTTGTTCGATGCAGCGTTGCCTTGTAGGCCTCCTGTTTGGCTGCATGTGCCTGCCTGCACTCGTCGTCAAACCATGGGTTCCTTCTAGGTGGTGTCGTAAAACCCAGCACATCAGTGGCAGCTTCTTTGATGGCTTCTTGACAACGACTCCATTCTTCTTCGATGGTTTGTGCAGGCGGCGTCGAACTAACAGAGAGTGGTATATAGTCATTTACATAATATACAGGATGCTTTAAAACCTCATTTATCTGCGCAGCATCAGCAGCTCTCCGAAAACAATTTCAATACTTATGGTTCTATTAGGTGTATCAGACAACAGGAATGTTTCACTTTGTTATATCTTATATCAGATGTGGCTTAATTACATCTCTAGTTTTTTAATTTCTGCTTCTTTCTTTGTCTGGCGCTACAGTCTCTTCATCTAGACCGGTCTTGAGCTAGTTGCTTCCAGCCACGTACTTTCAACTTATGCGGGGTTGGAGTCGAAGTCTTTCCGGGCCGGAGCATTGGTGTTCATTCGCTCGTCGTGACCTAGCCATATTAGACGAGAGATTCGAACTCGTTTGACCCGGTCGATGTCTCTGTACAGCCCGTACAGCTCGTCGTTCACTCTCTTCCTTCCGCCCGATCTTCTCGAGAATGATATTAAAAAGTCGCATACCAGTGCGTCGCCTTGTCTAAATCCTTTTCCGACATCAGAGGTGTCGGTACAATCTTTACCG
This sequence comes from Eristalis arbustorum, assembly GCA_916610145.1. Taxonomy (NCBI): domain Eukaryota; kingdom Metazoa; phylum Arthropoda; class Insecta; order Diptera; family Syrphidae; genus Eristalis; species Eristalis arbustorum. The sequence continues at coordinate 59,652,771 of OU744317.1, read as the reverse complement.
ACCTTGACGGAGATTGGGGCTTTTTCCAATGTCAATGAATAGGTGGTGGGTATCAACTTGAAACTCCTCTCTCTTTTCCAAGATCTGCAGTAAAGTTAATATTTGGTCAATAGTGGATTTCGCTGACGAAATCACCGAGACCTTCAATGTCAAAACAAGTTTTAGACAAGGCGAGCGCTGGCATGTGATTTCTTCAACATCGTCTTGGAGAAGATCCTGCAAAACTCAAACACCAACACTAAAGACTTCCAAAAGTCCGTGCAATTGTTAGCATACGCCGATGACTTTGACGTCATTGGCAGAACTCAGCTAGCTGTCAATAAGGTATTTGCTAACATTGAAACAGAACCGGCTAAAATGGGTCTGGCGGTGAAAGAGGGCGAAACGAAGTATATGCTGTCCTCAAAAAATTACATACAACATCGACGTCTTGGACAGGGCGTCACTATGGTCAGCTATAACTTCGAGGTAGTCAAGGACTTCACTTACCTCGGCTCAGTAGTAAACTGTACTAATAACATCAGAACCGAGATCAAGCGTAGGATAACTCTTGCCAACCGTCATTTCTTTGGGCTCAAGAGGCAATAAAGTAATACAGCCCTCTCTCGAAGAAGCAAGTTAACTCTATACAAGAGACTGATCATCCCTGTCCTGATATAGGGCGCGGAGGCATGGACAATCTCGAAAGCGGATGAAGAAGTCCTTGGTCTCCTTTAGAGAGAAAAGTTCTACGCGCGATCTTTGGTTCTGTTTGTGTTGATGGGTTCTGGAGGAGAAGATTCAACCACGAACTGTACGGGCTACAGCATCTTCGGATCCAACGATTAAGATGGCTAGGTCATGTAGAGCGGATGGACACCACAGCTCCGGCCCGAAGAATTTTCGAACCCGAACCTGTCGGGCAACGCCACAGAGGACGCCCGCGTTTAAGGTGGCGCACTCAAGTGGAGAAGGACCTCAACCAACTTGGTATGCGAAACTGTAGACAGCTAGTCAGAGATCGCGCTGGTTGGAGAGGCATGATGTTGGTTGAGGCCCAGGTCCACCCCGGACTATAGCGCCACACAAAAAAGAAGAAGAAGTGGATTTCGCTAGACTGAACTCGCATTGATATTGACCAATCTGGCTGTTAACGTAGTGTTTCAGGAATTTACACAGAACGGCAGAAAAGATCTTGTAGGATATATTTAGGAGACTTATCCCGCTATAATTGGCACAGTTTAGAGGGTCTCCTTTCTATAGGATTTTTTTAAGTTAATGTAAGTCCATTATTTCAGAAGTAAATACATCAAAAGATGCGTTGTCGTGTGTTGATTTCTATGTTATTTCTTCAATTTGGTACTGGAGAAGATTGTGCGAGGGAAGGCACCATCTTCTACAAGTCAGTCCAGCTGTTGGGATACGCTGATGACATCGACATTATCGCGCGGTCCCAACGCGCCGCAGTGGAAGCTTTCACGGCAATTGAGGAACAGTCGAGCTGGTCTTAAGGTCAACGAGGACATGACAAAATATATGCTGTCGAGCAAAAAACGATCCGCCGCACACCACCTAGGCCAAAGCGTTACAATCGACAGCTACAATTGAATGACATCGTAGTGGAGATCCTACGTAGAATCGCCACTGGCCACCGATGCTACTTCGGTCTGTCAAAACAACTGGGCTAGAAAATCCTAACTCGAAGCACCAAGGTCGTGCTCTACAAAACCCTTATTCTAGCGGTCCTGCTTATTGGAGCCGAAAGCTTGACATTAAGCAAGATTGCAGAGCTGATTCTTGGTGCCTTCGAGAGAAAAATTCTACGTCGGATATATGGTGCCGTCTGCGAGGAAGGCGAATGGAGGAGAAGACTTAACCGCGAACTCTACGAGCTGTACAATGATGTGGATGCTGTCCGGAAGGCAATCCGTCGACTACACCGGCTCGGCCATATCGAGCGAATGGACAACAACGCTCCAGCAAAGAAGGTCTTCGAGCCTTCTGGTTCGAGAAATAGAGGAAGACCGAACCTGCGGTACAGAGACCAAGTCATAGCGGATATAAGACAGCTTGGCGTGCCCAGGACCGTCACCGTTGGAAGGCAGCATTTGCTCAGGATCCGACCCTTCATGGTTCATCTGCCAGGTAAGTAAGAAGTAAGTAAATACATCAAAAACCTTTTTCATCACATTTAGAATATTTAGATATTAAATAGAGAATAATATATACCATAAATACTTTCATCATCACCATCATTTTATGTTCCCTTAATAGGTTTGTGGGTGTAAAGCAAGCACTAGGCACATCCATGCCACCAGATCCACCCACCACCATTCATTATTTTTCATTGGGATATATGCCCGCTCAATACTAAGCTAAAGCTAATATTTTTGGATTTGGTTCAACCCTTAGCCAATAAGTCGCCTTCCTGTCGCATTTAAGGTAAGCAGACTTGATGATGGAGAAATAGCTGTACCTTTTACACTAGCATGAAGAAATCTAATCTCGGCTACTTCTCCACCTGCTTCAATAGGACTCCACTTATATGTAGAGTGTACTGAAAAGGCGTTCTGGAAATTACCATAGCCTCTGTCCACGTTGACTTTCATCCCGGCAACTGCACATACGGTTAGAAACCCATATTAAGCGCTGGAGATAAGTCTGGAAGGATCTCCTCGGCTGCGCTGTAACATCCAATCCATATATGTAATGAAAACTAGAGGTGACAAAACAGGTACAGTTTGTGCATAGTTACTCAATGGCCCTCAAAAGAGGACCATCAATCTCATACTCCTGCAGAACATTTCAAAGTTTACCTCGACGCACTAGGTCGTATTTCGCAATCGAATAAATTGGCGATTGTTGAAAATTTAATTCGATTGTCGATTTATTCGGTATCGTAAGAAAACAATCGAATAATAATCAAATCGAATTCTCGAAACAAGAGAATGCCGGTACTAAAACCCCATTGTAGAAATGTATGCATTCCTTGATTTATTCGTATGTTGGCGTCAGTGTAAAAAATCAGCGCGCTGTTGCTGCAATAAGAAACTATACCTACAAAAATAGGAAAATTGGGAATGGAAATACAGCCAAACCTCTGTTATTGGAGTATCCTAAATTCGAATTTTCTACAAGTCACACCAATATTTTTCAGAATTATTGGTGCCCGTATTTGAGTTTTGGAGGTTCGACTGTATTCTTCATCCTTCTCACCCAATTAGTGAGATGTCTGTACTTTTACTCTCATAATGTAAAGTTTAAATTGTAGTAGTGAACAGAAATGAAAAATAGAGGAGCAATTGCGAGAATCGGCGGATACACACAATCTAACAAACTCTCTCCGACGTGAAGAATCGGCGAATATAAACATTGGTTGAAGATTGGAATCGGACATACAAGACATACAATCGACTCCGCTCAGTTTGAATTCGTAAAATTGCGATTGCGAGAACAATTGAATAATTATTGTTTTTATTCGCAATTGCCCATCGCTGCCGGACAGTTCATCTCCCACCCTGGTAAAAAATAATGATTATTAAATAGTTTTTTAAGCAGCTTCCGTTATTTATTCTTTAACATCAACATGCTACTATTCAACATTTGCAAAAGATATTTTTCGTATATTTTTCGGTTTGATATTTCTCAAAGATGTTTCGGCAAAAAATTAAATACATACAAAATTGACACTTATAAAGTTTGGATGTCAATGTTTTACCGTCTTTGACCAATACCGTCCCAACTGTTTGGACCAGATTGCTAGACAAATTGAAACCGATTTTTTATGATATACATTTTTTAGATTTTAGCTTGGCTTAGAATTTTTTTCCCGATTCAGAAAGTTACAAATGGAACTACAGTTTACTTACTGCATACAAGAGGAGTGGTGAACAAACTCATCACCCAAAACTCTTTCATATTGGAAATATTGTTACCTTCTTCTTTTCGGACCAGCGTTATCCACTAAAGGGGCCACGGGGATAAACCATGTAATAGAAATTGCCAGGGAGCTCGATCGAATATGACGCCGCCGCCCGTCTTCAGCTGTTCAAAACGCTGTGAAGGACGAATAAAAGATATGGATTATTCGAATTTAATTTAACAACGCCCTAACATGATAAGAACAAGGAGAACAAAACTCACAACTTATTGTGAGTTCTTTTGCAATTGTAGTCAATTGGATAAGGTTAGGTAAAATGCAGATAGTAGATATTAAAAGGCAGGTATTGTGACTCCACGTAGAATAAACTATACCAAAACTTGGAAAAGGGTGGGGCTTATTAGAAAGCGGTTTAACTTACTTATACTGATGTTATTAGGTTCGGTAATGCTGTTTTTACTTTAAATTGTTTCCAAAAACATCACACCATTTTGGCAACTTATGCTGCTGTCGTATTTTCTTTAATCTTCTTCTTCGTCTTCTTATGGCGCTACAGTCCGCAGTGAACCTGGGCTTCAGCCAACAAGCCTCTCCGCTGGCACGATCCTTAGCCAGCTGCTCCAATTTCGGACTCCAAGATGGTTGAGGTCTTTTTCCACTTGAGTGCGCCATCGGGTTCGTGGTCGTCGTCTTTTGCGTTGTCCCACGGGTTGGGAGTCAAAGACTATTCGGGCTGGAGCAGTGTTGTCCATGCGCTCAACATATCCTAGGCATCTTAGGCGTTGAATCCGTAGACGATTGACTAGACTCATGTCAGTGTGCAGCCCGTAAAGTTCGTGGTTTAAATTTCTTCTCCAGAAACCTTTAAGGCAAACAAGACCAAAGAATTAACGCAGAACTTTTTTCTCGAAGGGACTAAGTGCGTCTTCATCCACTCACACTCTTCCGCGCCATAGAGCAGGACAGGGGTGATCAGGGTATAATATAATGTGAGCTTGGTCCTTCGAGAGAGGGCTCTACTACTCAATTGCCTCTTGAGGCAAGAGTTAATCTCGGTACTTATGTTGTTCGTACTATTAAGTTAGTAGCCAAGGTAAATGAAGTCCTTAACTATGTGCTGCCTATGGCGACGTTCTGACCGAGTCGTCGATGTTGTGTCTTTTTTCTTGATAACAGCATATACTTTGTTTTGCCCTCATTCATTCTCATTTTTGGTTCCGTTTCGGTACCAGCAGACACTTCGTTGACGGCTCGTTGATTTCGACCAATCACCGCAATGTCGTCCGTATGCTAGCAATTGCACGGATTTTTGGAAAATCGTGCCTCTAGTGTTGGCATGTGAGTTTGGACGATCTTCTCCAGAACGATGTTGAAAAAGTCACATTATAGCGGGTCGCCTTGTCTAAAAACTTAAGGTCTCGGTAAGTTCGTTACCGACCATAATGGAGCAGCGAGAGTTCGCTTCCTTCTTTTTCTTTTTGAGAAGCTTCCGTTCTTTTAAGTTCGTTGAGCTCACGAATCGCTCTTGTCCTTCTATCCAGCGTCGCTTTATATGCTACTAGCTTCGCTGATTGCGCCTGCCGGCACTCGTTGTAAAACCTTGGGTTTTTTCTACGTGGCAGCTTCTCTGGTGGCGTTTTGACAACGGTTCCACTGTTCGTCGTTTGTTTCGCCTTTCAGGCGAATTTTTCTTCGATTGTTTTGCGTGGCAGGTTGGAAGTTCCCAACGGTCGATTGCGATTGTAGCTTTCCGACGCCAAACTGTTTTGGTCTTGTTCTTATTCCGTTGTACTATCGATATCCGAGTTCTGACCTTGGCTACAAAAAGGTTATCATCCGAGTCGATGTAAGCACTTTGGAACGTTCGGACATCGAGTATATTTGAGTAGTGACGTCGATCGCAATGTCATCCATCTGGTTGACGGTTAATTGATCAGGGGACTGCCAGGTTCTTTTGTGAAAGTTGAGGTGAAGGAACCGCATGCTGGTTACAGAGAGGTTTCGCTCCGCCATGAAGTCCAACAGCCTAAGTCCATTGTCGGACGTGTTGTAGCGCAGGCTGTGTTTTTCGACGACACTATTAAAAATGTCTTTCCTTGCTTTGCAGCTTTGCATTAAAATCTCCCAGAACGATCTTGGTGTCGTAGCTGGGGCATTGATTGTCCGTAGAAAACGTCCTCGCTATCGTCGTCTTTATCCTCCGTTGGGGCGTAGCATCCAAACAAGCGCTGCCTTCGCTCTTTGTAGCAAACGCCGTATATCGCAGTTTTTCTTCTTCCATCGCACGTCCTGGATGGCGGTCATGTCAGCCTTATAGGCTTCAAAGGCCTCCACAAGTTCATCGGCTGCACGTAGTCTTTGAAGTGACCTCACATTCCACGTGCAGAACCGAAAATCGTTGTCGTTGTTTCGTTGTCCAAGGTTGTCAGCAGTAGGGTCATTCGTATCCGAGGCTTGTTGGCGTTTCTAAACTAGCTTAGTTAATAGTACCATTACAATCATCGTTGAACTAATATGATACATGGATTATGACATTAGGATTAATTTCTGATAAAATGTTATATTTGCATTTGCTTAATTTATTATATTCACGAACAGAGTCCCAAAAGCGATTTATGAATTTGACGGTTATTTATGAATTTCTTGTTTATGTGAGCAATTCACGAATTTTGACTTCATTGAGAGCAAAAATGCACGAATTAGCCGCCATTTTCGTGAGTACTTGATTTCTCCATCCCGTAGATAACTGACATTTACTCATGAATAACGGCTGTGAAGTCTGCTATTTCTATAGTACTTCATTTCTGGTTTCCACCATGAAGGAAGTGCAACTAATCTACTGCTGGCACCGGCAGGATTAGAAGACGAATAGTAAGAGAGTAAAGACATCGAAGCGACAAAAGAAGCAACAATAACAAAAACTACAGACCCAGAAGCAACAACACCCACATTGGTATATTAATTACTTATGGTCTAGATGATTATGCTTTTAACCGTGGGTTTCCGCAAAAAAAAACAATTTTTTAAGGGACGACCGTCCAGTTTCTGTGCGAGAAAGAATTGAATTCAAATTTTAAGCTGCGGCTATTTATAGAGCAACTTCGGATGTGACGATGGTGACGACACGCTGGCTCAGCATTACTGCGGGTGCTCGAAGATGGGCTGCGGAAGCGTGATGACGAAGAATTGGATCTTTAGAAGATGAGCTGCGAATGTTATTGTTATATATTATGAAAGAAAACAAATAAAAATTCATCTGCAGAATTGGTACGAATTTTGTTGTCCTTAAACTTCGTTCACACCTTCACTTTCATCATGTTCCAGGTCAGCAATAGACGTCATGTAAGGTCTCATATTATGTGAGCTACAAACTCCTTTGTAGGGTATCCTTGTTAGTTGAAGGCCATCTATGTCACCAACAATGTGTCGATCGTTGCGTAAGACCTTTTTGATTTCGTAGGGACCCCTATGGCTAACAACTTCTTATTTACACCAAGCATGACATAATCACCGCTTTTATATTTTTTTATGTCTACCGTCAAAGTGTCGTTTACTTCGCTCCTGTTCTCTGTTAATGTTTTCTGCGGCTTTCTTCCTAACCTCCCTTAAGTTAATTCCTAATTCTGATTTGCCGTCTAAGAACTCTTTCACCTTATCACACAATTTTCCGTTCTGGTCTTTACCAAATAAAAGTTTACGTGGAGTAAAGCCATTACTTCGGTTTCCGGTATTGTTAATGTCGAATTCAATCTTAGCAATGTTCTTGTCCCAATGTCCTGTCACACTCTTTTGCCAACATTGGCACTAGTATTCGGTTTAACCTTCCACTTGCCCGTTAGACTGCGAAGAATTAGTAGCAGCTTTTATGTGTTGAACATCATTAGATCGCAAAAATTCAGCGAGTTCCTGCAACGTAAAGCAAGAGCCACGATCTGACATGATCCGATTAGGTCGCGAATAATTTTTAAAATATGTCTCTAAACATAACACGGCTTCATTACTTTGAGTACTCTTTACTGGAAATAACTTTGTAAACTTTGTAAAACCGTCTACTATCACGAAGATATGTATTTTCTTAGAGTGGGAACACGAGAATGGGCCAAGATGATCAACATGTAGGGTGTCGAAAGGGTAATTCCCCTATGGTATAAGGTGTAAGGTGCCTTCCGTTTTTCCTGACTCGGGAGAGAAATAAATACGTTTAAGGCATCCTTTAATATATGTCCTTACTTTGTCTTTCATCTTAGGAAACCAGTTGATTTCAGACAGGTGAGCAAAACACTTGTCAACACCTAAATGTCAAAGAGCCTCGTGATGTGTTCGAATGACTTCATCTTCCATATGCGATGGAAAATAGAAGAGAACCTTGCCATTGCGTTTACGGTAAATCAACCCGTCAATCATTTCGAAACAGGGACCTGCGCTTTTCTCTAATTCACTAGCAATTGCAACAATTCTTGAATCCTGCTTGTGTGCAACCGCGAGGATAAATTCAAATGATTCATCATCGAAGTGAAGAGTGTTGAATGTGTTGAATGATCGACTCAGACAGTCAATATGCGACATACGATCACCCTTCCTATGTTCAACCGTATAGTCAAATGACTGAAGTTCTAATACCCAACGAGAAATGCGAGGATTAAGTATCTCCTTGTTCAAGGTTAGAGCAAGTGCTTGACAATCCGTTATTATTTTAAATGGTAGTCCTATTAGATAAATAAGAATAGTAAAACACCGGATGGGATCTATTATCTGCTTGCTTTTGAAGCAACACTGCTCCGAATCCAATGCTACTCGCATCGCAGTGCAATTCAGTAGCGTTATATGCACTATATATGGACAGTACAGGTGCAGCCAACAGCCTATATTTCAATAACTGAAATGTTTCCATTTCCTTTCCACCCATAACGAACGGAGCGATAGTTTTTAGCGGTTTCGCAGTATGTGCTTACTTTGTCATTTATAATGTAACCTAAATACATAATTTCCATTTATAGAAACAAACATTGATCCAACCTAAGCTCCAAGCCTTTAGCTGTTACGACATGAAGAATTTCTTTAAGAATTTCCAAATGTTCTTCAATAGTTTCCGTCGCAATTAGAATATCATCCAAATACGTTAAGATCTTGGACTTAGAAATCATGTTGTTTTCGATGATTCAGACGTCTGACTTGGAATATGATGATGATTCGTCGTGTTTAAATTTCTCGGTGAACGTGATAAGTAATCGTTGTGCACCTTTAACTTTGTTTCAGGCATCTGCAGCACCATACCAACTTTGCTGATGAAATCTCTTCTAAGTATAACTGGATAATTCATCGATAAAAATTTTCCTGCACAAAGCTAATGGGCTTCCTGAGTCCAATATGGTTACCAGAGTCATTGAAGTCTGGGAATTTCTTTTATGAAACTTATTGTACAGTTCTCTTTCGAATTCATTGGCTGGTACACTGTCCTTTCTGCTAATATTTGGAATGATGAATTTGTCCATGCTACTGACGTTGACTATGCTGTTGTTGTTGCTAGTACGATGGTTGTTGTTAATACTATCATCGTCATTGTTGTTACTGTCGGTCATGTTGTTGCTGTCATAGTTGCAGTGAACAATATAAACTGATGAGTTATTGCAATTTCGAGCGAAATGTCCTAGGCCACCACATTTAAAACACTTTGTTTGATCACTATTTTGAACACGGGGTCTTAATACAGCTTGGTTATCTGTATTACTAGGTGTTTGAGTTGGGGCTTTTTAATGTGTGCTTGTGTGAACTGAACTGATTCGAGGATTTCTTGGTGTAAAATTACTTTCGCGACATATTGTTGTGTGCTCTCCTCTCGCCTTTTCTTTCGTTCCCTTAGCTCGTTGTATATGTCTGCTTTCGTGACGATTTTTTTGAATTCCCTCGCTAACTCTTATTTTAGTTCTGTCCAGTTGCGCCCATCTTTGGACCGGAAATAAAGTTTTGCAGTACCACTTAGCAATATTTTTCCAAAAACAAATTTAGTATGATCATTTAAGGAAAAGAGTTCCGCGTGCTCTACGAACTGTGATATCCACCTGCTCACTGGAAAATTATCGTCCCCGGTGAATGGACACATCAGGTCTTCGAAGTCCCTGAAGCTATAAAGAGACCCTGATGAATGAACTGGCTTCTGTTTGAGTTGCTCGATTTCCTCCTTCTTCTTGTATATGACACGTAATCTCTCCAATTCTTCGTCCAGATTGTCTTCGTTGTCTAAGTTGTTGTTAGACACTTGCACGTCATGGGATAATGATCTGTCAACAGTTTCCACGCCATTATGCTCCTGGATCAATTTTCGAAGATCGTTGTCTGAGAAATCTTTAACTACATCTTGCACTCGTAGTTTTAGTTCCGCTTTAGAGCCGCTCGTATGCATTTTAAGAGATCGCAAAATGTTTTAAGCACTATCTGCAAATTAGTTGATCTGAAGAATGTGTGATTTGATGAATGTGTGTGGAATTAAATGCATTGTTTGCAAATTTATTGTTTCCTTGTGTCTTACACAACGATTAAAGAGCGTAGCTGCAGACACTATTCGCCCACTCGTTTTTTAAGCTGCTGGGACTCATAAATAATTTAACCTGTGGTTACACTGATGCATACACACATTGCCAAAATATTTGCATGGTAGATTGTTCACGTGATTCAATGATTTTTTTCTTTGGACTATGGAATCAATTTGGAAACTGTTATTACTTTGAGCTAATGAGTTTGCATTAGTATGAGTTCTTTGGCAAACATTTTACTTTAAAAGGAAATCAGAACGGAATGCGGTGAGTTTTTTTTATCAAATGCGTGGTATATTTGAAAATTGTTTCGGCTTTTTTGTATATTTAAGTAGTGATTCAGAATAGTGTTGTGTTTAAAAACGTACGTACTACGTTTTGCAGGTAAGAGCTAGATATATACTATTGTACTTATGGGCTCCCAGGATTTATAGGATAATATTGACAATATGCCTCAAGGATGGAGGAGATCAGCTGTGTGGGATTACTACAAGAAGACGGACAGTAGTGTTCCTTGTAATATATGCTCAACTCGCACGAAATAAGCACCCTTAGAGCAGGAGATGGGGAAGACGGATTTGTTTGGTTGTTTGTGATGTTTTTTTTCTTGTGATATTTATTTATACCAAAGGGTAAAGCCTCCTGGGGAAACCTCATAAAAAACGCATTGTACCTCGAAGATTTGTTTTCTTTGAACGATTATATGTTGCTATATGCCACATCTCACAAATCGTAAATGTGCACAAAAAAAAGAGTATTTACAACATTTGTACTAAATAAATGGTAAGTAATAGGTAAATAAATGAGTTATTAATTTTAAACATACGAAGAGACTTTTGGGACACCCTGTACTTTGGTTTAATTTGCTTACAGTATCTTGGCATTGCACATGCATGTACAATACCGGTACTCTACTTGAACTTGAGTACATACAGCCATGCAACAAAATATCTCTAAATATTAATACTCCAGCGGTTCATTTAGTTGCTTACTTACTTCGAGCCAGTGCCTACAATACGAATTAAACGACGATGTATGGTATTGATAAAGAATTAATATCAAAGGTTGTCTGTCGGGGAATAGCGTACGTGTAATCATAATAAAGTGAGAAGTTCCTGGGCGAAGTGCTGAATTATTTAATTACGAATTTGCGTGCCAATAATCATGGATATAATAAACATAATTCTTTATGTAATAATTGGAGTTGTGTTAACCGCCGTATGTCTCATAAAAAATCGATTAAATCACTGGGAGAAGCGTGGTGTGCTGCATGACAAGCCGTCATTCCCTTATGGCAATTTGAATGGTATAGGTACAACGAAACATTTATCCGTGCCTATTCGGGAGTTATATATGAAATATAGGAGAAAAGCTTCTTTCTGTGGAATGCACTTTATACTCAATCCGGTTGTAATCGCATTGGATCTGGACTTAGTTAAAAGAATACTTATAAAAGACTTTGCAAATTTTGTTGATCGCAGAGTATATTACAATGAAAAAGACGATCCGCTGTCGGCGCATTTAATTGCCCTAGATGGAAAGCGATGGCGGCAAATAAGAACAAAGATGACACCCACTTTCACTTCCGGAAAAATGAAGTTCATGTTTCCTACAGTTGTGAACGTCGGCCATGAGTTTGTAAGAGCTTTTGGAGAAATGGTGGACAAAAGTTCTGAAGTAGAAATCAAAGAAATCCTAGCGCGATTCACTACAGATGTTATAGGCACTTGTGGGTTTGGAATCGAGTGCAATAGCCTGAAGGATCCCAACGCACAGTTTCGTACTGTGGGAAGGAAATTTTTCTCTGAACCAAGACACGGTGAATTAGTCAACGGATTTATGAGAAGTTCTCCTGACTTAGCGAGACGCCTTGGCTGTCGTCTAATTCCAAACGAAGTTCACGATTTCTTTATGAAAGCTGTTCACGATACGGTTAAATACCGAGAGGAGAATGGGGTTGTAAGGAATGACTTCATGAATATGCTTATCGAATTGAAAAATAACAAGTCTTTCAAGACGGAGAGTGGAGAAGTTGTGACCGGATTAACTATGAATGAGTTGGCTGCACAAGCGTTCGTTTTCTATGCGGCAGGTTTTGAAACGTCGTCTTCAACTATGGGATTTGCCCTCTACGAGTTGGCCCAACACCAAGTAATTCAAGACAAACTGAGAAGTGAATTAAACAACGTGTTTGCGAAGCACAAAGGGGAACTGACCTATGAGGGAATGAAAGAAATGCATTACATGGATCAAGTAATCTACGGTAAGTTGAAGCCCATGGCCTCATTCATGATACTCATATATCTCTATTAACATTCGTTTACTGGCAGAAACGCTTCGAAAGTATGCGATTATTCCTATATTGAACCGTCAAGCGAAGGAAGACTATATGATCCCGAATAGCGAGCACAAAATAGAGAAGGAAACAATGGTTATCATCCCCGTTGATGCCATTCATCACGATCCTGATATTTATCCCAACCCAGAAGTTTTTGACCCAGAGCGATTTAGCCCAAGAGAAATCGAGAAACGGGAGCAATTAGCTTGGTTGCCATTTGGAGATGGTCCACGAAATTGCATTGGATTACGGTTTGGAAAGATGCAAACACGTATTGGTTTGAGTTTATTGGTTAAAAACTTCAAATTCCGTCTTAGTAGCCAAATGAAGGTCCCACTCGATTTCGAACCGAAAGGAGTTATCTTGCAGTCAATGGGTGGAATTCATCTCCTGGTTGATCGATTATAATTCGCTTTTTAAGTAAGACATATGTTCTTTCATTTTAAATTACGTTATATGTATGTATTGATAAATCATAGCAATATTTATACTATAGAACTGCAGTAAGGTATTCTACCATTTAGTTGCATCAATGTTTGTGTTTCGAGAGATTAAAACAAATAACATTGAGTGAGAGTTATATTGAAATAAAAATTAATATAAGCAATACCAGCCTACAACATTATCATTCATACGAACATTAAAACATCACCGTCGTTATCTGTCGACATTAGCTAGGCTAACTTTCTACCATCAACAAACCCTATACGACGTCTGCGTGAATTTTCTCTCCGGCTGCAGGAATACTCTTTGAGCATTGTCGGTGACTCGAATGAGGTTGGTCCGTGAACATTATTTTGATGTACCATCCAAAACCAAATCGAACTTCACACGGTAGGTACAAGCTCGTAGAGTACACGCATATACCACAGCCATATGGGATGCAAATTTTCAAATCAATTCCAGTTTCTATGCTCCACCTTAAAAATTATATTCTTTCTCAGGCAGAACCCACTGTGCCACCCAGCCTGGTCATCTTTATTGCACTTGCCATATGGCCCAATTTGCAGCTCGATCGGATATTCTTTAAGTTTGATGCGGCGATCGTACTGACACGTGACAGCGTTCACTAGTTCACTGTCACTTTGTCGATTCTCAGATCGTAGTTATATGTGTGTCAGTCGACTATCAATTATTACAACGACAAACATTTTGGTAGATAGTGCCGTAGTTTGCGCTCCAGTGCTCCAGTGGTCCAGTGCTATCAACGAGCACTATTATCAGCGGGGATTCCGGTATTCGACAGCTATAATATCAATGAATAAACAACTTCCAAGAATTGTTGTAAACACAATAAAATAATACACTGCATATATATACATGGTGCTACTTAATGACATAAGATGCATTAAAAAAACTGTAAGAAACTTTCGAAAAATAAATTAACTGTCTGCAAAACGATACGAGCAATCTAGCTGGAATTTCAATAAATAAGCTGTATGTTGTTTCTCTTGCTGAAAAGCAATTAAATAAAAAGCTTCCGAAAACATAAACTGATTTTATTGCATAGTCTTCGGAGCATCTGGAGGGGGTTCTGCACTAGCTGTCTTTTAGGCGCAATCACAATACACTTAATTCTGTTTTGAAATGGTTTTGATATAGCACGGTTTGAAAATAAAATATTTTTAGTTTTTTTACACGATCTTATTCCCTTTAGCACGATTTGAAATTAGTTGTGCTTACATATATATTCATATCACAAATTTAAGGTAATTTCTTTTTTGTGCGTACAAGTAAATTTACTGGTCAAAGCAAATGCAAATAGCACAAATTTAGAGGAATTCCCAATGTCCTTTTTTACACGGTTTTTTCTGGAACCAATAACACGGTATATTGGAATTAGGTGTACTTAGTTTCTGTACCAAATTTCTGCGCCAACTAGCGTTGTCGTATGTACAAAAAAAATGGTGCACATCAATAATCTAAAACCTACATATGTCCATGTTTTTTCATAACATAATAAAAATTTTATTTAAATTACCAGAAAAAATATATATATAGATGTGTCATTCATATGAGATAAAGTGACAAATATATCGAAATCGACAAAAAAAAACTTTTTACAAAGGGGAACAATCAGAAATCTAATGCCGACACGGTGCAATGGCAGGATATGGATATGGAGTACATATCATATCTGCAGGGAGCGCCAAAAGTAAGTCGACGTACATGTAAATAATTTTGGTTTGGTTACTTAAACAATCTCAAGATCAAACCATTTGCTTGCTTTTCAAGGCTTAAGAGGATACTTTGGTGCTTATCGCCCACTGCTTTTATGCTATTCTAATATTCTTCTTTTTTTCATTTCATTTCATTTATTATTTCCTTACAATCTCTCTACATTAAGAATGCAATATTCTTTTATTGTACAGGCCTTAAAATATAAAATCGTTTGAATTCATGAGTGACAATTACATATTTCAAAATTGAATTTAAGAGTTTTGCAGATTATTTTAAAATTTAGCTTAGTATATGAATTTACTGATTTTGTTTTAATTACATTATTTATTACTAGAGAAAGCTGCATCTGTGTCTTTATTTTTTTTTAAGTTCTTTTTGTATTTGATTTTTGTTAAGAATGCAGATAATATCCTATACGCTGTAAACTTACTTTTGAGGCTCACTGTAAAAAAAATTTTATTTTGTTTTTTTTTTCTGTTATAATTTGGGCACGCTTAAGGGGTACCCTTAATTGTCCGGGGTCAAGACACAGCACGGGCCGAAGGTATAGTGGGAGAGAGAGAGGAGTTACCTGTGCACATTGGTCTTAAACATCTGCGGATTGTAATCTATGGGAAATATTGAGCTGGGAAGAGCATTCCATATTCGTGTGGTGCGGCTAAAAAGCGAGTCTCTAAATTTCTGTGCGTCCGAAAGCAGGCTTAAGGGTAAACTAATGTGATGAGCGTATGAGCGAGTCTAATGAACCTGCGTTATCGTTGTCTCCTATAAGTTTTATCGCTCGCTTTTGGATTCTATCTTGGGGCTTGGGGACACCAGACCAGATATGAGCGTTATACTTAAGCTTAGGGCAAATATACGCCTTATAGATTAAAGCCAAATCAGAGGGGGTGAAATATGCAAATTGTTGGGCAAATGTGGTGGATATAAGGTGAGGGTGAGGGATATATAAACATTCATAAAAAGATTCGTGAAAATTCCAACTACGTGGGCGAAGATAAACTCCAAGCAAGAACCAAGCAAAAATCCAATCAATATCAAGAGTTTGATATTAAAAATTTCAGGGAATTTGTTAAGTTTTGTTGAAAAATTCAAAAATCCTTTTCGAGCAGAGAATTAGTTTGACTTATCTGAGTTTTATATGTGGGCTGGGTGTGTGTGCACCAACAATTTAGCTGCATTTATATATATGTATATGACATGTACACATGGTAATTTTGGCAGCAAGCTGTTCCATCTTTTGGGCAAGGGAAGTGGGACGTAAAAAAAGAAACGCTTGCTGTTAAAATTAAGGTGTGTAAAAGCTGCCTAGGAAAGAGCAAAATGTGTTCACTTCTTTTTCGTTTGGTGAGGGGTGATAATTCAGAAAGAGCTATCCACTCTCCGAATGTGATTTCCGCCAGCCGACCGACCGTGGTCCTTGGTTGTACTTATACCGAAAACTCTTTGTCTGCCATTGAAAAATGATGCTTAATTTTTTTACACGGCCGTGAGATATCTTTATATTTCTTGCCTGTGCTTAAAGGTTTTTGTTTAGGGTATTGTCACAACATTCGCTCCTATGCCGACTTGGCCAATAGTGGTGCATTAAGAGATAAGAGCTCGCAGAAAGTTGATAATTTAGCAAAGTACTATGCCCACTATTAAGCAAATACTGGACCAGATAAGAAAATTAGGAAAGATAAATGGTCATCATCATCATCGGACCCGCACACGTTAGAGATCTCCTCGCCACACGATCCTCATCCATCGACTCCAAGTGCACCTTTGATCTGATCTGATGGAATCGCATTTAAGGCACAGTTTACTGATTCAAGAAGCAGCTGTTCAACATTGAGCTCGACAAGGCATAATTCCCACATTCCCCCAAATCTCATCTTGGCAGTTATACTAACACGATTCCATTTTTTCGGTCTTTATTAAAATTACATGAATATAGGTCTGCATTGTACTAAAAACTGGAAAGCAACAGGAAAGCGCAGCATTAGTCCTTCCACCACCCTTAAAAAGATCCAGATACATATACTGGGCATCTCGCCAACTTAAGAGTTATCAACAACTTTGCGTAGAAGCACAAGATCAAAAGTGTCGAATTGGTTCAATCTTTCATGGTTGACCTTAAATGTATGCATAAGCACTAATTAAAATATAGATACCAATATGCGAAGGAAAATCCAGTCTTATGTGTATATTAAGATTAGATTTACTACTGCCCTTCTAGAGTAAAATTTGTAATTTTAATCTACACACTTCTTCCAGTTATCTTATCTAAAATCTCAGACTATTTGTTTATATCGGCATAAAGTCTCTGGAAGCGGCTTTATTTGATAAGAATATAAACTTGTTTAAAACGAGCACCCAATGACTGAGCATTTAATCTAAAAAAAAGTACAAGCTGGCATGAGTTGTAGTTTATTTCGTAAAGAAAGTAGCGATTTGAAAAGCTATAAATTCTTCGCTCTTGTATGCTGTCATGAGAGTCAACAGTTACGGGTAGCACGGTAAACATGGAGTTAATAAATATATTGTTTTATGCAATAATTGCGAGTGTGTCGATCGCCTTGTATCTCATAAGAAAACGGTTGACGCATTGGGAGACGCGTGGTGTTCCGCACGATAAGCCATCATTCCCTTATGGCAATTTTAAGGGTATCGGCACGACAAGACACCTGCATGTACCTATTCGGGAGTTATACAATAAATACAAAGGCACTGGTCCCTTCTGCGGAGCGCACGTTTTACTTAGTCCAAGTCTTATTATTTTGGATTTGGATTTAGTCAAAAGAATACTTATTAAGGATTTCGGAAAATTTGCGGACAGAGGCTTCTATAACAATGTAAAAGACGACCCGCTGTCAGGGCACTTATTTGCTCTAGATGGTAGTAGGTGGCGCCAATTACGAACAAAACTGACACCCACTTTCACTTCCGGAAAAATGAAGTTCATGTTCCCAACTGTGGTGAATGTTGGTCATGAGTTTGTGAGAGTGTTTGACGAAATGGTGGACAACAGTACAGAAATGGAAATCAAAGAAGTATTGGCTCGATTCACAACAGATGTGATTGGGACATGTGCATTTGGAATCGAATGCAACAGCCTGAAGGATCCCAACGCACAGTTTCGTACTATTGGAAAGAGAGTCTTCAACAACCCACGACACGGTGAATTGATTGGAGGATTAATCAAAAGTTTTCCTGACTTATCAAGATGGCTGGGATTCTGGATAACCGCGAATGATGTTCACGAGTTCTTTATGAAAGCTGTTCACGATACGGTCAAATACCGAGAGGAGAATGGGATTGTTAGGAATGACTTCATGAATATGCTTATCGAATTGAAAAATAACAAGTCTTTCAAGACGGAGAGTGGAGAAGTTGTGACGGGAATAACTATGGACGAGCTGGCTGCACAAGCGTTCGTTTTCTACGTGGCAGGTTTCGAGACATCTTCTTCAACTATGGGTTTTGCCCTCTACGAGTTGGCTCAACACCAGGAAATTCAGGATAGACTTAGAAGCGAAATAAATGAGACATTTGCAAAGCACCAAGGGGAACTGACCTATGAGGGAATGAAAGAAATGCATTACATGGATCAAGTTATATACGGTATGGTGCTACATAAACGCATGCTATACATTTATTTATCAATTCTTCACTTGCAGAAACTCTACGAAAATACGCTATTGTGCCAATACTGAATCGTCAAGCCACAGAGGATTACATAGTTCCTAATACGCAGCATAAGATTGAAAAGGGAACGATGGTCATCATTCCAGTCGATGCCATCCATCACGATCCTGAAATTTACCCAAACCCTGAAGTTTTTGACCCAGAACGGTTTAGTCCGGAAGAGGTTAAAAAACGTGAGCAGGTGGCTTGGTTGCCATTTGGCGATGGTCCACGAAATTGTATTGGATTGCGTTTCGGAAAAATGCAAACACGTATTGGTCTGAGTTTTTTGCTTAAGAATTTCAAATTCAGCCTGGGAAGTCAGATGAAAGTTCCAGTCGATATTTATCCAAACGGATTAATTCTGCAGCCATTGGGCGGGATTTATCTTGTAGTCGATAGGGCATAATTATTACAAACTTGTCCTTAAATGATTATATGTTTTTCCGTCATTTACTTTTGACTGAGAGAAGACTTATAAAAATGTTTATATCACATATGCATTACGTATATGAAAAAGAAGGAATATAATATATATATTATGAATTCATCGAAATGCAAAAAACGGAATTTAATTGGCTTATGAATGTTGTATATAGAAAAACAACTTTATAAAAAATGTTTTTTATTTTAATTTCTCGCATAAAGCTGTTCTAATTCCACCATGTTACGAAACTAGTCACAAATAGTTGACAGTTTTAATTAAATTTATATTATATTAATATTAATACATAAATATTTAAGGCAATAGGAACATGTATGTTTATTGGAAATATACAAAATTAATGCTACAAGTCAACACTTTGATAACTGTCTCCATAAATGAGGAAAGAGTTTCGGTCACTACATTGTGATTAAATTATACCCAAAACTATATTTATAGGCTCTAAAGACAGAACGATGTTGGCTTCATCACGTCTTGAGCAGTTTTGTTCAGAATTCTGTGAAGTAATGGCATTTAATTTTTTTTAACATGTGCAGCCACGCGCCGTGCTATAATATATTGTTATGCGGTATTATGGTGCGAATAAACAAAAAAAACATCTGATACGACTGCTGACCGATGACGCTCGCCTCTTGCTTGCAGAGTCAAAACCATTGAACAAACATATTTTTTTATGTCAGCAATTCTTGTTTTAAATAGAGGTTCATAGAAAGGTATAATATCATAACCACAATAGACATATTATAATGCAATGAATGTACTGAATTTGAAATCGAAATAAAATTCTAACTAAATAGAGGTTCAAAGAGATATTTAATCGAATTTGTTAGAATGAATCCAAATTACTCAAAAAAAATAAGAAGTTTCTTATTCTAAGGAAAAGTTTGTGGCTTAATCCACGTTGGTGGTACTTCGTGTTGTTTAATTGATGTTACTTTCTTAAGCTTGGTTACTGTTCAGTTGCATCCCCGAAGCCGAGTAACCACACGTGCTCTGCCTGCAATTATTCTCTTATGAGTCGTGGGTTCAGACAGATATTACTCTTTGTGTATCGTCAGTGACTCGAAAGCGATGTGAGGAGAAAACTACATTTATTGTTTTTTTTTCAATAATCTCTATCTTACCAATGATTCTATATTTTCGTACATGCAATGCCATAGCACTACATTTCACAACCTTAGGTTAGGTTAGGTTATAGTATAGGTTATAGGCCGATTGTGATACCACGCGGATTGACTTCTAATAACACTGCAACCAGTTGGTGCTTCTAGTGAAAAGATTTAGCTGGCGCTGTTTAGCTCATTGCGGCCGCTGAAGTAGTAGGGTCTTAGGTGTGGGAACCTACGACTAGCCAGAGCACTACAAGAGCAAAGTAGGTGATGAGTGTTTCCTTCTTCCTCTTCATCCATGCAGCTTTTGCAGAAATAATTATATGGGGCACAGATCCTGCCAGCGATGTGTGCCAATTGCACAGTGACCGGTTATGACTCCTATGCGTGTCTGTTTGACAGTTTTAGGTTAAGTGATGGCCAGATTTATTTTGTCTTAAGGCAGGCTTCTAGCCATTTGTCATTGGTGTTTTAATTGTGTGAATTTTTAAATGATGGTAGGCTGTAGCGATCGGCGTGGATGGTGGTACCCCTGCTATTGATAGGGATGAGGTTGTACCCCTCGTACACCTGGTAAGTTCATTGGCTTTGCACTTTCATGGTATGTCACAATTTCCCGGCACCCACATG
Organism: Eristalis arbustorum; assembly: GCA_916610145.1. Lineage (NCBI taxonomy): Eukaryota > Metazoa > Arthropoda > Insecta > Diptera > Syrphidae > Eristalis > Eristalis arbustorum. The sequence goes on along the minus strand of OU744317.1, from coordinate 59,632,010 downwards.
AGGTGAATGTTAAAATGCTCAGCCATCTCGAGAGACCGCCTGTAATTAAGGGATGTTTTTTTTAGTAGAACATGACATTGTCCAGAGATTTTATAGCGGCCTGACTATCGGAACAGATGGTGATATTCCTCCACGACTTTGTTCGACCGTTTCGCGATTGTTTTTTCTTACCACTGTATTATGCTGCTATGCTTTTTGCCATTCATCAAAAGTTAAATTTGTTTCGTCACTATATATAACCATAATCCTGAACTCTGAGGCCTTATCAACATGTTTTTTTCTAAGTATCGTTTTCTGGTATAAGCACTAAAGGGTTCCATGAGGTTATTGTTTTTATCTATATAGAATACTTTCAAAGTTTCAAAAAACTATACGTTACTTTAGCTGCCAAGGTAACTCATTTTAGAAAACACTCCAATACGCTCATAAAAGTTCCAATAATTGTAGAATTGAAGAAAAAAGTCTATACATTTTCTAACGAAAATATGTGACATTGAGTATTTTATTCTGGAGCGAAACCACTGTGTAAAGTACTTTCTAAAGATAGATTATTTTCTTACTAGGATTTGTTCATCAATTGTTCGGCTTCGTTATTACAGTTCCTCTATATTTACAATGGGATTTTACCATACATTGTTTATAGCTAAACTAATTTTCAAACCATGCAAATCACAGATTTAAGAAAACGAATAAATAATAACGAATAATATATATTTTCCATACATCGAGAACAAAACAGACACAATAAATATGTACAACATATAAATTATACTCGTTCTGCAATTAAATAGATTCCACCTATTGTCTGCAGAATTAGTCCTTTCGGTAAAAAGTCAACTGGGGTTTTCATTTGACTACTTAGTCGAAATTTGAAGTTCTTAAGCAATAGACTTAGACCAATACGGGTCTGCATCTTTCCGAAACGCAACCCAATGCAATTTCGTGGACCATCGCCAAATGGCAACCAAGCCATTTGCTCACGTTTCTTGACCTCTTCCGGACTAAACCGTTCTGGGTCGAACACTTCTGGACTTGGGTAAATTTCAGGATCGTGATGCATGGCGTCAACAGGAATGATGACCGTTATACCCTTTTCAATTTTGTGCTGCGTATTAGGAACTACGTAATCGTCCTTTGCTATGCGCGTTAATATGGGCACGATGGCGTATTTTCGAAGAGTTTCTATAAGTGAAGCAAGATTAATAAATATATGTATAACATGCGTTTATGTAGCCCCATACCGTATATAACTTGATCCATGTAATGCATTTCTTTCATTCCCTCATAGGTCAGTTCCCCATCGTGCCTTGCAAATGTCTCATTTATTTCGCTTCTGAGTCTATCCTGAATTGCCTGGTGTTGAGCCAACTCGTAGAGGGCAAAACCCATAGTTGAGGACGATGTCTCGAAGCCTGCCACGTAGAAAACGAACGCTTGAGCAGCCAACTCTTCCATAGTTATTCCGGTGACAACTTCTCCACTCTCCGTCTTGAAAGACTTGTTATTTTTCATTTCGATAAGCATATTCATGAAGTCATTCCTAACAATCCCATTCTCCTCACGATATTTGACCGTATCTCGAACAGCGTTCATAAAGAAATCGTGGATTTCATTTGGAATTAACCGGCATCCAAGCAACCTCGCGGCTTCTGGAAAGCTTCTAATCAAGCTGGTAACTAACTCGCTATGCCTTAGTTCTGTGAAGAACTTCCTTCCCACAGTACGAAACTTTGCGTTGGGATCCTTCAGGCTGTTGCACTCTATTCCGAAGGCACATGTGCCTATGACATCGGTCGTAAATCGAGCCAATACTTCTTTGATTTCGATTTCTGAACTATTCCCCACAATTTCTTTAAAAACTCTCACAAACTCATGACCAACATTCACAACTGTGGGGAACATGAACTTCATCTTTCCGGAAGTGAAAGTGGGTGTCATTTTTGTTCGTAATTGGCGCCATCTTCTACCATCTAGAGCAAATAAATGTCCCGAGAGGGGATCGTCTTTTTCATTGTAGTACATTCCGCGATCAACAAAATTTCCAAAGTCTTTAATAAGTACTCTTTTAACTAAATCTAAATCCAATACAATAACACCTGGATTAAGTAAGAAGTGCACTCCACAGAAGGGACCTGTGCCCTTGTATTTCTTGTACAATTCCTTTATTGACACAGACAAATGTCTTGTCTTGCCGATGCCCTTAAAACTGCCATAAGGGAATGATGGTTTATCGTGCGGAACACCACGCGCTTCCCAATACGTCAACCGTTTTCTTATGAGATACACTGCGATCGATACACTTGCAATTATTAAATACAATAATACGTTTAATATATCCATGTTGTCTGCTACACAGTCACTGTTAAACTGAGGCAATTTAATACTTGGGCGAGTAACTTATAGCTTTTGCAGTAACTAGTAATATCTCGAAGAAATATACTTACTACTATCAATCTTTTCTCGCTTACTTCAAATTAGAACCCGTGGTTATCACAAACCTGTTTATGACAGCGACATCAAGCGTTTACATTCTTGTGTGTGCGTGACGTCGTTCTTATGCTTTTCGAATAAGATCTAGATATTAGATTAAATAATGTTTTGGTGCAAAATTAACAATGTAATGGGCTGAATTAATATGAACTTACTTAATGATTATTTATCGAAGTCGGGAGAAGTTACATGAATGTACGTTTGCATGAATGTACTTAAGTTACGACGAACAAGGTCCAATAACTCTGTTATAATATGTCGACTAGATATTGGCATAAGAGCATATATAATTAGTTATAATTAAGGCTAATTGCGAAAAATGTGTCTATCACAGGTGCTTAATACTGACTTTATAGGTTTAGGTTAGATTAGAGTAGCTGGCTACCATTAAAATCCTTAATGTCACACTTATGCCATAGTAGGCGCGTTGTGTTACAACATGGATCTAGTTGACCCTACTCCGCGATCCATTTAGGGATGCTGATATAATTTAGTTCTGTCATGTCGATGAAAAACAGGGCGTCTATTTATCTGCGTCTGAAGTGGTGTGCAATGGTCGTTTCATCATTTTCATCTCTGTAACTTCTGTAGAAGTCGTTGTAAGGAATACCAAGTCTGAGGGCATCAATACCGATGGCGCATGCGCATCAAATCGTATGAGTTTTGGACCAACAATAGGCTATAATTGTTTTGTCTAGATTCTAGTGCCACCCGATCACCAACGTTTGATGTAAGTAACAGTTTCAAGCCTTAAAAGATATATTGTAGTAACTCATCGCCTCAAGGAAAAGAGATGTTCAGGTGGAGCTCTCCCTAGCAAGTTTGTCTGCTTGACAATTCTAATGAACGACCAAATAAGAAGGATGTGGAAATACTTAGCTATGACATTAAGAGACAGGCGGCTTTTCCAGCTCTTTGAGCATCTCATTTAAGAAATCAATTGCAAGTCTTGAAGTCTTAATTTCTCATCTTCTCTAATGTCTTTATTGCAGCTCAGTCTACGAATACTCTGTCTGCATTATGCAGAGTTTGTTGTGTAGGTAGTTGACAGACGATACAGAGTTTTCGGAGGAGCTGGCAATGGAGCAGGAGTCATTGTAATCCATGAACGGTTTATTTAGGTTAACTTCTCCCGCCAAAGATTGAAGGAGGATATCTTCCACCTCTTCCGATAAGGGCTTTTCTCTACAGTCGGTGTTATGAAAGTCATTGGTGTCTTACTCGATTGCACCACAGTTACGAAAGGCTTCTATTTGTTCCCACGAGTAAGGGAGAAAGGGAAGGTCTTACTGTACTCACCCCCTATATGCAGTGAGGGGGAGATGCCATTTATCCCTATGCACGCTAGTTCACATCTGGTATTGCGGGTTTTTGTTTTGTTGAAATACCCCGGTATAGGTACCGATATAGGTACCGACTATAATAATAATATATATAATATGGGTGGCGCTACAGCCCGTAGGGGGCCCGTGGCTTTGTGGGTATGTACATCGACCCCAACCTCGATGTCGTAGGTTCGAATCCAGCTTTGAGCGACAAAAATAATTTTCACGGCCCCACCTCTTTCTAGTTACTGACAATGCTCAAAGAGTTATTCCTGTCTTGAAAAAGCTTCTCAAACAAAGCCGTTCGAATTCGGCATAAAACTGTAGGTCCCTTCCACTCGTGTGAGAACAATAGCACGCACAACACGAGTGGTTGCTGAGAAGCTAGGCACTGGCCCTCTATGGGCGTAGCGCCACCCTATTATTATTATTTATTCGGCCACCATCCTGAGCAAAATCAAACATTCATCGGATCTTGCAACCTAAACTGCCGTCAACAACTCTGGTCTTATATATGCAAGTAAACTTGCTATTTTCGCAGCTTTTCAAAGATCTTCGGGAGGACCTTAGATGGGGTTAGATCAACCAGAAATCCAGCGCGAATCAGGAGCATTTTAATGCCTCGACATTTTTAAAGGCAGAGACAATCCGTCCATCCGTTTTAAGCATTTTTGTCTAGTATGTAAGTTTATATGAATTAAGAAATAAAACTTAATTTAAAATGAAAATGGTCGGCACATTCTTGCGTAGAGATTTAATAAACCGACTCAGTCGGTTGCTTCATTAAATCTGATATGCAAATATTTCTTATCATCTAACGACGTATATCTATTTATAAGTTCTTATCTATGTACAGCAATGCACATGACGTCCCGACTGCAGTCAGCGTCACCTTCTTAGCGAAGGTCCTCGACTGTGTGTGTGACCTGTTATGTCAACCGCATGGTTCGGATCTGATACAGCCCATACAATGGTTTCTTGCTAAATCCAAGAGGAGAATGATTCACTTTTTTGCACTTTAGTTTGTTTATTAATGGAACAAAGCATATCGTTGTTAACCAAGATTTTTTTACTGTCAATCATCAATTTAATTTTGGCAAGAAACCCTCGGTTTGAGTGCATTTCCAATAATAAGGGGTTTTGTTTTTTACCTGTGGCACTGCAGCAAAAAATAACACTAAACCATTCTTTTGCATTTCCAATAATAAGGCATTTCTGCCTTTACAATTAGTGCTTTAGCTAGAAAACATTTAGTTGGCAAGCTGCGGTAAAACATCCAGCTTCAAACTGGTATTGCAAATGTTCGTAATTTTCCTCGAATGTCAAAACAACACTAAAGATATTCACAAGAAAACATTTAAAAGGCGAACAGCAGCCTACTATGGTATGTTGCTGGCCAACCAATAGCAGATAATTTAGTACGAGAACAAATAAGTCTAAATGTGCCAAGTTAAATGATAGACCAGGGGCCAACATACTGGGGTATTTGGAAAAATGTTTGTATGGAATTTTCTTGGTGCAATATATAGTATTTGTGGTAGGTGGCCAACTTTACAGGTTTCACTGTATTTAAATATTCAGTAATGGAAAATTGTAATTACGAAATTTAAGGTCTGTAAAATAGAATGATCTAAGCGATTACAAGCGTACTTTGCCGAACGAGTCTAACTTAAGCTCTCTGAAAGTTCTATTGCCGGGTTATACGACACCGCAGGATATGCAGCCAACCAGAAGCCTACAAGGCAAGCTGCATCGAACAAAGCTGCTGGAGCGGACGGACTGTCCGCGAAACAGTTTAAAGCAGCTGAAGATGATCCGGTTGGCCGCATGCATAGAGACGAGCTATACAGCCCCATGTCTAGATTTGACATTCCTGCCAAGCTGTTTCGTGAGGCTGTGCAGGATGACAATGGATAACTCTCAATAAGGCATTTGCTGGCATTGAGGCGGAAGCGGCTAAAATGGGTCTAGCGGTAAACCAGGGCAAAACAAAGTACATGCTGTCATCACGGAAGGACGCACAACATCGACGTCTCGGACAGAGCGTCATATTGGGCAGCAGAAACTTTGAGGTAGTCAAGGACTTCGTCTAGGCTCTGGAGTAAATAAAGACAGCAACCCCAGTACCGAGATTCTGCGCAACCCCAGTACCGAGAATCTTGCCAATCGCTGCTTCTTTGGGCTCAAGAGGCAATTGAGTAACAGAGCCATCTCTCGAAACACCAAATTTATTTTGTATAAAACTCTGATCATTCCAGTCCTCCTCTATGGTGCAGAGACATAGACGCTATTGAAAGCGGCTGACGAAGCTCTTGGTTATTTTGAGAAAATAATTCTTCTTGCGATCTTTGGTCCGGTTTAGGTTGATGCCGTCTGGGGGTTGATGCCACGAACTGTACGGGCTGTACAGCGGCATGCACCTGGTTAATCGTCTTAGGATCCAATGCTTAACATGGCTAGGTCATGTAGACCGGATGAACACCACAGCTCCTGCCAAAGAGTCTTCGAAACCGAGCAATTGGGACAGCGCAATAGAGGACGTCCTCGCACGAGATGGCGCACACAAGTGGAAAAGGACCTCAACCAATCTGGTGGGCGCAACTGGATGCAGCTAGCAAAAGATCGTGTTTGCTGGAGTAGCATGTTGGTTGAGGTCCAGGTCCACCTCGGACCTTAGCACCAATCAAAGAGGAAAAAGAAGAAGATTACAAGTGTTTAGTTCTCATTCATAAGATAACTTTGTCTGAGTTATTTTTACTTTAGTATAAGTTCGATGGACGATAAAGGACAAAAAATATAACTCACATTATTCGTCAATTAAATTAATACTTATAATCAAACTTCCACTTTAACTTGTTCCTTGATGATACTTTGACCACTTTGGCAATCAATATTGACTAACAAAAATTATAAACAGTCATCATCGGTCTTATCCACATCTCAGTATTTTATATAAAGCATATTTCCTTAAGTCATTCTGTCATTTTTTTGCTAGTCATTCTGATAATAACTGTATCTAGTAAACCATAATTTGGTGACCATTATCTGATTCAGAAGTTATCAGCTTGGTTTGAAGAACAGGCAATGACTAATCAATAGTAACCATGAAATTTATTCAAAGTGGTTACTCATCCAGGAATGTTGAACACTTTAAAAGGTACACACGCGTATGTGAGTTTAAAGTCCAAATTAAAAAAGCGTGGCGTGATAACAAATCTTCGCATGCTTCAGAGATTTGACAAATTAGAGACAGTAACAATTAGTCAAAGCAGAATGCGATAGCTGAGTTCAACTTGCTCGTAGACTGCCGTGTGAATATGTTGCCCCTCTGTCATTTCTTAGAGAAGAGTATTATATTGTCGAGGGCTAGTGGAAATATTCAAGTAACACTATATGGACTGTTCTCAGGCATGTGCACCCATTTGAAGTTTTCTGGTTTTGGCTGTAACTAAAATTGTCGTGTCATCAGCAAATGTACCTACAATGGTACCTACCTCTTGGTGTATCGCTGCAACGGAGCATATAAAGGAGGGGACGAAGAACTCTTTATTGCTGTACTCCAACGTCTATAGATTTAAATAGAAAGTGTTCCAAGTTTGATATTATCCAAGTGAGTTCGGTTGGTTTTTCAAAAATAATTTTAAATTTGTTTAGTTTTTAAGGCCAAACGAAAAAACATTAGCATTGACAGAACAAAAAACTTAGTCCAAGCACAATCCAGGTGCATACAAATAAGGATAAGAATACCTCAGAGTACTCGCATGGTCACAGTAAGTTGATGTGACGTCAGACCATTAAAAAAGATAATTAAACAAAAATTTATTTAAAAAAAATTTTTGGTTTGCCGCAAGACTATAAATACTTTCAAGGTTGCTTTGAACAACTACGCAAAGTGGTGGGCAATAAATGGGCGAAACCGCAAATAAATTCATAAAATATATTTATGTATAGACCTGTAGACTTTAATACATCCAGTTGGTTTCGCGTGCGTTTTCTGTTTCATTCTTACAATACTCAAGTGTTTAAGATTCGTTCGAGCTGGGAGTATTTCCGTAATTTTCGATTTCCTTCAGTGAAAAATAAACCTTGCTTCTCAAAAAATATATTCAATTTATTTCAGTTTCTTGGCTAGTTGATTGTCACGTATAGTTTGCAGGTTTTTTTTAGACAACGTGTCGTTAAGTATTATAAAATTGCTGGATCAATCTAGTAGTAATAGTAATGGTAGCAGTTGTTAAGGTTAATAAATGGACATATGGTTTCCACATTTGTATAGCCTATTTCTTAAATATATTCAGTAAAAGCGCAAAATTGTTACAAGTTAACACACACTTCGCAATGAATAGTTTGGGTTTGGACCTTATCATTATACATCACATCAGTTCAAGAGAATTTGTTATTATGTTGAAAGTAATCGATCAAGCGAAAAATTAACTGGCGTGATTCTAATTGATATTGAAAAGGCATTGGATACTGTGTGGCATTACGGACTTATCTATAAAATGAGTAACCTTAATTTTCCCTTTAACCTGTTCATTATTGCGCTAACTGTTCTGTCCGATCGATGTTTTTAAGTAATAATGGTGTTTCTAACATAGCTTCCTATAGAGCTGTAAGGTTTCTGTTCTGGCCCCCATTTTGCACATTGTGTATACTTCTGACCTTCTAAAAGTAGTGACTTATGGTGATGACACAGTAATTTTTTTTTTCGTGGAAAATCAAAGATAACGAAGACAAATTGCAAGCCAAATTTTTCTGCCGAAAAGAAACGTTTTTTTTCTACCTTCCAGTAGCTTACAAGTAAATGGCAAGACTCCATAAATTATTTAGGTGTACATCTATACTCCAAGTTAGCTTTTGGTGATTACATCGGACAAACCAATGGTGATTACAATCGCACAAGATTAGGATCGCAACGAAAATTCTGCACGCAACTATCAATAGGAAATCTTTATTATCTCCGTCCAACAAAAGCATTACATTTAAGATAATTCTCCAAGCTATATTTTTTGTATTGATATCCGGATTGGAGAAATTCATCAGAATGTCATATTAGGAAATTACAAGTGGCTAAAAGAAAAGTCTATAAAATGATACTGAGCCTGCCATATGGTTTCCTACTTTAAGGTTGAATGAAAGAGCGGGTGTTGATATTGATAACCAAATCTATAAACTCACGCGTTTTGCCCGATAAGCCCCTAATTAACAAAAATCTGCATTTATTAAGTTATCTATTTATAATATTAATAATAATAATAATAATAATATGGGTGGCGCTACAGCCCGTAGGGGGCCAGGGCCTAGCTTTTCGGCAACCACTCGTGTTTAACAGTTTAATGCCGAATCCGAACGGCTTTGTTTGAGAAGCTTTTTCTAGACAGGAAAGTACTCTTTGAGCATTGTCAGTGACTCGAAAGAGGTGGGGTCCCGAAAATTGTTTTCGTCGCACAGAGCAGGAATCGAACCTACGACGTCGAGGTTGGGGTCGACGCACTTACCCACAACGCCAAGGGCCACCACCAGTATCTATTTACTTATGTTTTTTCTCGTCTTTTCCTTCAAATTGCACATGTTTCCACCGAAATCTAAAAAAAGGATTTCTTATAGATAAAGGAACATCATAAATCACATCTCTGTAATATATATTTTTCGATAACAGCAACCAAATGTAATTTCTTTTTTATACGAAAATAAACTATATCTATCTATTGCAACAAGTTGTATCATCATATGAGTGCAGGGAGTAGATTAAATTTGTTGGTCAATTATGATACCCATAGTCAGACTACTACCACTGATGGATTGATTGATTGACATCAGTGATAATGAACCATATGATGACATATGGATGGGACTTACTGGACCAGATTTAAATATAAAATAAAAACATATTAACTTTGTTTTCACTGGAATTCTAACGGAGGACCCCCATAACAAAGGGCATGCACTCAAATAGCGCCACCTAGCAGTTTATTGCAATTCGCTTTCATTGTAGAACAGTCCTCGATCATTGAAGTTGATAAGAACGTTTTTAATCAAATCCAAATCTAGTAGAACTACCGATGGTACTGTAGACACGTAAATCCCAGAAAATGCTCCTGTTCCCTTATATTTGTAGTAGATTTTACTAATCAACTCTTTCTCTTACGAAGATCGCAAAACATTCCGTAGAGGGACTTCGATTCAACATGTGGGATCTGCAGAACGATTCTTAAGGTAATAATCTACCAGTAAGTAAGTAGTAGCTATTAAAGCGTTCTCCCAAACGTGGTGTGCCAGAGCCCTATTTGGAGTCAGGCGTGAATAGGTAGCAGTATAACAGAGTCTGGTTACCGCCCTCTCACGCTCGAGTAATGCGGTCATGGCCTTGGTCCGGGTGTGGTGAGGAATCACACCATGCACTCACCGGTGAGTGCGGTGATCAACAGGCAACAACCAACGGTATGGACCTAGGATAGGCACAAGGAACATTTCATCGCTCACAGGTAAGGATCTGGAGCTAATGGAAGAAGCTGCCAAGTATCGTTTAGAGTTATGGACATTTTGGTTGGGTGGAAACGCTTCCTGTCGGAAGTTGCACCGTTCGAGGAGAGAGTCGGGTGCCTAGAGCTCAATCTTGAAATGCCAGCTGTGTCTTTAGTCCAGATCCATGCACCAAATCTAGAGTCAGAGTGTGCGGCTTTCCTGGACGAAGTTAATGCGGTTCTAGATAGGGTACCTGAAGTGGATTCATATATCCTGAGGGGTGTCTTCGATGCTCACGTGGGTGTGGGTATAATGACATGGCTTGTGATGCTCGTGTTATTAGAGAGGCTGAACTGTCAACTTGTGTTGTGTACGCTGAACCTCACTGGTAGAATACATCTTCTGCCAAGTCGCGAACTGTGACGCAAGGAAAAATTGTTTTGTTATTATCTATGCAAAGGAAGTTTGGCGGAGCGAAGCGACTTGAAGTGGCGGTTGATGGTAGGAAAAGAATGCAGTTTACAACACCCGGAGTTCAAGAAGCCATCTGAAAGAAGAAGGGGACCTAAAGAGACTGCATGCACTCTTGGAAGACTCTGCTTCCCATGACCTGTTTCACTTTGGGGTATGTCATATGATCTTTACAGACAATTTGGTTGTCCTCACCTTGAGAAAGGTCACCGTGAACAAATAAGATGTCATGGTACTTTCTACAGCGCATGTTCAATGCGCTCTACAAGTAAGTGAAGTCCCATTGAAGCTGATGGAGAAGTTCAAGTATCTCGGGGTCTTGGTGATAGAGAGTGAATATTGGCAATAAAGGGGGAACTTAACGTCGAGCAGCTATTCCTCCAAACAGAAGGAGCCATGCTTCGATGGTTTTGACACGTGTTGCAATTGCACCCCACGTCTTCGGAGCAATGCTTTAATTGAGACTCTATCAGGAAGGCGCCCTTTGAAAGACTCAGGATGAGATGGTTCGACTAAGTCCAAGAACTCGCCTTAGTTGCGCCAGGACATTAAACCTGATAAGCTAGAGTCCATGGCAGAGGATGGAATGACATGGAAATCTCTAGTGCGTACTTTACCCCGCGACCTCTTTAGTGGATCTTGCGAGTCAGAAAATGATGAACGCTTACTGATTGTATATGCTTTAAAATTAAGCTATTTCAGGTGTACAATCAGAATGAATAAATAAAATGACAAACTGTTTTTTGAAAAAATTTGTCAACATATTTTTTTGAGGCAAACGATAGATTAGCAAGTTCTTAGCTTAATTTCAGCAAGTCCATCATACACACATTTGCCAATTGTACAACAGCTATTCAAGTGCATGGTCATACCACGTAAAGTGAAATGAACCGCGGATTTATGCTAATAAGTTACAAACCAAAGTGATGCTGAAAGCTAACATATTATAGCATTAACTATCGGTCAAATTCAGCCTGATTTACGACATTGTGTGACACAACATATGAATTTTGTTTCACTCATTTGAAGACTGAAATTGTCTGTGGAGAAACGCAACGATATAGAAACCTAAAGTGACGCACACACTTGGGGAAGGACTAACTTACTTTGCTCAAAAAACATTCCCTGTATCAACTTCATTTACCAAAAGAGTTGAATGTTTCTATTTTGAAGAATGTTCAACAAAGCAAGCCATGTCACAATTCTGTGCTTTGAAAATTTTATATTTCAACAGCATACATTGTAATTCGGTCTGGCTATTGTTTCAGTGTGATTTGATAGTTAACATCTACATGATGGATCTACAAAATCGATAAGTAAATACATATACTGCTGACATTTCACCATAAAGTTTTGATATATACTCTGAAATTTTTTAAGATTGGTCATTAAAACTGGTAGCGTCATGGCGCAGAGATTTTATTCAACTGCCACATCTGTATTGAGATCCAAGACATCACATTTGGTTCATTTTTCGTATTTCTGTTGAACATGACCTGCGACAAATTCATTCATCATCTCCTAAACGAATTGGTCTTTATTAAACTTATCTATTCTATTGCCTACGACACTTCACATTGAATAAAAATTATGCGATATGTGAAGCACGAACAAAGAGAGTAAAAAGGTTTAACAATTAATTTTTAAAATTATATCTACTATCAGATAATTTCAGATATTGCGAATATTTGTTATATTCTCTGATTACCCCTGCAAGCGGTTCATTTCATCCGTACTCAGTGTTATGAGATCTTTGAAAAAAAAAAAGAGTATGGAGTGGACTGGTAAAATTGAAGAAGCGCCAGTAGATAAGGACATTTTATATGGTAAAATAAAATATCCCTTACAAACATTACTTTATAAACAGTACGTCGCATTTTTAAGATTTTCAAGCCGAGCACATCTTGCCATATAGTCAATAATATCCTCTTTTGCACTTTTTCAATGCGGTCAGAATATGTAACAAATAAAGAATTCCATATAACAACAGCACATTCAAGAAAAAGCCTGATCATGGATACGTAAAGGGAGAGAGTCAAATGCTTTGCTAAACTGGCGTGTTATTTTCAAGTTAATTTGCTACGAAGGTATGGTAAATTGACAGATTTGTAGATGTTGAGCGACCCGATATAAAGCCGTGTTGGGCATCCGAAAAATGGCATCTTTCACTATGAAATCCATTTTTCTCTTTACCATACTTTGGGTATAGCTGAAAGCTTGAATTACTAATAGAGGTTCGGAGAGAGAGTCAGCACAGTATTTAAGAATCACTGATGGTACTCCATCCTCTGCACTTTGTGAGAGATTGAATGATATCAATAGAGTCTAACGACAGTGATCCAATATTAACTGAACTAGTGGCACTTGTGTTTGTTGGATGAAAATTTGAATCGCAGAAAGTAGACTGGAAGAAATTTGCAAAAAGTTCAAGAGTAAAATTTCTGTTATTTGACTTTTTTTCTTTAATATGCATGGAACTGGGTATACCAACCGATTTCCATTTGTTGTTGATAAATTTCAAAAACGATTTCCTGTCGTGTTTGATATTACTTTCTATAGATGTTATGTAGTTGCTATAAGGAAACTTATTTAGCACAAAGAATTCGTTTCGCAATATACTAAAAGTCACACAACCGCAAAGATTATTAGAATTTTTAAAGTTCTTAAAGGCCTTGTTTTTAGGGTTCTTAAGGCATGATCATTGTTTGTTGTACCATGCCGGCTTACAAAAAACACGCTTTTGAGACAGATGAACGAAATTCCCAATTCACTTCCTTGATTCAATTTCAACAAAACGATACATACAAGTTACGTTTAAATTTTGAAATTTATTAAGCCAATTCACGCTATTAAAGTAGTTAATTAGATAAATATAATTTGTGTTTGAAAATGCACGAATATATCGATTAACAATTCATTTATTCTACGAAAATGTTTAAATTATTAGGTTCACAATGTTTATAAATTATAAATTACGATATGAACTATAATTAGCTATGTTTAATTTGGCACAAGTAATACGAAATTAACACAGTACAATTAGCCAGGTTATGGAACAATCTATCGGATGATCAGATCATACCATGTATCGCGATATGGACAAAAAAAGTCTTCAAATGCAGTCTCCACTAATTATTTGTTAGTGCACTAGCAAATTTGTCTTTCAACACCAATGGATGTATTGTTCATTGAAAGAGTGAGAGAGATAGACAATTGAACTGTTTTACACAAAATCAATTAACAAAATGTGTGTACAAGAGCAATAAAATTATATGCAATACAATTAAAAAATGAAATTGAATAATAAGTGATCATTAAGTCTCAAACAATTTGTTTTTGAAAAGTTAAAATACTTTTTAATTATGTTTTTTTCTGGCTTAAGGTAACTAAAGGTAATTCAATATTTATTTGCTTATGAAATAAAGAATCATCGAGGACAGGAAATGGTGCATAGTTAACATTAGCATTAATCTCATCAATACAAACAAAGATTAGATATAAAATTCTGACAGGATTTTTTTTATTTATTAAATGAGTTCATCCAATTACAATCTGTGAGATTTAAGTCCCCTAAGAGACACACGTAATCAGATCCTCTACAAAGATGTATGTTTGATGCATGTTTTCAATATACTGGCTGCATACTTTTAGGTGGTATGGGTATAACTAGCCACCAAAAGTAAATGCATATTTGAATGAATGCCGATAGTAATAGAGACACAAAGCTGTTCAACATCAGTTATTGCTAATGATATTTGTTTACATAGAAAACACGTACGTACGTAGCTGATTTGCATCGGTCCAATCTAAATGAGTGGTATTTGAATTGAAAATATCATTTGTTGAAATATCAGGGTAAAGCCAAGTGTCAACAATGACGATGACATCATAGAATGTGTGTGAAGAATTGTTGAAGAGATCATTTGTTTTAGTTCTCATGCCACTTGCATTATGCTAAAAAATAAATTCCGCTGATTTATGTTGGTTCCGAACCGTCGGTATATGTGTTGCACTTGGTTGAATGGAAAGTGAAGAGGATGACTGAATAGTCTGATCACCATAATTTAATTAATTATTTTGAATATCGGAGTTAGATGTGCTGGCGCTTTTGCTTTGTGTATTGTACGAATTATTAATCACTGCCTTAATGTCCGCGACATCAATTTTTAACTGCGCGACAAGTGATAGAAGCAAACCGTTTATACTTGCGCAATTATTACATCGCCATTTAAGATGACGATCAGTATGTAAAGCCCTAATGGAATCTTCAGAGATAGAAGTACATTTTGTATGGAATGCATGAATTGATGAAATTATCACGGAGTAGTCTAAGATTGCAGTTGGCACACTTTTCCTTCATTATGCGTCATAAATGAAAAACTAGGGAAATTATTCAGAGAACGATATGAAATCACGTCTACGCTGGTCACGTCGATTTTGAGGTGCTTAATAGTGACAAGGTTTGGTAACAGTGGCTGTCTGCCATGAAACCGTTTAGGTCGCACTTATGTCAGAGTAGGCCCGTTGTGTTCGCACATGGATCGAGTTGATCCTTTTCCGCGAACCATTTAGAGCTTAGACGACGGATATAATAATAATATCGGTAATATGACTACCCAGCTCTGTCACGTGGTTGAAAACCACGGCGCCAATTTATCTCAATCTGAAGAGGTGTGCAATGGTCTCTTCCACTTCTTCATCTTTTTATAAAAGCATGTGCAGAGTTCGTTTATTTTACGCCCTGAAGTGAATTCCACTGGCCTGAATCATTTTCCGGATGTGTTGTCATGCAGGCTGTGTTTTCCGATAATTGTTGTTGTTATGCATGTTCTTTCTAGGAGATCATAGAAGTATCTATCGACATCTTTCTCCTCTATTCGGGAGTGTTTTTTTCATCCTCCATTTAGCCTGACCTTTCCACCACACTTCCGGGTTATCCACGTGGACAAATTCGCTCTATACGATTGACAACAATATCTGTTGTGTACTTCGTATACATTGTCAGTAATTGTTGCACTTTAAATAGCCCATTTTGTTTACGCACAATCCATACCTTCATACATACGAACATATATAAATACACACCATTTTTATACTGGCGAACAAAAAAAACGGCTATTCATTTTATCTCGACGGTTTTTTTTGATGGCTGGGGGCTGTGGGAATCGGGTAGGCACTGAGTGGCGTCAACCTGACGATGCCCATTGCTACACACCAATTGTGCTTATTTTACCTCCAAGTGGTAGCCATCGGGTACACGTTGTAGTTCACCCGAGCTCAACCTGCCAAACTTATTTTGCGACATCTTGTCCTAGGGGTTACAAAAAAGGAACTGGCCCTCCAGGTTGGGGGTTGTGCCGTCGAGGTGACGGCCCGGCCACACAAAAAAAAAAAACAGTTACGAAGCAACAACAAGCCTCGGAAACGGGTGATTTTACGGATGACGAACATTGCAAACGATATACGGACAACGACCTTCGGATCTGTACGTGGAATGTAAGGTCTTTTATAGGCCATGTGCAGCCGAACAATTAGCGGAAGGCCTTGACTGCTTCAAAGCAGACATAACCGCCATCCAAGAAGTGCGATGGGATGGACCGGGCACAAAAAGGATGAAAAACTATTTCGGTGATTGCTACAAGAAACAAAAACAGCTCCTATTTGGATGTGGATTTATCGTTAGAGGCAGACTTAGGCAAGAAGTCTTATCGTTCAGGTCAGTGAACGAGCGCCTCACGACAATTCGCATCCAGGCTAAATTTGCCAACATAAGCCTTATATGCGCACATGCCCCCACAGAGGAGAAAGTTGACGACACCAAAGACAGGTTCTATGAGCTTCTGGACAAAACGTATGAGCAATGCCCTAGCTACGACATTAAAATTGTTCTTGGCGATTTTAACTCAAAGCTAGGAAGAGAGAACATCTTTGGTAGTACGGTCGGGAAGCACAGCCTACACGACACCACATCCTATAAAGGACTTAGTCTGATCGACTTTGCTGCGGGGCGAAATGTTGTAGTAGCCAGTACAAAATTCCCACATCTCGATATTCACAAAGGGACATGGCGATCTCCTGATCAATCAACCATCAATCAGATTGATCACATTGCGATCGACGCAAGGCACACCTCCAGTATTATAGATGTTCGAACGTTCCGAGGTGCCAACATTGACTCGGAACACCACCTTGTAGTAGCCAAGGTAAGGTTGCGGGTATCCCGAACACCGCCAAGACAAAGAAATACTGTGAGGAAGTTCAACGTCGGCCGGCTACAATCGCAAGAGATTGCCAAATTCTTTTCAGATGGTGTCTCCCTCGACCTCTTAAGAAATCCTACGCCGCCAACATCAAGTATTGAAGACCTGTGGCAGCATTGCCAAAAAGCCATCAGAGATGCCGCCTCCGATGTGCTGGGTTTCAATCCGCCACCACAACGAAACCCTTGGTTTGACAATGAGTGTCGGCAGGCGAATGCAGCCAAGCAAGAAGCATACAAAGCGGCACTGCAAAGAAGGACAAGAGCTGCTCGGGAGCTCTACGAGCAGAAGAGGAGAGACGAACACCGGCTTCTCAGGAGAAAAAAGAAGGAGCATGAGAAGCGCGAGATCGGCAGAATAGAGGGATATTACTGCAGGAATGAGGTAAGGAAGTTATACCAAAGGAAAAGGCAACCAGTCAAGGTTATAAACTCCGAACCGAAGCCTGTAAGGATGAACAAGGGAACATAGTAGTAGAGTCACAGTCGATACTGAGAATATGGAGAAACCATTTCTGCAGACTGTATAACGGCGACGAAGAACCAAATTCCGCTGTCAGGCAGAACGAACCATTCAACCCCAATGAAAGGGACGATGAAGATCAACAATTCCGTCCACCCGACCCGGATGAAGTGAGGATTGCTATATCTAAACTGAAATCCAACAAGGCTGCTGGAGCTGACGGCCTACCCGCCGAGCTTTTTAAAGCCGCAGGCTATGATTTGGTAAGGAGCATGCACCAACTCATCTGTAAAATATGGTCGGAGGAAAACATGCCCGATGAATGGAACCTCAGCATTGTTTGCCCGATCCACAAAGGAGACCCCTTTGACTGCGCCAACTATCGGGGGATAAGTCTCCTTAACATCGCCTATAAGATCTTATCGATGACGATGGAGAATGCACGCTGCTCCATCAAGGTCGGTAAAGACCTAACCGAGACCTTTGATGTCAAAAAAGGATCCAGACAAGGCGATGCGCTGTCATGCGACTTTTTCAACATCGTTCTTGAAAGAATTGTTCAAAACTCAAACGCCAACACCAGAGGAACAATCTTTCAAAAGTCCGTCCAACTACTCGTATATGCCGACGATATTGACATTATCGGAAGAACGCAGCGTGATGTCAAAGGCGCTTTTGTGAGTATTGCAGCGGAGGCCGCGAAGATGGGTTTAGCGGTAAACGAGGGTAAGACAAAATATATGCTGTCAAAAAGAAAGGACACCCAACACCGACGTCTCGGTCAGAACGTCACAGCAGACAGATATAACTTTGAGGTAGTTAAAAACTTTGTCTACCTAGGAACCGCTATCAACTCAGACAACGACACCAGCGCAGAAATCAAAGGAAGAATAACTCTTGCCAATCAGTGCTTCTTTGGGCGAAGAAAGCAATTGGTAAACAAAGCCCTCTCTCGAACAACCAAGGTAACGCATTACAATACCTTAATCGTCCCAGTCCTGCTTTATGGCGCCGAGGCATGGACTCTGTCAAAAGCGGATGAAGCAGCTCCTGGTTGCTTCGAGAGGAAAATTCTTCGGGTGATTTTCGGTCCCGTCTGCATAGATGGTGAGTGGAGGAGGAGATACAACAACGAACTATACGGGCTGTTCAGCGACATCGACTTAGCCAGAAGAGTGAAGATCCAACGATTGAGATGGCTAGGTCATGTAGAGCGGATGGAAACCAATGCTCCGGCCCGAAAAGTCTTCGAATCCACCCCCGAGGGACGGCGCAGTAGAGGCAGACCGCGACTCAGGTGGCGCACGCAAGTGGAAAGGGACCTCAACCAACTATGCGTGCGGAACTGGAGACAGCTAGCTAAGAATCGAGACGCTTGTTGGTTGAGGCCCAGGTCCACCCCGGACTGTAGTGCCACCTTAAGTAAGTAAGTTATTTTACCTTACACTGTTATATTTAGTAGAGGTTATGCGTGATATAAAATATTATCCATCTCCGTTATTAACTGTCATACATGCATATGATTAATAATGTTTTAACTCATATAATTATGATATATATTTTCATACCCATACTGTCCACTGTACACATGACCATACACAGAAAAAGATTAGGAAATTCCACTTTATACAGCGAACATATTCGTTGCGCCAACGCGCTCGTATGCAACAGCTAGACCATCGCATGAAAACAGGAGGGGCATGGCTGAGTCGAGTTACAATAGAATACGAATTCATTTTCATGAATTGGAATATCTTATCTTTATTTTTCTATGAAATGATGTATAAACTACAAAAAAAACTGTTTGCACTTCTGGGTGATTATATTTCAATTTGCCATTTGTACGCGAGGGGCATTGTACTTATGTATACTGAAATGAGGGATTACTGATTCAAAGCACTTCAATTTTACTTTATCTCTGTGCCGTATCGCATTTCAAAGTTTCGAAGTATATCCATAGACTCAGGTATTTGTTATTATATCTCAAGCTATGCCCTCCCCCCCCTCCCTCCCTTAACAGTGAGTCGACGAATCAAAAATTGTCTAGAATTGCGGACCTTTCGAATGGATGGAACACCTCAAAAGTCTGCACAGGCGTGGCAGTGGTGGGAGGAGTAACTCTGAGCTTTCCTGTGGAATTGGTCAATCTGGAGAAATATGGATACAGCTTGGACGATCTGTAATCAGTAAAGCCGAGCTTGGTGTCAAAGCCAAATTATCGGTTTGCAACTCAATATTTGTTCTCTCACCTGATCATGCAATAAGGGTAGTGACCGAAATAATAAGATTGCGAATACAAGCTGCCGAGATGCGATTTCTTCACGCGGTTGTGGGAGTAACGCGGCGGTGTAGGGTGAGAAACACGGTAGTACGCGATAAACTCAATGTCGAGTAGCTGCTCCGAACGGAAAGAGCTTACTTCAATGGTTTGGAATGCCAATGGGTGCCTTAAATGCGAATCTGCCAGGAAAAGGTGGTTGGACCAAGTCTAAAATAAGTTGGTTACGCCTGGGCATAAATCCTGAGGAGGGCCGTTTACTTGAGTTCACAGATGGGCATGGGCATGGATCTTACGCATCCAGGTCGAAGCTGTTGATTGCTCTCAGCTTGGCTAGATGCCAGCAGCGATCGCTAACGTCTTGGACAGAACGTCACTGTATTCAGCTAAGACTTCGATGTAGTGAAATACTTCGTCTCCCTAGGCTCCGAAGTTAACGCAAGCAATGACACCACCGTGGAGATAAAGCGAAGCATCACGCTAGCCAAATTATGTTTGGTCCTGTATGTAAAGGGTGATTTTTTAAGAGCTATAGAAAAGTTTTTTTAAAAACAAACGCATAAAATTCAGAGAAATGCATGAAATCTTTACTTGAATCGATAGTATGGTCCATATAATTTAATGTTCGAAGATTATTTCACGCAAATCTTCAAATGTTGACCTTGACTGTGCCTCAAATGGTCCATCCGCTTAGTCCAATTCTGGCATACTCTTTTCAACATTTCGGCCGGTATCTCACGAATAAATGCTTTAATGTTGTCTTCCAATGCGTCAATTGAAGCGGGCTTATCTGTAAAGACATGAGCTTTAACATAGTCCCACAAAAAATAGTCTAAAGGCGTTAAATCGCACGATCTAGGCGGCCAATTGACCGGTCCCGAACGTGAAATTAAATGTTCACCGAACTCGCCTCTCAATAAGTCCACTGTTTGGTATTGTTGGTAGCTCTTGCAATGCTTCTGGCTGATATTGACTCCAAAATCGACAATTCTGCTTATTTACGTACCCATTGAGCCAAAAATGAGCTTCGATTAGACTGACCTTTTGATAGTAAAATTCCATAATTTGCAAGCGTTGTTCGTTTGTAAGACGATTTATGGTTAAATTATAGACCAAACTGAAGATGTGTGACAGTGAAACAAAACACGAAACGTGAGTCAGGTATCTAAACCACTGTTGCCAAATATATAATAGCTAAAAAATCACCCAAATCACCAATGCTGCTTGGTGCGTACGAGTTTGAGTCTCTCGTCTCAGATGGCTAGGTCACTTAAACCGAATGGACACCATAGCTCCGTCCCGGAAGGCCTTTGACTCCAACCCAAAGGACAACGCGGTAACGGTGAACCGTTGAACAGTTTAACGTGAGTGCCTAAAGGCTACTATCACAAGACCAGGCTAGATGGAAGGGGTATGTTAGCGTTCCAGGTCCACAATTAGCACCCGCGAAAAAAATTGCCTTTGCAAGTCAATAATTTTGTACATACAGAGATAAGTACAAAAATATGACCCCATGAATGTAGGAAATTGTGTACGTCAAAAAAAAGCGTATTATAAATTAGTTTGTTGTGTTTATTCGTCACTTGTTATTTTCTTCAACATTAAATTTAAAGGGGTGATCTTATATATATGCACACATATGCACAAATTCGTATAACATCACATCACATAAAATATCAGTTTTATATCTTTTCAACCTTCAACACAATTCCCTTCTCGGATGTCAAAATCAATTTGGAGCTATGAAGTTTCATTGGAATGGGAGTTGATCTTGTTGCAGAGAATTTAAAATGTTTCATCAGCATAGCAAGTCCAACTCCTGCCTGCATTTTTGCAAATCGCAAGCCTATACAATTTCGTGGCCCATCACCAAAGGGTAACCATGTCATTGGATGACGTTTGTGAGTCTCTTCGGGGCTAAAACGGTCAGGATCGAAAACGTCGGGATTTGGATATATTTCAGGATCCCTGTGTATACCAAAAACTGGTATATACACCTGTGCATTCTTTGGTATTGTATATTTGGGATCTGATGTAGCATAGTCGGCTTTTGCCATACGCCGTAAATGCACGACCGGTGGATAGAATCGAAGAGTTTCTAAATGAAAATAAATAATAAGAGCTTGCCTACTCTATCTCTTGGATTTATTACTTACCGCTTATAACCTGGTCAAGGTAATGCATTTCTTTGAAAGCATCGTCAGTGAGTTCGTTACCATGTCTAGACATTGCGTCGTTCACCTCCTGGCGCAACTTATCTTGCAAATTTGGATTCCGTGCCAACTCGTACAATGCAAATCCCATGGCAGTCGATGAAGTCTCAAAACCAGCCACAAAAAATATGTACGATTGAGTTATAATTTCGGTCATTGTCAATGTAGTAATTTCTTGGCCATTCCTGGAACTTTTGTTCTTCAAATCTATCAGAAGACCCATAAAGTCATTTCTCCTTATGCCGTTT
This sequence comes from Eristalis arbustorum, assembly GCA_916610145.1. NCBI lineage: Eukaryota > Metazoa > Arthropoda > Insecta > Diptera > Syrphidae > Eristalis > Eristalis arbustorum. The sequence goes on along the minus strand of OU744317.1, from coordinate 59,609,798 downwards.
TTCTCCCGATATTCAACAGTATCTGTAACAATTCTTGTAAAGAACCTTGTGACCTCCACCGGCGTACGTGTGATACGTAAAAATCTCGCCAATTTTGGGAACATTTCGGTGAAAATCAAATAATGTATGCTTCGTGAATATTCAAACACTTTCTTTCCCATTCGTCTAAATTGAACGTTAGGATCGTTTAGACTGTTGCATTCAATTCCAAAAGCACACGTTCCAATGACGTCTGTTGTAAAGCGTGCTAGCATATCTCTCACCTCAATATCACTATTGATTTTAATTTCTCTTTCGAATGCCTGAACAAAGTGTTCACCGACACTCACTATGGTTGGAAACATAAACTTCATCTTTCCAGACGTGAATGTTGGTGTCAATTTTCCCCTTAACGATCTCCACTTTTCTGCATCCAATGCAATTAGATGTGCGGTTAGGGGATCATCTCTTTCATTGTAGAATAGTCCTCGTTCGTCGAAGTTGTTAAAATCCTTGATAAGAACATTTTTAATCAAATCCAAATCGAGTAGTACTACCGATGGTACTGTAGACATGTAAATTCCGGCAAACGGTCCTGTCCCCTTATATTTGTTGTATATATTACTAATCAGCTCGTAGAATCCTGTCCCCTTTCGAAGTTCGGCAACCAGTCCGTACAGAGACTTCGATTCAACGTGTGGGATATTTTTTCTCTTCCAGTAATCCGAACGATTCTTAAGATACCAAGCTGCTAATGAGACAGTAGCTATTAAAGCGTACAATACTAGTGACACTAACTCCATGACTGCGTGGAATCAACTAACAAAACGCGAAACTAGTGACAGGGCTTGGATACTTTTATACAGATTCCCACACATTCACACATTTGTTCGTATGGATGGATGTGTCTAAATCAACTTTTTTTGTTTGTATGGACTCAGTAGTGTGACGATCAATTTATCAATTACCTTACCAGATTTTGTGAAGAGATTATATGTTGTATTTTATACCTATGTAATTATTATAATTTTTATTCTCCTTGCAGGAACACTTAAAAACTATAACACATACATCATTGCACGTGCTATAAAATGAAGCCATTGTAGCCGTACAATATGAATCGATAAATAACATGATGCATTTTTTGTATATAACTGGCCCCCAAATTGTTCAAGAACCCCGCTCGGCCATTACCAACAACGGCTAGAGCTATTGGTCGATGATTACAAACTTCTGTCGGCACATGGACAAACGCCATGTAGTTTCAACAGGATGGCGCGGCGCGCTGTGGTATGCCTACAATATGTCGTACCGACTTAAAATCACATTCAGCATCTACATTTTAGAATGATTTTTGTTGAAAATTTCAGGGCTCTGCGACGTGTAGTTTCGGAATTTTTTTCGGTCAGACACACAAACTTTCTGCTTTATAGTTATGATTCACTTATTGGGGAATATTTCAAATACTACACAGATTGTACTGCCTGAACATCAACTTAAATATTGTTTGTTTTTAAATTAGGAAAAGTAATCATAAGCTAACATGCGATACCGGAAGCAATAAATCAACTAACAATAATTACAACCCATTACAGAATACATCTATAGTTATTAACATGTTAAAACATATTCTCTTCTGTCTTGCATCATTTGAATTCCTGGAGCTATACAAAAATGTGTAACTTAAGGTAACATATCGCCAAATATAATAGGCTCCTGCGGCTGAAATTGTACGTAAATGGATATGATATTTACATCGTGAATACATTACGATTCTACATTTTAGATAAAACTAGATCACCCTTGGCATATTGAACTTTTTTACGACGGTCCAACAAACATTAAAACACACCTCTAGCAAATAAAAAAATAAATATTATCATAATGAAGGAGACGGTTTCAAAAAATCTATTTATTTTAAAAATTTCAAAAACAATAGCCGATTTATGGTAGAAGCGTCAGGGCATTTATATCTAAGAATTTTTGAAACGCGTTTTGAGCGTTTTTCTCGAAACAGTATTTTTCCGACTGGTGCAAATTTTAACTCACACATGTGGCCATGTTATGAATTAGGACATTTAACAGCAAAATGAAAATCGTCAAAATTTTAAATCGAGAATGGGAAGGGTGTTCAGAATTTTGTCTAAAAAATTTAATACCTCAGAGTTCTTACATCGGATTCATATACATTTTTTTGTACAAGAAAGGCTTATAGTTCTTCTTAAGACAAGGTTTCAGTGGCATGCTTTCTGATCATCATTAGTCAAGAAAATGCTTGTAGTGTCACTTTTGTCCCTTAACCAAAGTCAAAACCGCGTTTTTTTAAATCTGATAAAGCGACACTTATTTGATCTCCGAAATATGCAAAAATACGCGGTTGATTTTCTTGTGATGCAATTTGAAAGCATATACTGGCGTAGACTACCACCCGTAGCTTCGCGTAATTTTTAAACTACCTATGCTCAAGACTGTCTCCAGTGGCGTTGTGGGTGTGTACCGACCCCAACGCACTTGACCCGCCACATCATAGGTTCTCTTAAGGGTTAAATCGGTTTGGATCGAAAACTTCTTTATCAAGACGGGATATATTTCGGGATCTCTCTGTATGCCGAATATTGGAATAAAGTCGTATACATTCTTTGGTATTATGGTTTTCGGCTCGCTAGTAGGATATTTAATGTTTGCCTTTCGCCTTAGATGAAGGGGTTTCTGCAAGGACACTAGAAAATTATTCAAGCTATTGTTTATAATTTGATTTACATTTGTGAATACCACTTATAATCTTGTCGAAGTAATGCATTTTTTAATATAATCGTAGGTGATTTTGTCACCGTGACCTGACGCTGTGTCGTTCACCTCCTGGCGCAACTTATCTTGCAAAACTGAGCATAGTCTTAAAGCCAGCCACAAAATATACAAATGCTTGGGTTATAATTCTGTTTATGACGACGGTGTCTGTTAAGTCGGTCGTATACGGTCCATTTTAAATATTTTTTTTTCTTATCTACATACATACATAATATACCGACGAACAAATAATCGGGTATTCATTGTTTCTCTGCTGTCAACTTACCTTAGACAGTAACAATTAGTGAGGGTTATTAGTTATTCGTGATATAAAATAATGTGCACCTCTGTCATTAACTGTCATAAATCGTCCGATCCTTGGGTATGATTAAAAATGTTGTGTCTCATATGATTATATATACTAGTGTATGTTCATGAACATAGAAAATAAAGATGAAGATATTCCACTTCATACAACGAAAATGATCCGATTTCTGTGGTAGCTCGATTCAGCCATACCTTGTCGTTTTCGTGCGATGGTCTGGTGTTGCTCATGGGCGCTGGCTGGTCACATAAAACAGCTTTTGAAGTGTTTCATTCGAAGTAGCAAAAGTTGCTTACTTTTTGCTTTGCACAGCTTCGACTGCTTTCAAGTTTTGAAATGAACTCTGTATACTGCTTATGTTGCTGAAAAAATTCTCAGCCACAGTTGAAGGAAAAGCACACAACGTTCACTGATGAACTGCACAGCGCCTGAAGCAGTCATCAATAGATTATATTACATTTGGCTTTGTTATTGCTTTAAATTTGCAAAACTAGTCGAAGCAAGAACGACTTCGGCAATCTGCCGTGGTTGCCGAAATCGTCACATTGCTGATCAGTGATGTCAGATCGTGGGTAATTATCCATTTTGTGGGTATCATCTCAATATAAGCTACATAGAAGGGCAATGGCTATATATGTATACTATCGAAACTAAGCGTTTACCTATTTGTTCCGCATTGTTCCTGTGTTTGAAATGGATGGGTTTTGTGTCGCAGCTTGTTTTATTATTTTAAACTTGCGTTAAGTCGAGAGTTTTGTGAGGTGGTTATTAAAAAAAGAGGAGATTTCCAACTTTTGCCTACCTGTTACTTGATTATTATAGTATATACAATTTTGGCGCTCCTGAAGAATCCAGCTGGTCACCAGTCCTGATGGCTGCGCAGATGGAGAGTACTTTCAAGATCCTTGCAGTGAATGGAAATTCATTGATAGTGGTCGCACGAAAAAGCGAGCTCTATAGATTGTTGGACGATCAAGGCCCAGAGTTATTACTGACTACCGAAACTAAGCTAACCCGGAGAAGAATATTGCAGAAAAGTAATTATAATGTTATCAGAAGAGACGGGCCCAACTCCAGTGGTGGAGGCGGTACTGCGATCTTCATAAAAAATAACATTAAACACAAAGTAGTGAATAGAAGTGAAGTACGAAGGTTTCAGGAGTTGGAAGCCTGCATCGTTTGCATTTCTCTTCGTAGTGGGAGGAAGCTATATGCGGTGTCGGCCTACTCCTCTGGCTCTTTAGTTCCAGAACTATTATATCAGAGCTCGATTAACTCGAGGATAAATATTTAATTTTGCCCGGCGACCTAAATGCCCCTCATGGATATTGGAGAAACACAGTTTCCATAGACAGATATACAGCTGGTTTTCCTTGCACAGTGTCGAGTATAGACTCAATCTGAAACAACAGAGATCTCGCCCTTCCCAAGGAGCTGGTCGTTTTTGGATCTCCTGCTGTTTGACGCAAGGCTGCAATTGGCTGACACAAACGCACAAGCGGTAAACTGTTTGAACACATTCGTGTATCTCAGAGACCATTGCGGACTCAGTTCCGAATTCAAGATCCCGAAGCATTTAGTAACAATAGCTATAATTATAATTACATCCGTTTAACGTCTTCAGACTGAGCGCATGAGCTTGTCATGTTGCACGAAGTGTGAATCTGTTTAATTTTAACATAAGTGGATCTGAAGCTATGAGCGGATGGTTAGAACTATCGAAATTTCCACCAGTCTTTCAATGTTAGGGATCTTCATCACTGTCCTTGACGTCACCGAACATACGTGCTACCAAAGCTACTTTGGTTATGGAAGTACTCAAAGTTGCTACGGGTGTCAATCACTAAAGACGAATGGAGGAAATGAGATATGTAAATAAATGTCAACAAGTGGGGACAACATTCAAGTTGTCATGGTATTTTTGTGCAAAACATTAACTTTCTTGCTTGTTAAAAACGAATTTAAGACATTTAATCCACTTTTTTCAGTTTTAAATGTAAATTCGGTTAAATGTCCGCCTAGATGTATACCAGGAAAATTAAAGTGTTTAATATGGTCTATAAAATCCGGCTTTAAAAAGTTATGGGGGATCACAATGTTGTTTGTGAACCGATGAACAAACTGCAGCTGGTATATTTGAAACAAGCTAGTATGAGAAAGTTTACAGCAGCTCAATGAGAACAAATGGTACGACTCTGCTACATACCCACTCACGCTGGTAGTGGAAAGAAAATCATAGCGTCACGGAGAATTTCAGGAATCTAGGTAGAAAAAACTGGAGCAACGCTCATGGCAAGAAGTACGCCAGTAAATTCCTAGGTAAACCGAAAGGTTTTAGCCATGTATCAAAATGAGCAGAACAACCTTCCTATCCTGACGGGGTTGCTGCAGACTCAGAGGGCACCTAATGGAACTAGGCTTATCAGAAGATTGCCCGCAGAATCTGTGGATAAACTATTGAAATTGCAAAAGATGCTCTAAGGATTTGTTAGCATGCCACTGTTGAGCAATTAACTTTGATAAATGAGAAAATTCGTGAAGGGAATCCAAGTGGCATGCCATTTAACATGCCATTAAAGGGTGTTATCCATTTCACAGTTTGATCATTTTTGCATTTGGTCTATTTATCTCACCGCTACTTATGTCAATAACAGATGACAAACATTTTTTAATATTGTGTCCTCAACCCACTATTTCCTTGAATAGTAAAACATACGAACCACTCATGCGTTTTGAAAACACAATGCGGACTGTCGGTGTACGGTTGCTTTCTGTCTGCAGCACAAGTCGAAGCAGAAGCAGTTTGATACTTCGTTAGTTAAACTATATTTCAGGTTGCTGTTTACCCCTCCAAGCCAATTTTTGGCCAGATAGTGTAAGACACATGTTTAATATACTTGGCTTGCCTAAAATCTGCCAACATACCACGAATAAAGTTGGTCAATTTGAGCACAGGGAATAGTTATATACGTAAAAGAAGTTTATATTAATAAGTTGAATTTTAGAAATGTTACAAGCTATGGTGTATATGTGATATGAGCCCAAAACTAAAATGCTTCAATTAATAAGTTCTTTTGGGACGCCATTGTTGCATATTGATAGGAAATGAAAACGCGCTTGAGTAATCGATATACATGTATAATAATGTTTAAATGACAATACAATATAATTCACAGTAATTATGTTTTTATCTATTAAGTTGTGTATTTTAGCAGCACCAAAGAAATGACATACATATATGTGTGAGTTCACAGAATACAACAAATTAATAAATTAGTATCTAACATCTCGACCGCATAGTATTTGAATTTTATTTTTCGAAGGGGGTACCCTATCAGCTATTCGAAACAGCTTTCACATATTCGCGGATGCTGTAAAAAGCTGTTCAAAACGTGTTAAGGGGTAAGAAGCGAGAGAGTTGGATGTCTCTATTAGATGATTTCTGCTGTCGACTTGTGCTGCTGCGCTATGTTTGTTTACAATTACGATCGCCTACGACAGATTCTTTTATTCATTTTTTTGGATTGTGGCGGCCCGTGGCGTTGTGAGTGCGTTCATCGACCCCAACCTCGACGTCGTAGGTTCGATTCCTGCTCTGTGCGACGAAAACAGTTTTCACGACCCCACTTCTTTCGAGTCACTGACAATGCTCAAAGAGTATTTCCTGTCTAGAAAAAGCTTTCGTATTCGGCATTAACCCACTTTGATCACATCTACCACACTGTCTGACGTTGAACATGAGAGCGCGATTGTCAAAAGCAACTTAGCCGTGGGTATGACTGCGAAAAAGAGCGGTTTGGAACGTAATCGCAGTTTGGAACGCCAGATCAAAGAATTAATATAACCAACCGACCGAGTTTTTCTTTGGTGTTCTCGGACTTTTAAGGAACAAAGCACCGAAATGTGATATCATCTATGAACGGATATGACGGTGTGAGCTTTAAACACATTTTTTTATCGAGATATTCTTTAAACAACAATGTGAGGATTGAATTGAAAGATGAAATCGAATATTTTATTTAAACAGTACAAAAACTATGGTAACCATTTTGGTGGATACTTAAAACCGATGAACTTGAACTGAAGTTTGCAGAAGCTAGATATTAATGGCTAAGATTCAATACCTTGAAAATGTTTTTGATGGATTCAATTTTGAGGATTTGTTTACTTTGAATCAGTTCTTGAGATATTCAATGAACAATGAATAACTAACATTTTATTCATCATCACATTTATAACGTTTTGGGAAATGTAAGCGAAATATTCAAACATAACTTTGAAAATCCAGATGTGTTGACAGAGCTCCACACTACAATAATATAGTATGGGTTGAGCTACAGCCCGTAGAGAGCCAGGGTCTAGCTTCTCAGCAACCACTCGTGTTGTGCATGCTATTGTTCTCTCACGAGTGGAGGAGACCTACAGTTTTATGCCGACTCCGAACGGAAAGTTTTGAAAAACCTTTTCTGTACAGGAAATACTCTTTGAGGATTATCAGTGACTGGAAAGAGTTGGGACCGTGAAAATTATTTTCGTCATACAGACCAGGGTGCTCCCCACTGCTTGTGTAAAATAAATATATACACAAAAAACCAACAACGGTCGCAATTCTTATTTAAATAATCAACAATTTCAAGAAGCAGCCATATCGGATCTTTCCCGTGACGTATGCTTCGCAGAATGAGCGAAAATAGTACCCCCTACTGGGTATTAACCAGTGATTGTTGTACTTTTGCTTTCTTTTTGCATCAGCAACAACGGCAGAACATCATCGCAGTTTTCAAACAGTGGTATAAACCACTAGAACCTGCTTGCACATCGAAGTGATTATATTTCAATTTGCCGTATGAATGAAATTTGTAGGCAAGAGGCATTGTACTTATGTACATTGAAGTAGGGGATTACTGATCATTAGAAGCACTTTATTCTTATTCTGTCTCTGTCTATATCCCTGCGGTATCGCATTTCAAAGCTTCGAAGCATATCAATTGAATCAGGTGTTTGCTTTCAAGCTAATCGGTAGTATTCAAGTAGGTACACAAAAATGATTGTATGACAATCAGTTTTAATGCGCACTTGATTCGTTTAATTGCTTTCACAAGTCAAAGCGTCAAAACTAACACGTGTTTATGTCTTTTGTGCACACAGAGACAAGTACATAAATATAATAATATGTATGCAGGAAAGGGTATGCGTCAAATAAACGCGTCAATTACAATTATGTATTTTCGTTTATTGGTCTATTTTGTCAACATGGGGAATCTTAAATATGTACATATCTGCCCAAATTCGCTTAAAATCACATCAAATAACTTATTAGCATTAATGTCTCATATCTTTTCAACTTTTAACACAATTCCCTTCTCAGATGTCAAAACTATTTTCGTCTTATGAAAGGTCATTGGAATGTGAGTTGATGTTGTTACAGAGAATTTAAAATGTTTCATCAGCATAGCAAGTCCAACTCGTACTTGCATTTTTCCAAATCGCAATCCTATACAATTTCGTGGCCCGTCACCAAAGGGTAACCATGCCATTGGATGACGTTTTTGAGTCTCTTCGGGACTAAAACGGTCGGGATCAAAAACGTCAGGATTTGGATATATTTCAGGATCCCTTTGTATCCCGAAAACTGGTATATACACTTGTGCATTCTTTGGTATTGTATATTTGGGATCTGATGTAGCATAGTCGGCTTTTGCCGTGCGTCTTAAATGCACTCCCGGTGGATAGAATCGAAGAGTTTCTAAATGAAAATAAACAATAAGACCTTTAATACTCCATCTCTCCGATTTAGTACTCACCATTTATAACTTGGTCAAGGTAATGCATTTCTTTGATGCAATCATAGGTGAGTTCGTTACCGTGTCTAGACATTGCGTCGTTCACCTCCTGGCGCAACTTATCTTGCAAATTTGGATTCCGAGCCAACTCGTACAATGCAAATCCCATGGCAGTCGATGAAGTCTCAAAACCAGCCACAAAAAACACGAAGGATTGCGTTATAATTTCGGTCATTGTCAATGTAGTCATTTCTTCACCACCCCTGGGATGATTCGAACTTTTGTTCTTCAAATCGATCAGAAGGTCCATGAAATCATTTCTCCTTATGCCGTTCTTTTGCCGATATTCAATAGTATCAGTTACAATTTTTGTAAAGAACCTTGTGATTTCAACCGGTGTACGCGTGATACGCAAGAATCTCGCCAATTTTGGGAACATTTCGGTGAAAATCAAATAATGTATGCTTCGTGAATATTCAAACACTTTCTTTCCCATCTGTCTAAATTGAACGTTAGGATCGTTTAGACTGTTGCATTCAATTCCAAAAGCACAAGTGCCAATGACGTCTGTTGTGAAGCGCGCTAGCATATCTCTCACCTCAATGTTACTATTCAGTTTTATTTCTCTATCGAATGCCTGAACAAAGTGTTCACCGACACTCACTATGGTTGGAAACATAAACTTCATCTTTCCAGACGTGAATGTTGGTGTCAATTTTCCCCTTAACGATCTCCACTTTTCTGCATCTAATGCAAAAAGATGTGCTGTTAGGGGATCATCTCTTTCATTGTAAAACAGTCCTCGATCGTCGAAATTGTTAAAATCCTTGATAAGAACATTTTTAATCAAATCCAAATCGAGTAATACTACCGATGGTACTGTAGACATGTAAATTCCGGCAAACGGTCCTGTTCCCTTATATTTGTTGTATATATTACTAATCAGCTCGTAGAATCCTGTCCCCGTTCGAAGGTCGGCAACCAGTCCGTAGGGAGTCTTCGATTCAACATGTGGGATATTTTTCCTCTTCCAGTATTCTGAACGATTCTTAAGGTAATAAACTACTAGTGAGACAATAGCTATTAAAGCGTACAACACCAGCGATACTAACTCCATGGCTGCGCGGAATCAACTAACAAAACGTGAATCCAAAGATTGAACTTCGATATATACATATATATGGAACCATACACATGCACACACATTTGTTCGTATGGATGGATGTGTCTACACAGACTAATTGTTTGGATAGAGTCAGTCTAGCCTAACGTGTAACGAAAGGCTTATCAGTTACCTTATCAGATTTAGTGAAGAGAGATTATGTTGTATTAACATTATTTTTATTCTGTTTCCATAAACTCTTTCTCTGTGAGTGCTAAACTTGTTTTGATTGCCTGAGTTTGTATGTTACTGTGAGTGTATTGCGGTTTGTGTGGTTCTGCCACAGCAAAATGAAAAAAAAAAAAAACCAATTAATTGCCTTATTCTGTTCCTTTCCACGGCAGTCTCAGTTCTTTTCCTCAATGTTTCTTGCTTCTCATAAACATTTTTTTGCACCGTCATTCCTCTAAACAACCAAACATAACGACGATGGTCGACAAGTTGTTATGAACGTTGTACATAAAAAGTGTGTCTGTATTTCCATAGCTATTTATAGTTCAGCCTGTTATCCAGTGGTCTTTAACCCCCGCTTCTTGATTTTTTTATAAATTTGTCTAGACCTTTGAAATAAATACACATGTATGAAATGTGGGACGGATATTTATGTAATAGGGTAAGGGCACCAATAACCAACCACCTAGCACATTTTCTAACTTGCACGCTGTGTAACTAATTCAACTAACTATGTACGCCAATGTATTGATCAATTATGGGTTATCTTTAGTATTCAATAAAACAATTCTAATACATATTACACATTTTTAATACCAATTTCTTTTCTAAAAAAGTGAATTTTCGCCAATACCCAGTCACTAACATTCAGTACCCGGATACTTTAGTCCAATATCCGACCCTTTTTCTTTGAAAAATCTCAAAGCCAGCAGATGGAATCAAATGCATCTATTGGTTAAAGTGTTGACATTGAACATGCACTTCCAATAGTTGCAGAAGGGATCAAGGGAAAGACAAAATATGCTTGGATGTGAAGCTTTAATCAACAACCGTATTAGAAGGAACCGATCTTGTTCGGTGTTTTGAGGCAGTTTTTGTATCGGTTCACTGTTCCTAAAAGTTGCCTTGATTCGGAAACTTCTGTTGGCTGTACCGAACAATGATTCGTGTGATTTTCTTTTGATTTTTGTTTTTTCTAATATTATTTAGAGATTCTAAAGATTTAGAGAGTTCTGCCGTTTCATGAATCACTTGCTGCAAAAAGGCAAGCATTTCCATTTGCGTCCATAGTAATTTTTTGAATAAAACTAATGGCCGGACACTGAAATTTGAAATGTTAAATACATTTCTAATAACCCGCCACACTGGCTTGTTACTGGAACGTTCTAAATAAATGGTATCCAATAGCCGGCCAAAGTTGTTCTCATTGGAAACATTGCATTAATATATTTGTTGATTATGCATGCGTGGTGGCCCGTGACGTTGTGGGTATGTGCGTCGACCGCACTTCAAAGTCGTAAGTTCGATTCCTGCTCTGTGCGACAGAAATAATTTTCACGGCTCCACCTCTTTCGAGTCACTGACAATGCTCAAAAAGTACTTCGGTCTAGAAAAAGCCTCTCGAACTTGGCCGTTCATAGTCGTCATAAAACTATAGGTCCCTTCAACTCTTGAGAGAACAGCATGCATGCACAGCACGTGTGGTTGATGAGAAGCTAGGCCCTGACCCTCTACGGGATGTAGCGCCACCCATATTATAATTATTATTATGATAACTTACTTGCTGTTAAGAAGCACGCTATCGTCAGAATAGAGGGATATTACTGCAGGAATGAGGTAAGAAAGTTTTACCAAAGGGTATAGTCAACCAGTCAAGGTTATAAATTCCGAACCGAAGCCTGTAAAGATGATCAAGGGAACATCGCAGTAGAGTCACGATGCTGAGGATATGGAGAAACCATTTCTGCAGACTGTATAACGGCGACGAAGAATCAAATTCCGCTGTCAGGCAGAACAAACCATTCAACCCCAATGAAAGGGACCATGAAGATCAACAATTCCGTCCACCCGACCCGGATGAAGTGAGGATTGCTATATCTAAACTGAAATCCAACAAGGCTGCTGGAGCTGACGCCCTACCCGCCGAGCTTTTTAAAGCCGCAGGCATGCACCAACCAACACATCTGTAAAATATGGAAAACATACCCGATGAATGGAAGGAGACCCCTTTGACTGCGCCAGCTATCGGAGGCCATTCGTCAACGACTTGGTCAGTCCATACCAGTGTGGCTTTAGGCCAGGAAAATCCACCATCGACCAAATATTCACACTTCGGCAGATTTTGGAGAAAACCCAGGAGCAACAAATCGATACCCACCACCTGTTTATCGATTTTAAGGCCGCGTATGATAGCATCTATAGAGACGAGCTATACAGAGCAATGTGTAGTTTTGGCATCCCTACCAGACTCGTCCGTTTGTGTAGGATGACGATGGCTGCTCCATCAAGGTCGGTAAAGACCTAACCGAGACCTTTGATGTCAAAAAAAAATTCAGACAAGGCGACGCGCTGTCATGCGACATTTTCAACATCGTTCTTGAAAGAATTGGTCAAAACTCGAACGCCAACAACAGAGGAACAATCTTTCAAAAGTCCGTCCAACTACTCGCATATGCCGATATTGACACTATCGGAAGAACGCAGCGTGATGTCAAAGGCGCTTTTGTGAGTATTGCAGCGGAGGCCGCGAAGATGGGTTTAGCGGTAAACGAGGGTAAGACCAAATATATGCTGTCAACGAGCACCCAACACCGACGTCTCGTTCAGAACGTCACAGCAGACAGATATAAACGTTGTCTACCTAGGAACAGCTATCCTAAGAAAGCAATTGGTAAACAAAGTCCTCTCTCGAACACCCAAGGTAACGCTTTACAAGACCTTAATCGTCCCAGTCTTGCTATATGGCGCGGAGGCATGGACTCTGTCAAAAGCGGATGAAGCAGCTCTTGGTTGCTTTGAGAGGAAAATTCTTCGTGTGATTTTCGGTCCCATCTGCATAGATGGTGAGTGGAAGAGGAGATATAACGACGAACTATACGGGCTGTTCAGCGACATCGACAACTTGGAAACCAATGCTCCGGCCCGAAAAGTCTTCAAATCCACCCCCGAGGGACGGCGCAGTAAAGGAAGACCGCAACTCAGGTGGCGCACGCAAGTGGAAAGGGACCTCAACCCTAGCTTAAGATCGAGCTTAAGATCGAGCTGTCTGGAGACGCTTGTTGGTTGCGGCCCAGGTCCACCCCGGACTGTAGCGCCACCTTAAGTAACTCATATTTTTTGACACAGAGCTTCGATGAACAGATCTGTCAAACTTTACCGAACTATTACATTTTTTTGACCACGAAAAAATGTTAAATTTTCTTCATATTGAACGTGTAGTAGAAAACGGCCGGAGTCTAGTGACTGGGTACTGGTGCACTTACCCTAATACTCGCTTAATTGCATCAATCTAGCTTCCACTTATTCTCAATTCACGGTTCTGTCCTCTGGTAAATGGTACCAGAGACACGTTAGAGACTACTATGTTGTTGCAAGAATGGTAAAGACTTCAGAACTCTCAGAGGAATATAAATCCCAGGCTTGAGGGTTTGTTTTAATGAGACCGTTTTCAAAACAATAATAATGCAATTCCGTGTACCAGATCAAATGACTTTGGTGAGGACTTGGCCTTTGACCCGTAAACTGCTTTAAGGTATATAATGACTTTAAAAAATGCTCAAGAGTGTAACTATGGTATCTACAAAAAAAAATCACAAACTTGGTCGTGGTGGTTGAGAGAGTGATAGTTGAGATGCAGGCCCTGGCCCCTGCCACGCATATTATATACATTTTATTATAATTCAAAATCATATTTAATAATCTACAAAATATTAAGATTATTAATTAATGTCGGAGAGAACGCATGACACTGACTTCAGCAACACCACAACGACAATCAATTGTTGGAGTCGGTCCCTTCTGGTACACGAAATATCCCACTGAATTTAACTTGACTGCTTCATCTATATAGTGTGATGGTTTGATTAGGAATCGCTCCATTGCTGCGAAAAAGGTGTTTACACAAAGAGACGCCGAGCCGTTTGTTTGTTCAAAAGCTTAAATGATGAACAAAAAAACCATAAAAAGACAATTTTCAATTCAACTCTTTACTGCATTTTTTAAAGAATACAATTATAAATGTATTTGATGATAAACTGATTCTGGAATTATTTTTCTAATTGTTACAGTAGGAATTTCAAATTCTATCAACTTTCAAAACAATTCCCTTCTCCGATTGCAACATAAACTTAGACTTATTGAATTTCATTGGAATGGGAGTATCCCTTGCAACAGAGAATTTAAAATTCTTAATCAAAGTAGTGAGCCCAACTTGCACCAGCATTTTTCCGAATCGCAATCCTATACAGTTTCGCGGTCCGTCACCAAAAGGTAACCATGACATTGGATGACGTTTCTTAATCTCTTCGGGAGTGAATCGATTTGGATCGAAAACTTCAGGATTTGGATATATTTCGGGATCCCTCTGTATGCCGAAGATTGGAATAAAGACGTGTGCATTCTTTGGTATTATGTATTTCGGGTCGCTAGTAGGATAGTCAGTGTTTGCCTTTCGCCTTAAATGAATTGCAGTGGGATACAATCGAAGGGTTTCTGTAAGAAGATGAAAAATTATTTAAGCTGCTGTTTTCCATTTGCTTTTAACTTGTACATTACCATTTATAATCTGGTCAAGGTAATGCATTTCTTTGATACCATCGTAAGTGAGTTCGTTACCGTGTCTAGACATTGCGTCGTTCACCTCCTGGCGCAACTTATCTTGCAATTTTGGACTCCGAGCCAACTCGTACAATGCAAATCCTACCGTAGTCGATGACGTCTCAAAACCAGCCACAAAAAACACAAATGCTTGGGTTATGATCTCGTTCATGGTTAAGGTAGTCATTTCTTCACCATTCTTGGGATGAATCGAACCTTTGTTCTTCAAATCGATCAACAGATTCATAAAGTCATTTCTTTTTATGCCATTCTTTTCACGGTACTCCACAGTATCACTGACTGTTTTGGTGAAGAACATTGTGATATCAGCTGGTGTGAATTTAATACGCAGGAGTCGCGCAAGATTTGGGAACATAGCTGTGAAAAACATAAAATTTATGTTTCGTGGATTGTTAAAAAACTTCATTCCCATTTGTCTAAACTGCTCGTCAGGATTGTTAAGGCTGTTACATTCAATTCCAAAAGCACACGTTCCAATGACGTCTGTTGTGAAGCGCGCTAGCATATCTCTCACCTCAATGTCACTATTGATTTTAATTTCTCTTTCGAATGCCCGAACAAAGTGTTTACCGACACTTACAATGGTTGGAAACATAAACTTCATCTTTCCAGACGTGAATGTTGGTGTCATTTTCACCCTCAGAGGTCTCCACTTTTTTGCATCTAATGCAAAGAGATGAGCTGTTAGGGGATCATCTCTTTCATTGTAGAATAGCCCTCGATCTTCAAACTTATTAAAATCTTTGATAAGAACATTTTTAATCAAATCCAAATCGAGTAGTACTACAGACGGCACTGTAAACATGTAAATCCCGGCAAACGGTCCTGTCCCCTTATATTTGTCGTAGATATTTCCAAATAGTTCGTAGAATCCTATTTTCTTTCGAAGCCCTGTGAATATACCGTACGGGGATTGTGCTTCTACATGCGGGATATTATTTCTTTTCCAGTAGCCAAATTGGGTTTTGAGGTATAAAGCTATCAGAGATAGAATTGCTATTAAAGCGTACAATACTAGTGACACTAACTCCATGGCTGCGCAAGATCAACTGACGAAACATTGGTGCAATGACTGTTCTTAGGTGGATTTCGTATCACATACACACTTATTCAGCAGTTCTTTATGTGGGGATGGGGTTGTTCTTCTTCTTCGTTTAGTGTTAGCTACTTATCTATAACCTTATCACATCTTGTGAGGAGTGATTATGTTCTAAAGAAAGATCCATTAACGTTCTCTTAGGAGAAAACAACTCCTACTTTATTGCTTTTGATGTACTATGATTTTTGTCACGACTACACAGTGCTTAAAAAGCAAAACTTCTTCTTCTAAAATAAATTTCGGTCGATATCAGTTTCGAAGGCGTAGCTACTTGTAAAATCGGTAACTCGAAGACTTCAGAGAAATTTTGGAGTGTTCTTAAGTGTACAAATTTAAATACTGACATTCCATGCCTTTCCGTTGTGAACCAAATGATTAGTTACATACACATTTTCAAAAATTTAAAACGGAACCCGATTACATGACTTAAAAAGGTACACATAATCTCTTTCATTGAAATGTTTGCTACAACGATATAAAGATATCACTTTTACTGTCTAGTGTATAAAGAGGAACAAAAAATTATATCAACCTAATTTATATGTTATTCTTAATTTAAATAAATTTAGATAACGAAATAAGATAACATTGACATGCGTCCAAAGTCCTGGAAGTGCGAATACTCAGAAAGCAAAATTCCCGATATACTCGCCCATGTGAGATGCAACTGATACCACATCAGGTGACACACAAACAATTTTGAAACGAATGGTTTTTTTGCTATGTTTTGCATATGTATACCTGTTTAACATATTCTCACATAATACGCGATGTTTGTTGATGTCGTTGCAAACTTTTTATGAAGTTGTACTATATTGACTGTGTCCTCATTCCTCTCAAAATTCACCAAGTTTCAAGCTAAACTCTCAAATCTGTGCACAAAAAAAAAAAAAACAGGATCAGGCAGATGATATTTGTAACAGGTAGCTGTTTGAAGAAATTAATGGAAAATTCAGCAAGGAAAACTAAACAAAATTAGTTTTTGTTCAACAAGTACTTTTTGTTATTCACGATTTCTTTCCCTCGGCCATTTTCAATGCGTTACAGTTTTGCATTTTTTGTATGCCAAACAGCGATAAATTTTGTGATGCTTCACAGTGAATTGTCGATATCAAACAGAAAATAATGGTTGAAAGCATTGTTTTTTATCCCAGTGAACTTCACAGACCGTAACAAATATGATAAGTAACTTAGTCCGATACAGAAGTTGTTGTTGAAAACATAAGTATTTCGAACGCTGGTATAGCGAATTAGTGAAAATTAAAAAAAAAAAACCAATAGCCAGTAGCTTGTTGGTGGCCTGTGGTGTTGTGGCTATGTGTGTCGATCCGTGTCTCGGTGCGATCCCTTTCGAGTCAGTTACAATACTCGAAGGTTATTGCTGTCTAGACATTTTTTTCCAGATTTGGTCGATTAAGATCGGCATAAAACTGAAGGTCCTTTCAACTCGTGAGAGAACAATAGCAGGCCCACCACATATTATGAAAAGTGCACATATTATATATTATATTGTTTTTTCTTACAATTTGCCCATTTCATCGATTATGTCATGAATATTATTTCATTAAACCCTTAAATACTGGATAAGCCCCGGATCAAGTTTTGAGACCAAGTCCAGAAACTCTTCTGTTTGCAGTCCTGATGAAGGGCGGAGGATCAAGTGGCCTGAAGATGTCGAGTGCGTGCCTTACCCCGCAACACCTTTTGTGGATTATACGGGTCAGAAGATGAAACGTGAGTTTATTATGCTAAAAGTGAAGAGCTCCAGATAATGCATGCGAAAAACAAACAAAGCAACTATGCTCTACCAGGTATCCAAATGCGTTTACCTTTATCTTTTCCATCCCTTCATATGCAGCCGAGATCCGTAATAAAGCCTATAATCAGAAAGGAAAGAGAATGGAGGGAAGGTACACCTACAAATTGAACAGACTTTACCAAGATATTAAAATATTTTTTCTGCAAATCAAATTAATTTTACTTCCTTTATAAAAATTGCAAATGTTGCACACTGGCGTTGGTCATTTTATTATTTGTATCATCACTGTGTTTGTCCGGAAAAAATGGAATGAACAACCTTAAGAGCTCAAGCAGTGAACACAAGTGGAACAAATGTAAATGCATTTTGTTTTAATATTTATTCAGAATTAATTAATACTGCCAACTGCATTGCCAAAAATGCTCGATTTTTGTTTATAAATATGTGCGAATGTATGAATTTACTTTCGCTTCGAAAAATAATTTATTGTAACATGGGCGCCGTAGGAACGGAACTTACTTAAGTTGTGTTCATTGTATGAGACATCTTAGTAGGATCTGACTTTTTGAAATAATTAGGGAACCACCACGTTTCTTAAGAGACATGATATGCATGACTACGCATTTTGTGTAAACTGAAAACTAAACTTTGCTTGTAAACCTCGAATCTTTTCCATTAAAGATATTATTGAACCAATCATTAGTGAAATTGGAGAATATCCTGAAGCTTAAACATTTTAATTTTCAGTAATAATAAACTTGTATGCATTTTCTTTATTTTGTTCATAAGCGTACATAAATTGAGAAAAATTATGTGTACTAAATTTATTCAAGCACTATACAAGATCGCCGGAAATAGCCACGAAATTTAGGCTGCACTAGAGATGTGCCCACAGGAAACTTTCTCGTTGACTCGAGTTGGAACTGATGCGAACCAATAAAAAGGTTTAAATTGAAACGAACCGAGTTGCAGCTCGAAGCTGTTCTGTTGTTTTTGACTAGCTCGGTTTCACCCAATTCAAAACATACTCATTTTTGCAACAGTCAAACTCAGGACTATACTCAGGTTAGCTTGGTATACAATATACATACCATACTTTTCACTTAATTCAAAACGGCCTCATACATTCAGGTGCAAAGCAACGAGAGAAGAGCAGGAGTCCATCTACCTGCCGCATCAAACAATGCTCCTTCCATAGCCAACTCGAGTCGATAACTTCAGTCAAACGAGTTGTGCGTCTACACCATGTCGAATGGGTGACGGGTTTTCAGCAACTCAGTTTGACATAATTTTAGCCGGTTTTGGCTTGAGCGTAACTCACTCACAGTTGACCCATCTTTAGGCTGCACCATTGAGCAACCTTCGGGAACCCAATGTTATTATTATTTGTTCGGGTATATAAGACCCATAGGTCTATTGTGCCCCGATAACTTTACTCACTTATGAGTGCCTTTCATATTTATTTCCGTAGGGGATTGTCTTGGCAGACTTCTGATGTGCAAAAGTGTAAGAGGTTTGTTCTAGGGTATCTATCCATTCTGTCAGTTTCCTCTGGAAACCTGAGAATGGATTGCGGTTCGATCGACTTAATTCTTTTTTCGGATATATTTGTCTCTCTCTTGTTTTGGAATTTCATTAGATCTCAACAGAATATGGGAGCAATCTTCTGATAACCCTTGTTCTGCCTTCTGAGTCTGCAACAATTCTGTCAGGATATGAAGGTCGATTTTGCTCATTTTGATACAAGGTTAAAATATTTCGGTTATATTTACCAACGAATTTAATGACCTAATTCTTGCAATGAGCGTTACTCCATGTTTTTCTTTATAGTTTCCTGAAATTCTCCATTACGCTATGATTTCCTATCCACACGCAGCGTGACCAGGTATCTAGCAGAATTGTACTTTTTGTTCTTATACTCAGCTCATTAAGCCCCTGTTACCGTTCTCATACAAGCTTGAATTTAATGATACAGAAGTCTAATGCCATGACAGCGTCTTGACTCTCCGACATTGCTTGCTTTGTCGCAATCGGTATATTTTTAGTTTGATTGATTAATTTGAAGAAATACTTGTAAAATGGCGTTGCGTTTTCCCATGGATCTCGGACCTCGGTTCAAATATAACTGCTCCAGCTCCTTCATCGGTAGGTGAACCCAAACAGCATTGAGGTCGCTGCATCTTATAAACCAAATAGGACTGCCAAATTAAACACTTGAATTTACCTAGTATACATCTAGGCGGACATATAACCAAATTTACATTTAAAAATGAAAAAATGGATTGTCATAAATTCGTGTGTAACAAACAAGAAAATTAATATTTTGCAAAAAAATACCATGATAAGTTGGGTGTTGTCCCCACTTGGTTTTTTATCCAATTTTGCAACTTTGTCGTGCTTTGAGACATTCATATACATATCTCATTAATCCATTCGTCTTTAGTGATTGACACCAGTGGCAACTTTGAGTATTTCCACAACCGAAGTAGCTTTGGTAGCATATATGTTCGTTGACGTCAAGGACAGTGATGATGATCCCTAACATTGAAATACTGGTGGAATTTACGATGGTTCTAACCATCCGCTCATAGCTGAAATATATACAGATCCCCTTATGTTAAAATGAAATAGGTTCACACCTCAACTACATAGTGCAACCGTCCGGTGTGAGAACATCAACAGTTCACCAACTTAAAATAATTATGACAACATGTTGTATTAGCTTGCTAGTGGCTCATGCGCTCAGCCCAAAGACGCTAATTGGATGTAATTATAGTTATAGTTATTGTTACTAAATGCTTGCTTACTTGATAATTTGAAATAATTATGTATAAGATAATTTTAGCACCACATACCTGAGTCAATATTCGCACTGTGATTAAACTACGGTTCGCCATCACCCACAATCATACATGTTCACAAGTCACACTCTAAACAACTACTAAAACATATACATACATATGTGCATGAAAACTTGGCAAACCACCAAGTAAGATATCAGGAGGAGCAGACGGAATTATAAATTAAGGCCAAAGGAATTACATAAAGAGCCAGCAGTGCACCGACTAACATACGAAATCTACAGCCCTTAGTGGTTCTTTCTGAGGACTACCACAACGTATTTCTGTTTTAATCATCTGTTGCTGGCGAGGAACTTTCTTAATGTCATTAGGGCGTCGTATGAAAATCAAAAGACTTCTGTCTGCAAATATTTAAGCTGAGCGCAAAAATATTTGATTTCCATAAACCGCTAGTGAATATTTTCTCAATTAAATTAATGAGAATATATGAGCTGTGAACTACACTTAGCTGCGTTTTTTTACATTTAAAGTGTTTGATTATCTCTAGTTTCTGAGTTTTTTCCCTCAACGAACACGTAATTGATAACAGGCAGAAGTATTTAACAGCAAGAAGAGAATAAACGTTTTGATTAAAATTCTCAGATTTACTGGAGAGAAGAAACCAATAAGAAGTAGTAATAGTATATGTAGAATATGTTTTTTTTTTCCTCATTTTTGTTTTATTTTTAATTCATTTACTTACATGCTAAACAAAAATGCTTAAAACTAGCTTAACTAACTTAACACCTATTCTTACACCTAACCTACTGACCCTATGCGGGTGCTCGAAGCTATTCTTATTGTACATATTTTTTTCTGTGCCTTTCGGCTTATGCTATGTTTTTTTTAATTGTGCTGAAAAACACACTGTTTTCGTTTTATTTGTTTCGCCAAGAAAACTGTAGAATATGTCATGATGATAAAATGTTTTTTGCAAATTGTATGTTTTAGGTGTGCGAGTCAAATATGACACTTGTGCGAAGGATTGCTTTGTTGCCCTCCGGATCTCTGTACAATATTTAAACGCCTAATTAATGAAGTCATAAATTCGCGTCTTCGTAGTTTTGGATAGAGGACCAAATCAAATCAGAACATATGCTAGATTGGCTATCTGGTAATGATCAATTAACTTACCCTATACTGCGTAATGTTTTGTTGGTTATAAAAAAAAACTATATTTATATAATTTATGGCCCCAAATACTAGAAATATATTTTAAAAATCTATTGTTAAATAGCATTTGTTATTTGATAAAAAATCAACATGTCATTAATGCTTCATCGCGCAGTGGTAGGATATATTTATTTAGTGCGGAATCTTACGAAGCAGTTACTATATTTGTTAAGACATAAGTGCAAGCCTAAATTAGAGCACTTTCAAAACTAAAAATATATCCAATTCGGTAGTTCCCATCGTTGCATTGTAGCCTCATAAATATGAGAATGGCTACATGATTTCTGGCAAACGTTCTTTGGTGGTATGACAGCTGTCATTCGTTTCTTTTTCCTTCGATGCTTATGCTGGTGGATTAAATGTCTTGATTTCACAACCAATACGCAGGCTTCACTAAAGATCTCCAAGCTACTCGATTCTCCGCCACCGACTCTAACTTATCAGGATTTATGTCCAGCGCAACCAGGCAACCGCCTTTTCCTGGATCTGCCAAGGGGAAGCCTTCCTAATGGAGTCGCATTTAAAGCACGTCTCGACAGACGTGATGATGGGGATGTTCGTGCCACTTGTCCAAATATCGCAGCATAGCTTTTTCCGTTTGGAGAACTAGCTGCTCGATATTGACTTCCTCGTTTACTGCCTTCCACTCTTTACTGGCAAGTAACCCCACAACAGGACGAACAAATCTGATTTTGACAGCTAGTGTTCGCGATCTTATTCTATCGGTCATTACCCAATTTGTATGATCATAAGTGAAAACTGAAGCAAATACTGATTGGAAAACCGCATACTTACGGCCCTTCTGATTACATATCTTCAAATGTGTTTAAGCTACCTTGGCCAATTCTACAGGAAGGCTCAGTATAACTCCTCCCAACAATCGTGAAAAAGACTCCGAGATACTGGATATGAGGATGTGAGGATAGACATGGCTAGTACGATAATATTAAAATGTCGCGAGGGGAAGAACAAGATTGCGGTTATTGTCACCATTTTCATGAGTGTCAATGAAATGAAAACTATGACAGGGCCATTCCCAGAAATGATAGCCACGTTACTAGCATTTGCTGAGGCTACAGCTATCTGGGTAATGCGGGGCAAAGTCTAGTTTTGAAAGTAAAAAACTACAACGGCGAACGCTAACGCATTTCTCCAAGTGAAACTAAATCGAAGCATAATACTAGTGAGTTAACTGAAATGGAAAACGCAACATCTCTTACGTTGAATCAATCCTTAAGTGTTTTTGGTCAATTACCCAATATGATGCACATGTAAATAACCTACTTACTTACTTATCACGGAGAACACCCATGAATGGTCAGAGACTGAGCTATTGTTGCCTTTCATCGGTCACGGTCTTGGGGAAGCTGCTATCAGTCATCAATACTAAGCTGTTTTACATCCGCGAAGTCAGTGTCTCTGTAGCGGAGGTTCGGTCTTAATCTCCTTCTCGAACCAGGAATCACGAGGATTGAATTCGAAGCCCCTTTTTGATGGAGCGTTGTTGTCCATTCGCTCGATGTGTCCGAGCCTTCCGGACTAAATCCACATCCTTGTGGATCCCCTTTCGGCTCCATAAAGCAGGACTGGCAGAATAAGAGTTTTGTAGAGCATGACTTTGGTCCTTCGAGTTAGAAGTCTCGAGGCCAGTTGTTTTGACAAACCGAAGTAGCATCGGTTGCCAAGGGCGATTCTACGTCGGATTTACACTACGACAATTGTGGAGTTTACGCTTGCCCTGAGGTAGACAATCTCCTTTACTAACTCGAAATTGTAGCTGTTTTGGCCTAGATGATGTGCGGTTTTTTGCTCGACAGCTCGTTTCGGCTGTTCCTCAATTGCCGTGAAAGCTTCTACTACGGCTCGTTGGGACCACGCGATAATGTCGATGTTATCAGCGTATCCCAACAGCTGGACTGACTTGTAGAAGATAGTGCCTTCGTGTTGACTTTTGCCCGCCGCACTATCTTCTCCAGTACCAAATTGAAGAAATCACACGACAGCGCATCTCCTGCCGAAATCCGGTGCAGGTTTCGAACGGTTAAGAGGTTTTTGAACCGAAGTGCACATTGCATGGCGTGTGTGTTATCATATGGCTTCAATAGCTCCTTGCGATATATGCTGTCGTATGCGACTTTAAAATCGATGAAAATATGGTGAGAATCGATTTGAAACTCGCTGGCTTTCGCCATTATCTGCACACAAATGATTATTAAACTTGAAAGCTGACATAATACATTATTAAATATACGATGTACCTACAATACTGCACACACAAATGGTTTTGTAAATTTTTCTCCAAGCATCAAACCACAAGTCTATACGTACGTACATTGCGTCCTCGTTAAGTTCGGCGACTTCATAATGCTTTTACAGCAGACAGCACACGGTAGCAGCTGTGAAGTAACGTGATTCATAAAAAAATCGATTTTGGTAAACTGCAGGGGTGCTCGCAAAATCAGTCTTAAGCAACTGGTTGATTTCCAAGATAACCACGCACCCATGCGAGCATGATAAGTGCAAAAATTGCCGCATCTTCATAACATCCAATTTGAATAAAGCGTGGTTGTTTCGTGAATATGTAAATGCTCGCTGCTATTGGAATAATCTCGATTCAAATTTGTCGAATTGAGATTCATGTTTTTATTGAAAGAAATTGTTTGCATACACAATTTATATACAATTTTACTTGCCTTCCCACTCATCGCGTACATAAATTGATTTGGCAGCGGTTTTATTTTGGCACATGACTCTCAGCGCCGCTGCCGGGCCAACAAACATGGAAATTGGGTAAAACACTCTGAATCAATGCTACACCTGCCGTGTAACCGAAATGAATAAATGATATGGGATTACATTATTGATTTTTGTTGAAGTATATCTTTCGGCTGTGGAGAGGAAAAGGATGGTGGATCTGATTTGTTATGATGATGACAATCCCTGATGCGGCATTTTAAGTGAAAATTGTGTTTTGTGAATAAAAAAGGTGGACGATTCAGATAATGGATAAGATTTTTCAATAAAATGATAAAAATATTGGTTGCTTACTAAATTAAAGGATTACTTGTGTTGGTGTTATTTTATTAACTATTAAAATTTTGATTTGGCGGGGATAGGATTCTTTTCGCTGCTCTACATTTTTAATAAACAACTTGCTCTCTATGTTGTTTTTCGTGCTGCGTAGGTTAAGAAATGAGGTTAATAATTAAGTATGGTTGCTTAGCTGTAGCCCAAAAAGGTCCTAGCTTTTACAATGGCAACTCGTACTGTGAGTGATACTATTCTCAAACGAGTGGAGGGTAGTAGAGTTTCATGCCGATTTGTAAACAATTTGGTTGATCTCAAAAGTAATTTATAACTTACTTGGCATGACGTATTGGAAATGCACATCTTCTACACAATTCTGTGATCTCGTAATTGTATTAAATCGAGAAAGATGTGCACATCTAAGGACGAAGGCAAAGGTAAAAAGGACCCATACAATAAAAATGTATATTGTGATCTAGTACATCGCTTAAAGAGGAAAAACATAATCGTTTAAATTAGAAGAAGTTTCATGACGAATAGTTGTCTTTTGTTGCTGATTCCACATAATGAATTTTTGCAAATATGACACACATAAGCAGATTTATTATTGCAGCTGAAAATATAACATGGCCTTTTCATGTAATCATAGCTAAAGGCTACACCGGTGAATGTGTTGAAGAACTACTGTACTGCTAACTGTAGTATATAATATATAATATGGGTGGTGCTACAGCCCGAAGAGGACCAGGGCCTAGCTTTTCAGCAACCACTCGTGTTGTGCGTACTATAATTGTTCAGCTATGCACTCACGAGTGGAAGGGACCTACAGTTTTATGCCGACTCTGAACGGCCAAGTTTGAGAAGTTTTTTCTAGACAGGAAATTCTGTTTGAGCATTGTCAGTGACTCGAATGAGGTGGGGCCGTGAACTTTATTTTTGTCGCAGAGAGCAGGAATCGAACCTACGACGTGACCAGGTATCTAGCAGAATTGTACTTTTTGTTCTTATACTCAGCTCATTAAGCCCCTGTTACCGTTCTCATACAAGCTTGAATTTAATGATACAGAAGTCTAATGCCATGACAGCGTCTTGACTCTCCGACATTGCTTGCTTTGTCGCAATCGGTATATTTTTAGTTTGATTGATTAATTTGAAGAAATACTTGTAAAATGGCGTTGCGTTTTCCCATGGATCTCGGACCTCGGTTCAAATATAACTGCTCCAGCTCCTTCATCGGTAGGTGAACCCAAACAGCATTGAGGTCGCTGCATCTTATAAACCAAATAGGACTGCCAAATTAAACACTTGAATTTACCTAGTATACATCTAGGCGGACATATAACCAAATTTACATTTAAAAATGAAAAAATGGATTGTCATAAATTCGTGTGTAACAAACAAGAAAATTAATATTTTGCAAAAAAATACCATGATAAGTTGGGTGTTGTCCCCACTTGGTTTTTTATCCAATTTTGCAACTTTGTCGTGCTTTGAGACATTCATATACATATCTCATTAATCCATTCGTCTTTAGTGATTGACACCAGTGGCAACTTTGAGTATTTCCACAACCGAAGTAGCTTTGGTAGCATATATGTTCGTTGACGTCAAGGACAGTGATGATGATCCCTAACATTGAAATACTGGTGGAATTTACGATGGTTCTAACCATCCGCTCATAGCTGAAATATATACAGATCCCCTTATGTTAAAATGAAATAGGTTCACACCTCAACTACATAGTGCAACCGTCCGGTGTGAGAACATCAACAGTTCACCAACTTAAAATAATTATGACAACATGTTGTATTAGCTTGCTAGTGGCTCATGCGCTCAGCCCAAAGACGCTAATTGGATGTAATTATAGTTATAGTTATAGTTATTGTTACTAAATGCTTGCTTACTTGATAATTTGAAATAATTATGTATAAGATAATTTTAGCACCACATACCTGAGTCAATATTCGCACTGTGATTAAACTACGGTTCGCCATCACCCACAATCATACATGTTCACAAGTCACACTCTAAACAACTACTAAAACATATACATACATATGTGCATGAAAACTTGGCAAACCACCAAGTAAGATATCAGGAGGAGCAGACGGAATTATAAATTAAGGCCAAAGGAATTACATAAAGAGCCAGCAGTGCACCGACTAACATACGAAATCTACAGCCCTTAGTGGTTCTTTCTGAGGACTACCACAACGTATTTCTGTTTTAATCATCTGTTGCTGGCGAGGAACTTTCTTAATGTCATTAGGGCGTCGTATGAAAATCAAAAGACTTCTGTCTGCAAATATTTAAGCTGAGCGCAAAAATATTTGATTTCCATAAACCGCTAGTGAATATTTTCTCAATTAAATTAATGAGAATATATGAGCTGTGAACTACACTTAGCTGCGTTTTTTTACATTTAAAGTGTTTGATTATCTCTAGTTTCTGAGTTTTTTCCCTCAACGAACACGTAATTGATAACAGGCAGAAGTATTTAACAGCAAGAAGAGAATAAACGTTTTGATTAAAATTCTCAGATTTACTGGAGAGAAGAAACCAATAAGAAGTAGTAATAGTATATGTAGAATATGTTTTTTTTTTCCTCATTTTTGTTTTATTTTTAATTCATTTACTTACATGCTAAACAAAAATGCTTAAAACTAGCTTAACTAACTTAACACCTATTCTTACACCTAACCTACTGACCCTATGCGGGTGCTCGAAGCTATTCTTATTGTACATATTTTTTTCTGTGCCTTTCGGCTTATGCTATGTTTTTTTTAATTGTGCTGAAAAACACACTGTTTTCGTTTTATTTGTTTCGCCAAGAAAACTGTAGAATATGTCATGATGATAAAATGTTTTTTGCAAATTGTATGTTTTAGGTGTGCGAGTCAAATATGACACTTGTGCGAAGGATTGCTTTGTTGCCCTCCGGATCTCTGTACAATATTTAAACGCCTAATTAATGAAGTCATAAATTCGCGTCTTCGTAGTTTTGGATAGAGGACCAAATCAAATCAGAACATATGCTAGATTGGCTATCTGGTAATGATCAATTAACTTACCCTATACTGCGTAATGTTTTGTTGGTTATAAAAAAAAACTATATTTATATAATTTATGGCCCCAAATACTAGAAATATATTTTAAAAATCTATTGTTAAATAGCATTTGTTATTTGATAAAAAATCAACATGTCATTAATGCTTCATCGCGCAGTGGTAGGATATATTTATTTAGTGCGGAATCTTACGAAGCAGTTACTATATTTGTTAAGACATAAGTGCAAGCCTAAATTAGAGCACTTTCAAAACTAAAAATATATCCAATTCGGTAGTTCCCATCGTTGCATTGTAGCCTCATAAATATGAGAATGGCTACATGATTTCTGGCAAACGTTCTTTGGTGGTATGACAGCTGTCATTCGTTTCTTTTTCCTTCGATGCTTATGCTGGTGGATTAAATGTCTTGATTTCACAACCAATACGCAGGCTTCACTAAAGATCTCCAAGCTACTCGATTCTCCGCCACCGACTCTAACTTATCAGGATTTATGTCCAGCGCAACCAGGCAACCGCCTTTTCCTGGATCTGCCAAGGGGAAGCCTTCCTAATGGAGTCGCATTTAAAGCACGTCTCGACAGACGTGATGATGGGGATGTTCGTGCCACTTGTCCAAATATCGCAGCATAGCTTTTTCCGTTTGGAGAACTAGCTGCTCGATATTGACTTCCTCGTTTACTGCCTTCCACTCTTTACTGGCAAGTAACCCCACAACAGGACGAACAAATCTGATTTTGACAGCTAGTGTTCGCGATCTTATTCTATCGGTCATTACCCAATTTGTATGATCATAAGTGAAAACTGAAGCAAATACTGATTGGAAAACCGCATACTTACGGCCCTTCTGATTACATATCTTCAAATGTGTTTAAGCTACCTTGGCCAATTCTACAGGAAGGCTCAGTATAACTCCTCCCAACAATCGTGAAAAAGACTCCGAGATACTGGATATGAGGATGTGAGGATAGACATGGCTAGTACGATAATATTAAAATGTCGCGAGGGGAAGAACAAGATTGCGGTTATTGTCACCATTTTCATGAGTGTCAATGAAATGAAAACTATGACAGGGCCATTCCCAGAAATGATAGCCACGTTACTAGCATTTGCTGAGGCTACAGCTATCTGGGTAATGCGGGGCAAAGTCTAGTTTTGAAAGTAAAAAACTACAACGGCGAACGCTAACGCATTTCTCCAAGTGAAACTAAATCGAAGCATAATACTAGTGAGTTAACTGAAATGGAAAACGCAACATCTCTTACGTTGAATCAATCCTTAAGTGTTTTTGGTCAATTACCCAATATGATGCACATGTAAATAACCTACTTACTTACTTATCACGGAGAACACCCATGAATGGTCAGAGACTGAGCTATTGTTGCCTTTCATCGGTCACGGTCTTGGGGAAGCTGCTATCAGTCATCAATACTAAGCTGTTTTACATCCGCGAAGTCAGTGTCTCTGTAGCGGAGGTTCGGTCTTAATCTCCTTCTCGAACCAGGAATCACGAGGATTGAATTCGAAGCCCCTTTTTGATGGAGCGTTGTTGTCCATTCGCTCGATGTGTCCGAGCCTTCCGGACTAAATCCACATCCTTGTGGATCCCCTTTCGGCTCCATAAAGCAGGACTGGCAGAATAAGAGTTTTGTAGAGCATGACTTTGGTCCTTCGAGTTAGAAGTCTCGAGGCCAGTTGTTTTGACAAACCGAAGTAGCATCGGTTGCCAAGGGCGATTCTACGTCGGATTTACACTACGACAATTGTGGAGTTTACGCTTGCCCTGAGGTAGACAATCTCCTTTACTAACTCGAAATTGTAGCTGTTTTGGCCTAGATGATGTGCGGTTTTTTGCTCGACAGCTCGTTTCGGCTGTTCCTCAATTGCCGTGAAAGCTTCTACTACGGCTCGTTGGGACCACGCGATAATGTCGATGTTATCAGCGTATCCCAACAGCTGGACTGACTTGTAGAAGATAGTGCCTTCGTGTTGACTTTTGCCCGCCGCACTATCTTCTCCAGTACCAAATTGAAGAAATCACACGACAGCGCATCTCCTGCCGAAATCCGGTGCAGGTTTCGAACGGTTAAGAGGTTTTTGAACCGAAGTGCACATTGCATGGCGTGTGTGTTATCATATGGCTTCAATAGCTCCTTGCGATATATGCTGTCGTATGCGACTTTAAAATCGATGAAAATATGGTGAGAATCGATTTGAAACTCGCTGGCTTTCGCCATTATCTGCACACAAATGATTATTAAACTTGAAAGCTGACATAATACATTATTAAATATACGATGTACCTACAATACTGCACACACAAATGGTTTTGTAAATTTTTCTCCAAGCATCAAACCACAAGTCTATACGTACGTACATTGCGTCCTCGTTAAGTTCGGCGACTTCATAATGCTTTTACAGCAGACAGCACACGGTAGCAGCTGTGAAGTAACGTGATTCATAAAAAAATCGATTTTGGTAAACTGCAGGGGTGCTCGCAAAATCAGTCTTAAGCAACTGGTTGATTTCCAAGATAACCACGCACCCATGCGAGCATGATAAGTGCAAAAATTGCCGCATCTTCATAACATCCAATTTGAATAAAGCGTGGTTGTTTCGTGAATATGTAAATGCTCGCTGCTATTGGAATAATCTCGATTCAAATTTGTCGAATTGAGATTCATGTTTTTATTGAAAGAAATTGTTTGCATACACAATTTATATACAATTTTACTTGCCTTCCCACTCATCGCGTACATAAATTGATTTGGCAGCGGTTTTATTTTGGCACATGACTCTCAGCGCCGCTGCCGGGCCAACAAACATGGAAATTGGGTAAAACACTCTGAATCAATGCTACACCTGCCGTGTAACCGAAATGAATAAATGATATGGGATTACATTATTGATTTTTGTTGAAGTATATCTTTCGGCTGTGGAGAGGAAAAGGATGGTGGATCTGATTTGTTATGATGATGACAATCCCTGATGCGGCATTTTAAGTGAAAATTGTGTTTTGTGAATAAAAAAGGTGGACGATTCAGATAATGGATAAGATTTTTCAATAAAATGATAAAAATATTGGTTGCTTACTAAATTAAAGGATTACTTGTGTTGGTGTTATTTTATTAACTATTAAAATTTTGATTTGGCGGGGATAGGATTCTTTTCGCTGCTCTACATTTTTAATAAACAACTTGCTCTCTATGTTGTTTTTCGTGCTGCGTAGGTTAAGAAATGAGGTTAATAATTAAGTATGGTTGCTTAGCTGTAGCCCAAAAAGGTCCTAGCTTTTACAATGGCAACTCGTACTGTGAGTGATACTATTCTCAAACGAGTGGAGGGTAGTAGAGTTTCATGCCGATTTGTAAACAATTTGGTTGATCTCAAAAGTAATTTATAACTTACTTGACATGACGTATTGGAAATGCACATCTTCTACACAATTCTGTGATCTCGTAATTGTATTAAATCGAGAAAGATGTGCACATCTAAGGACGAAGGCAAAGGTAAAAAGGACCCATACAATAAAAATGTATATTGTGATCTAGTACATCGCTTAAAGAGGAAAAACATAATCGTTTAAATTAGAAGAAGTTTCATGACGAATAGTTGTCTTTTGTTGCTGATTCCACATAATGAATTTTTGCAAATATGACACACATAAGCAGATTTATTATTGCAGCTGAAAATATAACATGGCCTTTTCATGTAATCATAGCTAAAGGCTACACCGGTGAATGTGTTGAAGAACTACTGTACTGCTAACTGTAGTATATAATATATAATATGGGTGGTGCTACAGCCCGAAGAGGACCAGGGCCTAGCTTTTCAGCAACCACTCGTGTTGTGCGTACTATAATTGTTCAGCTATGCACTCACGAGTGGAAGGGACCTACAGTTTTATGCCGACTCTGAACGGCCAAGTTTGAGAAGTTTTTTCTAGACAGGAAATTCTGTTTGAGCATTGTCAGTGACTCGAATGAGGTGGGGCCGTGAACTTTATTTTTGTCGCAGAGAGCAGGAATCGAACCTACGACGTTTAGGTTGGAGTCGACGCACATACAAACAACAATACGGACCACCACTGCCAACAGTAGTTTAAAAGGGTTAAATGACGCCATCCTTGTATGAAAGTTATATGTTTATTCATTTCCTTATAAAGATATTGCAATGAAACTATATATTAATTAAAATTTTAACTATTTTCCCTTCCACTCCGGAGGGAACAATAGCACGTACAACACTAGTGGTTGCTGATAAGGTAAGCCCTGGCCCTTTACGGGTTGTAGCGCCACCAATATTATTATATCATCAATGAAGTTATCGATCAGTTGCAATTTCGCTGGCAGTCCACTATCTTAACCAAAGCTCGCATTGCAATAGAGTTTTCTATTGAGTATATATTATCTATGTCAAATACTATATGGAAGCACATATAAATATTATCAGACCTAGCAAGAGTTGGTGTATAGCTTAAAAGTTAATTTAGCCATAAATAAAAATAAATAAATAGAAAAATATATAATAAATAGAATAAAAATAAATAGAAAAAATTGATCATTTAATATTCCTACATTACAACAAAGTGTATGATTACTATTGTGGCATGAACAAAGCTTTTCGACGAATGAAAATAAATATACCTGTTAAAGTACATATACGAATACAAATCACCTTTCGAAGATTATCGTACAAATATAAAAGACATATGTCTTGATATTTGGAATAAGTTTCAGGATTTACATGTTTACATAATATATTGTGATACTTTTACTATCTATTTCTCTGTCAACCTCTTCGCAATCATTATCCGGGCAATTATATAATATATAAACCTGCAGTCGTCGCATTGAACTAAGTTTCATAGTGCCGATCTTGATCCCACGCAATGCTATTAACTGACAACGCTCAAAAAGTACACCTGTCTGGAAGAAGATTCTGAAACTTGACCGCTTACCTTTGTTTTAAATTAAAACATAAAAACTTCCAGAGTCCAGAAGAGAATAAACAATTTATGTGCCATACAAAAATTTAAATAAAAAATATGGTACAGTAATTTTCTGCTTACGGTGATTTAGAACTGTCCATTCAAGCTTTTAGTAACTATATAACGCCCTAACCACCAAATTATCGTAAGCGACATTTTAAGCAAAAATGTATGCGGATGATTTGGTTGTCTTGGCTGATAGCCCACATACGCTCCAACTACAAGTAAACAAATTGAAATGCTGCTGTGATCGTTGAAACCCGAATATAAACGCTTTAAAATCTACAATTATGGCCATCTGCAATGCACGTAAAAACGTGACGAAACATTGGAAGTTGTTGAAAGGTGAAATACGTTGGTTTTATCACTACACCAAACCTGGACATGCAGTCACATATAAACAAAAGAGTGGATTTCTTTGGCAATTAAAGAATTGACAGTGTTTCAAAGGTACTGTTAACTCATGCCTCTGCTATGCAACCCAAGTTTTTTGAAGCACGTACCCTGAGGAGTGCGAACTGGTGCAACGATATTTCTTTAAGCGTATTTTCAACCCAAATGGACTTACGAAACTCGAAAGCAAGTTCTCACTACTTAGTCAAATTAATGAACATAGCAATCGATATTCTTCAAAAGAGAATATTAAAGCTCGCACTACAATATAATTTACCACCTATCAAAGAATGGAATGAAATGGCCTCTTCACACAAATATAGCGATTGGTCTCACAGAGACAAATATCATGTATGGGAAGATAACTTCTAATAGTGCTTAAGGGGGTAAGACGATCATATGAACGGACAATTTCTTAGTAAAGCACAGTCCTCTTCATCGAGGCTTGTATATAAACTTCTCAACCACTCACTGGGAACCAATAACTATTTTAGCACTTACTTAATAACCAATCAAATAAGTTTAATATTTCGAGGGAGAACAAAACTGCTAAGACTTAATTATTTATACTACATAGGCTAGTCTTTCACTCTGTTTGTACCCTTGGTAGTTGCAACGATGTTGAAAATATTTACACTTTGTCGCGGTTTGTCCAATCCCTCCAGAATAACGTCTACTTAAATATTCCAGGGAATCTCTCACTCCTGATGAAACCAAGCATGTTTTAAATGGAAGGTTGGGATGGAATCTGCTTGTTCAGTTCTGTAACCATGCGTAACCAACCGTAACCTTTTTTCACTTCTTGTTACTGCACTGAAATTCTTTCAATATGTATGGTAAGAATTATTTTCAGTATATCTACTATACTGGTAGGTAAATTTATTTTTTACACATAATAAATTCATGAAATAATGTCACATCGAACAGACGGTTACGCAAAATAAAGAAAATATTGTAATAATACATCATTTCTTTCTGCATCACTGTTTTCTTAAAAAAGCATTCTATTTATAAATTACAGAGCAAACAAAAATTGTAGTAAGCGACATTTACATGAAAAAAACAAAAAACAAAAAACTAAAAAGGCCTCTCCAGTAAGATAGTAATTTCGTCGCTTATGATAATTTAGCGCTAAAGAGGCAATTTATATGCCACTATATAAAGTGGCACGATAAGCGTGAAATATAGCAATTTAGAATATCAACGGCAACCTTTGCCATGACGCTAGATTTGAAAATGCTAATGATTCAATTATAAGCTTACCCCTAGCATCGATCAATTTCTCTACTATTTATTTTCAAGTAGGCTCGGAAATATTTTTTTTCTTACAGTATGGTAAGTAATTATATTGTAAAATAACCTAAGCTGTGCAAGTGTTTCCCAAGATTCTACCATTTGACATTTTGCACATCTAATCGAAATAACCTCTCCAATGGTATGAGTATCATCGGCAGTGGGTTGAGTAGTACCGATTATAAGTGTGCTACAAAATAGGCAGCACGTATTTATATAAAGGTTGCAACTAAAACTGCGATTGATAGAAATTACAACTCAATTATGTTTTAGCTAATCATAGTAGCAGACTCAGACTTGTGCTTATTACTATTATTGATTCTTCACTGTTCTGTGTACTCTCTCAACAATAAAAAAGTTATAATATTCGTGAAATTCTCGTTTGCTTCGTAATCCACCTACAAGGCTTGGAAAATAGCATACAGATCCATAATTGACTGTATCACCACACATATTAATATTTTAATATCTATCTGCATCTTATACGATTTTATTTTGTATTCGTAAATCAACATATACTTTTTACCCATAGGAAATGCCTTTACTTATCTACTCGAATCGGAACTTATTCTCTAAAGACACAAGTTAATATTGTTAAGCTTTCATTTTGTCAGTAGAACATTAGCATTACTCCACAGTCATACTTGAATATTTTTCAAGCCCATGATTAAAATGTAAACCGAAAATGTGCATACAAATCGATTACGACTTTCATCACAGACTGTCACTTGTATGTAAATGTTGTTGTCTACTTGGGTGGGCTAATAAATAAAATTGAATCCAGCATGACATGCGCAAAGAATATTCAGTAAATAAATGCTAAGCAATAAATTCAAACAAATATGATTCAGAGTAACAAGAAAAAAGTTCTTATCAATCCCGGCCGAACCAAAGTATTGAACTTAGAAAAGCGCGTTCTGTCACACAGCAAAAAAAGCTTCAACTGAGCGGAGTACTTAACTACGCTGCGCTTAAAATACTATACTCATCGTAGTTCTTACTTAGTCTTGGTCGCGCTAAGATGGAAGTGAGTGAAATCGCTTTGCACGCGATAATCGCGTTCGGGGCGATCGTTGCGCTCATAGTGACTATCATTCGGCGTCACTACGCGTATTGGAAAAAAAGAAGGATACTACACGATGAACCCGACGTGCCATTTGGGAATCTCAAGGGACTGCGTAAAACGAAAAACTTCCATGAGATCTTCCGAGGGTACTACAACAAATACAAAGGAACCGGTCCCTTCGTTGGATTCTTCGTCTTCTCTAAACCAGCAGCGTTTATTTTGGATCTTGATTTGGTCAAGAATATACTTACAAAGGACTTCAGTAACTTCGACGACCGCGGAATGTTCTATAATGAGAGAGACGATCCACTGACGGCCCATTTATTTGCCTTGGAAGGCACTAAGTGGAGAAAGTTGCGCAACAAGTTATCGCCGACTTTTACGTCGGGTAAAATGAAGTCCATGTTCCCCATTGTCCAGGGAATCGGCAACGAATTGGTTACCGTGCTTACAACATTGCTGGAGAGTGATTCAAATGCGGATATGAAGGAATATGCAGCACGCTACACAACCGACGTCATTGCTAATTGCGCGTTCGGTCTGGAGTGCAACAGTTTGCGCGATCCGAATGCAGAGTTCCGCGTTTGGGGCCGAAAGACATTCGAATTGAAACGCAGCAGATGGATTAATATTTTCTGTGAGCTCTTTCCTAGGGCGTCGAGGTTCTTGCACTTGAAACGAATTCACGATGACATCACAAATTTTTACACACGAATTGTGCGCGAGACGGTCGACTATCGTGAGAAGAATAACATACATCGAAACGATTTCATGAATCTACTTATCGAGTTGAAGAACCAGAAGAGTACTGTGGGTGAAAAAGATACAGAGTGGACTGCGTTAACCATGAACGAGATAACCGCACAGGCGTTTTTATTTTTCTTGGCTGGATTTGATACATCGTCTACGACTATGGGATTTACGTTGTATGAGTTAGCACGAAATCAGGAAATTCAAGAGAAACTCAGGAGGGAAATAAACGATGTAATAATCAAATACAATGGTGACCTTACTTACGAAGGCTTGCAAGAAATGAAGTACATGGAGATGGTGCTTTATGGTGAGTGCATATTCTGATATTATTTCCTTTTATCAGACGCCAATGAATCAGTGTTGAATCAGTGAAAATAAAATTCCTCATAAATTAGCTTCATTTAAGTTTCTGTGCATAGTATACATACATACATAGGTGTGATATAGGTGTAGTAATTTATTAGAGGAAAATAATTTATTTACCGGATAATTATTCGGGTGAGTGTACCTTTTCGTTAGTTCGGCTTGTTTATTGCTATGGTATTGTATATCTGTACATCTGTTTACTTCTGGTAGATGAGATTTACTTTTTAAAGAATACGTCTTGTATCCACAAATGAGTGAGTTCTACAATAACGATTATTTTGAGGGACAGCATTTAGCGATGAATACAATCCACTAATGAAATGGACAAAATTTTGTTTTACTTTTGTTTTGCTTATTCATTTTTATTGTTTGGTTTTCTTTTTTACCAAGTTCCATTAGTCGCTTCTTGAAAGCATTTTAGCTTCGAAACGGTTCAATGACAATTACATCTCCTTTCCATGTAAACGATGTAGAAGTGTATAAAATTGACCGGTCCAATTTTGTTTGATATAATATTATAGTTGACACCATGTTTGTAAGCGAGTAAGATTCCAATACGTATTTGAATTTTTTAATTAGAAGTGAACTATTTGATTTATCCCGACAAGTATATTCTTGGTTTTGATGTATAATCAAACCACTCATATACTATGACTCGGCCACACAGTTTGTCGCTATCTCTCGCTCGGTTTTTTGGCATAGAGCCATGATATAATGCCGCCCCACAAATAAAAAGTCTTATCTGGTCAACAATGAGTATTGACTAAGCATTCCATCACTGAAGATGATTTTGGTGATGAAATTTGTCATCTTGGAACATTAATTGGCGAACGGACTATCAAGGGATATATTTTTAAGTTTGGGGAGTTACGTTATTAGCTTAAAGTTATGATTTTCAAAGTAATGTAAAATAAATGTAGTATCCCTTTCCGAAATTAACTTAACGCGTACTGTTTTTATGTCTTCTATATGGTCTTCATTGGTTTTTCTCTCAACTATCCAACATATCTTTTAAGCTCATTGACTATCTGGGTTCACGTTTATGTAAAGCACATCGGTTTTATAAAAACAAAACGTTCTTTTCTGTTAGTTAGATATATAAAATTTACTCTAATTTACCGATTTAATACATAGCATAGTAAAAAAAATATCGCATATTCAAAACTCTTGGCTTAGTCTGAAATTATTTACGACTTCCTATAAAGTGCATACAATATTCACTATGATTGTGTACAAAAAAAAGTTTTCATAAAAATAACACAGCAAAAAATAGCATTTAACAGATAACAGATAACTAATAATGTTGATTAGATTAACATGACATCCTCGCTTTGGGGGACTTACAAATGTTATCGAAATGATGACAACATTTAATCAAACGAATTTACTTGAAGGAATGCTGTTTCGGTCCTGGGTCTAACTAGACCTATAAGAGAAGTGGCTTACTCCTCGTTAAGCTCTTTCCTACATGGGCGGCTACTGAACAGGGATATAAAAGAACACAGATCCATATGCCATATGCCCATTTTGCCAAGTCCATAAATCGCTAAAATCGTTAATTTAAATGAGATAGTTATAAAATATGTTTGGCAACGTGTTGTCTGTAAAATATTCAGTTTGTGGTGCATTTTCTATGCAAATCAGCGATATTAACCCTTTGACTTATCAAGTGCCATAAATTATGAAAGCAATTTACCGAATCGAGAATGGGTTGAATGACAAACCAAAACAAACAGCGAAGCGTTCATAAAATAACGAAAACAATTGTGATGATGGACATATGCATGTGTAACTACATATACGATAAAATGATAAACGTACTTTCACCTTTCATTTGATTGATATTGTCATCGAAAGATCAATCAACCTAATTTCAGTCGACACAATTCCTTAATTGAATAATAAACAGTATTGACTTGTAAAGTATATGTGTGTAGATGAACTCTGTTACTGATAAAATATTGTACTTCTTACGCATCTCGATGTGAGTTTTAAATATTTTTTAAGTTGTGTATGACTAATTGGATTTGTTTTTCTTGGCATGGAATTTCAAGATAGCGATTTGTCAAAGATTCTGATAATCTGAGATTGTACAAGATATGTCTTTGATAAGGACACACGCTCTACATTTGTTATGTTTTCCCTTTATTGGATATAATCTTCTTTAGAGCGAATATGTTCACATACATTTTTTTTAAATAAGTTGCAACTATAATAAATACAGTGGGTGTAGATGATCAATGTAATACATTGACTATGTGGCCCGTGGCGTTGTGGGCATATTCATTGATCCTATCTGTCTAGGTTCGATCCCTGCTACAACCAAAAATAATTTTCAGAGCTACAACATTTTCGACACACTGAAAATGCTCATAGAGTGCATATTACTGTCTAGAAGAGGCTTCTCAAACTTGGTCGTTCCAAACGGCATAAAACTGTATGTCCTTCCACTCGCGAAAGAACAAAAGCACGCACAATACGAGTAGTTGCTACGAAGCTAGGAACTGACCTAAGAATATGTGTGGCGCTAAAGCCTGTAGACCTATAAGGACCTACAGTCTTATGCCGAGTCCGAACGGTCAAGTTTGAGAAGCTTATTTTGGACAGGGAGTACTCTTTGAGCATTATCTGTGACTCGAATGAGGTGGGGCCGTGAGAATTATTTTTGTCGCAGAGAGCAGACGTCGAGGTTGGGGTCGATGTACATTTTCACAACTCCATCATTTTATAATTATGAACTACTTATTACGATATAATTCTTAATTTGTGCTTTATTTATTTATTATTTTATTCCATTTCGTCAGCTGCACTTGATTAGTTGATGAACTCAAATATCTACGCTGATTAGATTGTCATATTGTTTTTGTTTAAAAATCTAAAAAACAAAAAGAGATAAACTAACATTTGTTTTATATTTTTCCTAACTGCACAAACTTATCTCATTTGACAATTATTTTTTCAAATTTTCAAACAATTATATTTCTCAAAAATCTCAAAAACGGCTTACATATTTATCTTTGATGCCTGATGATCTAATCTTTTAATATACAGCTGTAGCCGCATATTGTTAGCGTTTGCTTTGGCATTTTCGAATGCACCTTCAAGATTGGATTCATGAAGACTTAATTGGTCTGCTGAAGTTATCTTAGTTAAATTCCCACACATGCGATGATGTGTTTTTCATAAATCATGGTGTAAAGAAAATAAGGACTGCCATCTCTTTATATTGTGACGTACTTCGGTGTCAGGTTATATCACTGGGTTCATCATCATCACTTGCTTATATCACAATTCATTTTGGATATCAACAGAAGAAGAAGAAATCACAGGAATTGAAGTGCAAGTTGGTGTAAGACGAAAGAATACTCTATTTATAATATAATTGGGGTTATCTACATGGAAATGTTCATATTTATTTTATTTTTTAATGTAAGTACATACAATACATTTCCTACACGCTTATCGCATTAATGCTTACAGGTAAACGGTTTTGACACTTTTTGACAACTTTTTTTTTAAATAACCTTATGTTGCTTAAAATGGTTCATCGGTTTCAATTCTGGAGTCAGAATTCCCTGTATGTATGTAAACGAAGATTCTCATGCAAAATACACCATAATGTGGTCTGAGCGATGACTATTTCTTAAGAACGCCATGGAGTTGTCTGATTTGGATCGTTTGCTATGATCGAGACATTTTCGACACTTCGACTAATCCGTTGTCTCACTGACACAGCAACTTCACGACGTACATATTTGTTAATTTCTTTAAGCTTGTTATTGCCTGTCTACTAGGGCGCGAATTACGACCGAAAATTGGAATTCACGCTCTTAAGGTTGCGGCCACCGACTCCGAATTTTGGTGGAACATTTTTAGAATTTACAATCGTTGCTTGTTCGTGTACTTTACCATGAAGAAAATGTTGATCTTACTGAATAAATGGATAGTGACAAAGAGCGAAACAGTACGTTCACAAATCAAATTCATGTCTCTATTCAAACCCTATATTTCATAAGATTACAATTTAAAAGTCTATAAAGTACAAACAAACACACATTAATCTTTATTTATAGAGAATGAAATAATTCATCACCTGGCTTAAATTCTAATGTATTATTAGTATGAAGTTAAAGTAGCGTTATAGAAAATCGAGTTTTACAGTCTGATTTCATTATCTTTGTACCGCAGTGTGTCAAGGATAGGATAACCATTAAAATCATCATGAAGAGTAATCACTATTTCTCAATATTTTAATTTCTTCTTAAGTAAGTAATACATACAATACACGCTGCATAACGTAAGGGTCAAATAAAATGCCATATCTAATGCGTTCTTGTCATCGGTGGGCAAAATCTGGGTAATCACCGGTTCCTAGT
Organism: Eristalis arbustorum; assembly: GCA_916610145.1. NCBI lineage: Eukaryota > Metazoa > Arthropoda > Insecta > Diptera > Syrphidae > Eristalis > Eristalis arbustorum. The sequence goes on along the minus strand of OU744317.1, from coordinate 59,568,774 downwards.
TCACAATTTCTTCACTTTATATACAGTTTTTTTTTCAAAAAAACTTTAATTTACGATTGAAGCTTTAAAGTTAAAGTTTATCAATGTAAACACCTCGCACGTCCTTATTTTTCTCCGCCTAGCTCCTACAATGATTAAGGAATATATACATAGGTAGTATTTTAATGAATTTTCTTGGCGAAACAAATAAAAGTAGCACGGTGTGTCTTTAACACAATAAAAAAACATAGCATAATCCGAAAGGTATAGACAAATTTAAGATTAAAATAGCTTAGAGTACCCGTATAGGGTCAGTAGGTTAGGAGTAAGAACATTTCTTAAGTTAGTTAAGCTTTTTTTTACGCATTTTTGTCTAGCATGCAAGTTAATGAATTCAAAATAAAACAAAAATGAATGAAAAAAAAGAACAAAAAAATATTTTAATGAAGAATTGTAAATAATTAGGACTCATTCTCCATAGGTACATCTCTTTGCTTATAATAATTGAGACCAATATGCATGACGAACGATATTTCATCAAAAATATTACAATTTTTATAAAAAATCTATAAATAATTAATAATGCCGATGTTCAGTCATTCCAGTGCTGATGTGGTTCTCATTGACAGCCTTAATCGTCATCAAGCATTCAATAGCATGTAGTTTTAATTATCACGAACTTTAAATGTAATAAATTTACCTAAAGGTTATCTACGAAATCCAACTGCAATTAATCAACCAATCAATCAAGTAACGATTTATTATTACTATTGCAAATTTCAGTGCATATCAAATCCACGAGAACAGTAACACAATTTATATCTTCTTTCAATGCCGCGCAGATTGATATTACCCAATAATACGCCCATTTGATGATAAATACAAATGGGCTATCCGCCCCTATATAGAACATTTTGAAAATTATCCGATATACCATATTATTATTTTAGATGCTGTGTAGTATGTATGTTTAATGCGTAATTTTGTTCTTACCTTCGTTTCAGAGACCTTAAGGAAATACTCCATAGTTTCACACCTAAATCGTCGAGCTAAGAACCGCTACGAAACGTCCGATCCGAAGTATTACATCGAAAAGAACACGGTGGTCCTGATTCCAGTCGATGCATTTCACCATGATCCGGATATCTACCCATATCCCAGTGAATTTGATCCGGAACGCTTTACCCCAGATGAGATTCAGAAACGTCATTCAGTTGCTTGGCTTCCATTTGGCGATGGACCACGAAATTGCATCGGTTTTCGCTTTGGAAAGATGCAAGCTTACGTCGGTCTATCACTACTCCTTAAGAATTTTAAGTTTTCTGTATCTGATAAGACACCTAATCCGCTGACATATGACAAAAAAAACATTTTATTATCTTCAGATAAAGGTATCGTACTAAAATTAGAGCGTATCTAATTTTCGTTTCTTTTTATTACTTCCTAACTGTGGCAATATGTATTGATTAATCTATAAACGTGTGTATCTTTTCGCTATAGTAAGTTTGTGTATGTGTGTATGTGCGGTTGTACTTTAAACGCATTAATTATAATAAACAACGTCTGTTCCTGTCTGTTGATTGGAAGGGAATCTAATGTCAAATTTATGTGATTTTACGACGCAGATTGTGTCAAAAGTAAGGCAAAAAATAAAAAGAGCACAAAGCTTTCGACAAACTGTGAAAACGTAATTTTCAATGCAAATTAGAGTAAAATGTATAATTTCGTGGATGTATTTTTTATTGCCTATAGATCCCTGCCATCAATCTGAACAATACGCCCGCCATGGCTGTAATATGAACTGCTGCGGCTGATTGATTATTACTCGCATGTTTATGGTTGTATATAGACGTACAAATCCATCCATATGTACGTACATAAATATATACATACGTAAGACACATTTTTTAATGGTCATGAATACGTTATTACGAATTGTTCTCATATTACGTGTTTCGTAAGCAAATTGTGCCTCCCACCCAAAATGGGAACCAAAGGTGATGGAATTGAAAACTTGAAAGCCAGCTCAATTTACGCGAACTCGTTTGCACAATTTTCGCATTACCAAACATTCTTTTGCTTCTACCCTTAATAATTATACCACGTAAAATATTGCAGAACAGCAAACAAAATTATTAAATTGTCGGCAATTTGGCGTTAATACTTCAATCAAATTGACGCAGGTAATCGTGTTAGAATCTTTGAACTAGAGTCAAATATTCATTAAAAATCACTCTGCATTTGAAATTTAACTTAAACACAAATTTATTTTATTGTTTAAGCATTTCTTCGATCCTGTTGAAATATTTTTAGTTAATAAATCTGTAACGAAAGAAGCCTTTAACTAAACATATTTCATAGCTCGAGACCCCTTTTTTGGAGACGACCGAATCACAATTTTTACAGTTCTGTGTGTGTTCGTCACACCTTTTGCATTTTTGTTTGACACTATCAACATCATGTTTACCGTGTAAACGAATCATTTTGCATTGTCAAAAGGCAAACGGAATCAGCGAGCACAAGGAATGAAAATGAAATTGTTTTACTGAGTAATAACGAAACAAAAAGGCGTAACTTTATGATAAGCTATTTGTAATTACTCATGTTATTATGCAACACCTGTGCATATTCATTCACGCGGTAGGTACTTTTCAAGTACACCGATGTTAATGCGAAATTCGTTTGGATTGTAAATTTCGTTTTTCTGATTTTACTGATAAGTACTTGGGCAGTCAATGTTCTAAGCATTTGTAGCAAGAGAATTGTTGAATTCTAAGTGTAGGCAGTTTACCAACAACACAAGTAAAAACAAATTTGTTTGTTTTTACCAGTTTCTTCTATCTATACTTCGCAACAGCTGTTTTGTCAGTTTGTTTTGTCTTTTACACAGCATTTCAGTGGAAAAGTGAGTATATACAAATCTTAGAGATAACACTTCCAACGCCCTCTTTCTTTGTCTATAAATTACCGCATTTATGTAGATTCCAAGCACACACCAAAGAAGTATTGAGTATGAGCAAAGATAAAGCTCTAGTATTCAGTTCATAGATGAAACTTGAAAAGCGATAAATTCAATGCACATCAAATCAAATATTCAATTATTATTATTCAGAGGACAGATTTTATACGCGTCCTAAGGTCTTGATCATTCAATAAAATTAACTATGTTAATCATTTGTGATTCAACAAAATTGATACCTATCCACTGGCTATGTTCTTCCTTCATGAACTCAAAATATTTGTGTCAAGTCAGTGAACGCATCAAATATTCACCATGTATTAAGCTATGACTGCGTCTGTGCGTACTCACAATATTGCGCTCATTCATATGTATGTGAAAATCAAAATAAAGACAAAGAATAAATAAAATCAAAATAAAACCAATTGTTTACATTTTGTATTAGCTGACGGCAAGCAAAAAAAATTTGAGCACACTTTGAAACGATAATCCAGCAGATAACGTCCAATGTTTACACACTTGGATACCTTAATGACGTGACATGCGAAATTCTGTTTTTTCATTCCTCCGCCAATGAGGGGACGTATGTATGTATATATGCTATCTGGACAAGGTCAGTCGGTAGTGTTTCGCCGCTGAATAATTATAAATGAACTCATGGGATCTGTTGATCTCGTTTGAAGGTTATACTAGGTATTCTTCTTGATAATTCTGCCGTCTATCTATGTATCGCGTTTCAATGCCAATAATATATAATAATGCTAATATTTCAAATTTAACAATTTTTACTGTGTGTTTTGGAAGTTTATGCATCTCCACTATAACACACTACACTAAACCTAACAACGAATACCAAGCATTTTAGTTCTTTTTAGAGCTGAAAATACCTACCTGTGACTGTCCTAAGTCATCCATGTCTGGCTTTCAATCCAAATACCGAAGAAAGTCAATAGACTGTAGATACATCATTTAAACTGCTCACGTGTAGCTGTGGCAGTTCGGCTTTAAATGATTCATGTTTGATAAAGTTATTTATTCATTAATTCACTCATTTGTTTATGTCTTTTGATTTGTCATGCAAAATGTGAGTTAATTAGGGTTTCGCAGAAAGGTTTCTGATCGGTTCCCTTAAAAGCATGTTCGTTTAGCAAATCTCAAAATTGTTGTTTTGCAGACATGTGTACGCATTTGTATTAAATTATTACAAACCAATCATCAAAGAACCCGATGAGTCTATTCATTACTTTTCACTTTGTTTTACATAGAGTGGTGTAATTAAATGGAACTCTCAGACAAAACCGTATTTATTTACACCAGCATGCTCCCCTAATTATCACACAATCAAAACACTGCCAGGCACATGTTCTATTGGGTATTTTTATGAAAGAGGTTTTCCTCATTATATCAGCGCTTTCATTATGTTCGCAGCATTTTGTTTGTTTCTTCCTGGAAAGGGTTAAGCATTATTTGCTTAATCATCTTGTTCACTTCTTTCTGAAGGCTATTCAGCAATGTGGTTATATGATATATAATTTTCATTGTTGTAGTCATTAATTTTAACCATTGTATGGACGTCAATTTAGTCGTAGTCATCTTAAAGCACAGTAGACAGAACATAGACCCGTATTTTCATTTTAATGTCAATTGGATCAACACAATTTCCATTGTGGTGGAGTGTTTCGATTTAATTGATCATCTAAAAATGTAACTGTGACATACGAAAGGGGATATCAATCCTAGCACCATGTTCGTACTTTCGTCGTGTAACTACCAGTTAGTTACTAACTGGCCTGGAGAGTTGAGTGTGAGATGGCCACTTAAGAATGGGTAATCATTCCAAAAGATGAGAGATGTTGTTGTTTCCTCCTTTTTTTTTCATAAAACTCCGAATACTTTGTGCTTCAAATCAGGTAAAGTTCACACATAATGTAAGTCGGAAAATCAATAACTGGAGTGGATGCAGTAGTACTCAGAATACTAACATAATTGTCTCAGTAATCTTTTGATTTCATTATTCATCTTGGAGTATTTCGCTTTTGTCATAGTTTTTAAGAGATAGCTTCCCCGTCACTCCAGAAGAGTGTAATATTATACTGTCATTTGAAGTACATACATAAAAATCATGTGTACATACGTACGTGTACCTCACCATCTGATAATTATTTTTATTGATGACCTTCTGTTTACAATAGCTTCCAATTATAGGAATGCTGCTAAGGCATTTCTTTGCTCAGGCGTGGTGGATCATTTAACTATAAACGATACGACTGTTAAATATTTTCTGCTAACTGTTGACCATTTCAAGGCCATTCAAGGCCTGCCAAACTCGCCAGGCTGTGCAGGATGACGATGGAGAACTTTCGCTGCTCCATCAAGGTCGGTAACGAACTCACCGAGACCTTCAATGTCAAAAAAGGTTTCAGACAAGTCGACGCGCTGTCATGTGATTTCTTCAACATCGTCCTGGAGAAGATCGTGCGGAGTTTCGCAACACGCCAACACTAGAGGCACTATCTTCCAGAAGTCCGTGCAATTGTTAGCATACGCCGATGACATTGACGTGAATGGCAGTACTCAGCGAGCCGTCAGTAAGGCTTTTGCTAACATTGAACCTGTATATGCTGCCCAACTGCTGCAATGGAGTGACGTAAGACTAGCCTAATAGCATGTTATGAAGCAATTTATGTCGCTGTAGGTATCGTGCTGGATACACAGATAAGAATACTCGCTCATCACAGATTGCGCTTTCCAGCTCTGGACGCGTGTCAGTTGAACATATGCAAAGGAGGTACGATGATTGTTCCAGGATTGAGCTTTGTCACAGATACACCATTCCTTCGTTTTAGAAATCGTTCAGTGAATTTGATACACACTTTCGCTTTAACCACCCGGTCTCTTCATTGTGCTGATCAGTCAGTTCGAACATCAGGCGCATTTCAAGTGGTTAACTATCATCTCCCAAGAGCAAATGGTACAGACTGAGGTGGACAGCGTCCATGTGTAATAATTAAACAATTAAAATATTGTTATTAAGGCCACTAAACACTTTTCGATATGCAACGTTGTTCGGCTAAAATAAAAGCAGAAATTGCTTCTGAGGGGTTGTCCTTCTGGTCCACATGATACATGATCTGTGTTTGGGAAAATATTATGAATTTTGCAGTAAATGGCATATTCTCTAACATATTGACTGAGGAGATGTATAAAAATAAGACCAATGAGATGCATCGCTTCACCCAGATGCATTTAAACTGCATAATTTGAATTATCAGTGAACTGCAAATTTTTCTAAAAACGTTGCAGTTAAATGGATTCACTGCCCTGTACTAGTTAATTGGTTAGTCAAGAATAATAACCCATCGACATAGACCATAGACCCATAGACCCTTATATGAACCATTTTAAACATCAATAATTAGGGAACAAATACAATTTACAAATAAGAACGAGAACAATTAGCCGGCTCACCCAGTCGATCGAAGATTAACAATTAACTGTAAGACAAGATCAAAAATCCTTAAGGAGATATTTAGATATACAAAACAAAATAGACGAATTAGGAGGAAAATGTATTCAACAGAGGAAGAAGTTTTGGTACGGGGGATACTACAGTTCTCGTGGCGGCAAGATTGGTAGTGCTACCAAAACAGTTATAATTATCTTTTAGTTAACATGAGTTGGCTAAAAGCATTAGCGTTTCTATTTAAAACTCAGAAACCATGCATTTTGCCAAATGTTAGTATGCTCCTGTAGGTATGCGCTGTTTTTTCATTTGACCTTAGACACAAACCAAAATCTGTAATCACTTAGAAATAACAGATGGCGCAGAAAGCGTAACTGACCAAGTGAATGTGTTCATAACTACGTTCACGTTGTACTACTGGGTAGTACGACATGTCGAACGATCAGGCCGTGTAGGTGTGATGTGAATGCTCCGTACGACGATCGTACGGAATTTCAACTCTTTTAACTTTATTCATCCGTCGTACAGCTGGTTGAAACATTGAAACAATTTTCATCCACCTTCAAGCATCAGTGGATGAATGAAAGTGATATGTTCATTTAGGACATCATCATCACTGAAAGAACATGCGCTCTGATGATGATGCCACAGAATTACCTTCGTAAAACCAGTCTGTTAACAGCGCAGTACAATATGAACGCATTTTTTGTTCTTCGGGACGTGTATTATGAAGGCGCCTTCAAATGAGCGGCGAATTGCAAACGAACTTTAGAAACAACAATTTTTCAGCAAATATGAACAATATGTTATATTTCTTGGTATGCAAAAAGATAGTAAATCTTATCAAAAGTTAGTTTAAGTATCCTAATAAATGATTCAAAAGTCTGCTGCGAATCAATCATTCTCTTTGCGAACTGTCAAGCCGATATCGCAATACACAAACGAGCAAACGAGCAACGCAAGTGTGAGTTTGCACCCTTAGTTCTCTGCGAATGCTCAAACTCCAGATGAATGAATTGTCAATGTTTGCGAAGTTCGCAATTCGCGGCGACCTCATATGAATGGGCCTTAAGTTCACAATTCGTGGCGACATCATACGAACGGGCCTAAAATATACCTTGGCGTACTTGGAACATGATCTACATTCTGCACAACTTTACTCAGTTAAGATAATATGTACAGACAGCATATTAATTTCTGATACTTTGCATGTGGGGAGTGACGCAGACCATCTAAGTTGACATATTACACATTGAGTTATGAGAACCGCATTACACTCCACAAACACAGCTTTTCCGCAAATAAATAAAAATATCTATTAAATATTTAGTTATAAATTACATATGTATATCATTGCATTTAAAAAAAAAACAACGATTGTAGGCAGGTATACAATGTATGGTACATGTAAGTCAAAGTGAACCTTTCGGCTACTGTATGCATAGCAATATAGCATTCATTCTCTTGATTGTGGATTTTTCAACCAGCGTTTATCCAACTCAGAACGCATTACTTCCATTTGGCTTGTCAAACTCTGCATTTGAACGCAAACAGTATTTATTTGTTCAGTCATAGTACACATAAATTCTCTCAATTCTTTGTCACTTTTATTTTCTGATGCTTTGATATTGTTATTTACATCCTGTCCTGATTTAGCTGATTTAGTACATCCTGTTCATATTGAAACCGAGGACATTGCGTAGAGTCCGCAACCTTTCTTTTTCCATGCACATTCTAATGAAAGATTATTCTTTGCACATTTGATATATTGGGGCTGCAAGCTGCAGCGAGACCCTAAATGTTTCAATAAATTTAACAGTTCGATTGTTTGAGTTGATGGGTCCAGACATACAAAGCCATTCTGCGATACACGTTTTCTCTTGTAGTAAGACAGAAATCTCTCTTTGATAATTCCAATATTTTTTGAATAGTCTCATACTGCTCCATCGTGTTACAGTGAACCATGAATACATCTTTGCTCATGAGATCGATAACAAAGTTATTGCCTATCGCAAGTTTACAAATATCTTTTAGCTCAATTGGATCTATTCTGTATACATAAGTAGGTGGCGAACGTACTACGTACTAAAACGGTCTGCAACAGGGAGCGGTTGGTTCGCCGATCCTGTTTTCCATATTCACTGCAGATCTGATAGGTTCAATGCCGCACCTAATTGCGTGCGCCGACGATTTAGTGGCGTACAGATCAGGTCCGAAGGTCGAAGAAATAAATATCTTGTTGCAAGGTGACTTCGAACAAATTCAGCGATTTTGCGACGGCTGGAAGCTGATTATCAACTTCAGGAAGTGTGAAACTATCCTCTTCAGAACCCGGTTGTACATGGCATCATGGGATACGCGCACAAACTGGCGTTAGTTCGGTATTGTTGACCCACAGGGACGCCCTTTAGATGTGAAAAGTGTAGTTAGGTATCTTGGCATTTGGTTGGATCAATATCTGTATTTTGACAAACATATAGATATTGCTCTGGCCAAAGCTAAAAAGGCCTTTGCTGTGGCAAAGAGGTTGTTTTACAGCAGCCAACTTGATTTGATACCAGGGTGAAGGTAATCTGCTACATGGCTCTCATCCGGCCAATTATGGCATACGGTTGTCCACTGTGGTTCAAGATGGAAAAGATGAGGTTGTTCGAGAGACAATGGGTGGTGTGAATAAAAACTGAGAAAACACTCGGAGTAAAAACACTTGAGTCGAGTATGTTCGTTAAAGGAAATGCTCAATTTGGTGGGAATAAAAATGTTCCTCAAAGCAGGTTCTTATCCTCAATTTGACGTTTAAAAACTCTGCTGGAGAGCTGGCAAATTTATTCGTCAACATTCTTCAAATTCAATTAACAAACGCAAACACGTGCCAATTATTCATTTTCAATCATGTTTTTAAATATAGAAACGCGAAAAATAAAACAATATAATTCACGGCGTTTCGGGGACACAGGGAATAATTTCAAGAAACATTACAGATTCGAGTTTCGCAACATGGAATGGTTAACCAATCAGTCCTCTCCGATATTCCTGGAGAAAACCGTGGTGATGCAATACCAAGCATGGAGAAGATGAAAATATTCCTTCGATACATTGGTGACCCGGGTTTCCAAGTTGGAGTTGGAGAGGACTTTGGGGTTCATTACACCACTGTATCAAAACAGTTTGGCAAGTGTGTTGCTATATGTGCAAAGGCGGATCTGTGGATGAAATTTCCTTCTTCGATCGAGGAATTGCGAGAAGTGAAATTGGTGCTCTAGATTGTACTCATATTGCAATATTAAAGCCTTATTTACATGGCGATGAGTACCTGAATCGGTTGGGCTTTTTTCCAGCAAACACGGATACAGTTGTTAACACCTGATGAAATCGCCATCGCCCATTCCAGATTTTTTTGTTTAAGGAATAAGGCTTAATCCGTCAAAGTATTCCTCCTCCGACGCAGTAATTTCCATTATTTTTTACTTTTTTGTCTCTTGAGTCACCTCCTATGCACACTCAACTTCAACGATTGATATCTGAATACATTCCATCTTTATTCACACCAAAACTGAGGTAATACTCAACTGTGAAAATATGTGAGCGGAGAGGATTCGTTAAACTTAACGAAATACATTTTTATTCACGCCAGATGGAGCATTTCCTCCAAAATTCTGAGGAAATGCTCATACTCAGTTTTTATTCACACCACCCAATGTCTTCGGACTTGTCTCCGTTTGTATCGTACTTCCGAAGTACAAGAAAGTACTATCCCAATGAGGTCTTGTACAACGTGGCAAACCTCAACAGGATAGATAATTTTATTATTAAGCTGATCAGAAGGCACATTGCACGAGCTATGACTTCTTCCAACAGTCTGATCTTTGGGGCTTACTACCCCAACCTTACGTATCATGAGAGAGTGCGCCTTTCCGGCTTTATTCCTCCCGAGGCGTTCCTCTATCTCGACACAATTGGCCTAATACAGGATCCACACTTATGTCCTGTAATCTTCCAGGTCGTACGCCGAACAGTGGACAGGCGTATTCAATACGAACGGGATGTCGCTCGCAGTCGCGAGGATCTCTTCCGGTTCAGTAGAGCGATCTCTGCTCGAGACAGGAGAGAGTCTGCCAAAGAGGGGCAATTTTATTGGTGGTTACACCAAAACCAGTCTCCGCCGCGGGTAGCTTCTCATATTGACGCGCTAGTTGCCCATTTGTTTGTATTAGCTTAGAGTACTCGTATAGGGTCAGTAGGTTAAATGTAAGAACGTTTGTCAAGTTAGTTAAGCTAGTTTTAGCATTTTTTGTCTAGCATGTAAATAAATGAATTGAAAAATAAAATAAAAATGAAAGAAAAAAAAGGGTTAACTCGGAAAGTAATGAACTATGATTAATATACTATGATTCTGGGGGTGGATTGTTTAAGTTTAAGGACGTAAGAGATATACAAAATCATGTCTATTTTCCATATTCCTATTAAACTCGTGAGATTGTTTCGCTGTAATGAACTCACCGAAATAAAGTCTGTAAAATCTGAACTATAAAATAATAATATGGGTGGCGCTACAGCTCATAGAGGGCCAGGGCCTAGCTTCTCAGTAACCACTCGTGATGTGTGTGCTATTGTTCTCACACGAGTGGAGGGGACCTACAGTTTTATGCCGACTCCGAACGGCCAAGTTAGAAAAGCTTTTTCTAGACAGGAAATACTCTTTGAGCATTGTCTGTGACTCAAAAGAGGTGGGTCGTGAACATTTTTTTTGTCGCCCAGAGCTGGAATCGAACCTACGACGTCGAGGTTGGGGTCGATGCACATAACCACAACGCGATGGGCCACCACGAACTAATAAACGGATTTCAGTGAAATTTGGCACACACGTTAAGGTTATTATTAAACGTATTTGGCTTAAATTTTGATAAGAAATAATTGTGACAAAAAAGTTACTGACATTAGTACTGAACATTTTCTGATGTTTCTGCAAGGTTTATCTTTTTTATAGCTTTTAGATCAATCACATCACACTGCTTCGCGGTTTTGCCAGTATTAGTTGACGTTATGGACAGTTAGGTAAATTTTACTTTGAATCATTTCAACCAATCTTTGTTATTGTTTTCAGTAATATATTTGTTTCTATGAACTGAGGTCCGCAGAAATGAAAATTGAGAATTAAACGATTATGTACTTCGGATACCACGGTTTCTATTTGCTCAGAGTTTAAGAATTGGCAATTCTCCAGCCTTTCAAGACATGGACATGAATGTTGCGCCTTATGTCTGTCCACCTGTCCTTCACAATATAGATCGTTGCCATTATGATCGCATAGGTTGTCGCTTGGAAAACAGACACATACTTACCTAAAGAGGTGCACAATCTACTGTTGTCGTCTTCCACAAACCACTAGCGCCGGACTCTTCTTTGGTTTTGGACCCATCCGTGAAGATACAAATACATTTCTTCCTGTCTCTAAGTCTGGCAAGAGCTATTCCTGGGTGCAGTACTAGTATGTGCCCAGGCATATTAAATAAAAACAGTCAGGAAATTTTAGATCGTAGTTCACAAGTTATGTGAACTGTAACCTAGGTCAGCATAGTGCCAAGCTTATAAGGCTTCTGCGGCCAAATTTGTTCGTGGATGGATACGATCTCAATACAATTAATAGAGCATGATTCCACCTTTCAGTTAAACTAGGCTCCTCGTTGAAGTATATTGATTCCTTTCTTTTACAGTCCAACAAACACTAAAGCGCACCCATTGGAAAGATGGGCTTAATTGAGATCCCTGCATAAGATATTGAATATCTTAGAGCTCCTTCGACGGATATACTTGATTTTTTAAGGAAGGGCCTATGTTTCACAAAACCCATTTGCATACATTCCGATCATTAATAGCCAGGAAATTGTAACTTTTGTAATAGGACCAAAGTGAAAACCGTATTTTTTAAATCTGATACAGCGACACTAACATGAACACATAATATAATAATAATATGGGTGGAGCTACAGCCCCGTAGAGGGCCATGGCCTAGCTTCGCAGCAACCACTCGTGTTGTGCGTGCTACTGTTCTCGCACGAGTGGAAGGGACTTACAGTTTTATGCCGACTCCAAACGGCCAAGTTTAAGAAGCTTTTTCTAGACAGGAAATACTCTTTGAGCATTGTCAGCGACTCGAAAGAGGTGGGGTCGTGAAAATAATTTGTGTCGCTAAGAGCTGGAATCGAACCTACGACATCGAGGTTGGGGTCGACGCACATACCCACAAGGCCACGGGCCACCACATGAACATATGTAACTCCGAAATATGCAAACATATGCACAACCACTACGTACCTTCGTCTAGGAAATTTTGGAACTCAAAGAGTATACGTTTCTTAATGCCTATATATTAGTACCCCTTTGAAGACTTACGATTTAGTTTTTTTTTACATTTTTGATGTTGAACCTTAATAAATAATTTGTTGACTTTGAGGGGTGCCAGTGTTACCACAGCTCCGGCCCGAAGAGTCTTCGACACCTAGCCATTGGGACAGCGTGCTGGCTGGAGAGGCATGTTGGTTGAGGCCCAGGTGCACTACCACAGGTTAAATTATTTATGGGTCCAAAATGCTTAAATAACGCGTAATTTTGAAAATAAATGAGTCCCTACAAAGGTTTTTGATAACACAATGCGAGAACTAAAAAAAAACGAAAGAAACCAGTATATTTTTTTTTAGGTTTGGATACTACTCTGGAGCACTCAGACTCAAGACTGGTACATTGTACTACCAGGTGGCAGCGTAAAATTCCTTCGGAAGATCAGTGGCGCTTCTCTCGTGAAGGGCCAACAGAACCAGCCCCAACCAAAGACCTGCCACCTGATCCAATCAATGACGGGACAGTGACAGAGGTAGTGTTCTACCGTGTAGCCATCTTCTCCACAGGCATCTCAGAGGGTATCTTCGCTTAAGCCCAGTGTTTAGCTGAGGGGTAGTGGCGCGTTATTACGACCGTAAGTCGTCTGCAGTATTTTCCACGAAAGCTAGCATTTTTACCTTACCGCGCTGATTCGTGTAGAGAAAGTTCTGCAAGCGGTATAAGCTCCTGTTTGCGTTGATGGCATACCACAATTTAGTTCCAGCCTGAGAAATCAACGACTCTGGGCCTGTGAAACAATGCAATAAGGGATGTCTACTCAAATCTTGTCGCACACATGTCTACGGGCGGACCCAGCGGGATTGGTATGTGAAACTGAAGATAGATAACGAGAAATCTGACTGACTCGAAAAGCATGTTGGCCGAGTCTCACCCCTAGTTACACTTCGGCTTGTAGCACCAAAAAAAGGACGAATAAAGCTTAGGTTTAACCTAGGCACTTTTCTATTATATGTTTTTTTTTAATATCACTTGGCTGTGGCGCCATGAAACTCAAATTCACATTCTTCCCAAGAAAAAAATGCTACGAAAACACACCTGAAAGAAGATATGCCAGCATAAAATGTTTATTAAATTTTTATTAAAATTTGCCTCAACTGAACAAACTTTTGGCAAATACAACAGGCGTATTTTAGCATGTCTGACAATACAAAGGCTTCCTTAATTGTGATTTCAAATAAAATCTTTGAATACGAATGGACTTATCTGCTGCCACCCCAACGATGGAAGCAGAAGGGTCGTCAAAATATTCGTCAGATGCAGACAACTGGATGTCGCTGCTTGGCTGCTATACACTTTATTTCGAAGCGTCGCGTCGCCAGATATTCTGTGCGTATGTTCATTTGTCTAGCAATTCTTTGTAATCGAGGTGATTTTCATTGGTCCCCTTTATAGCGATAACAGTACACATTCGGTAACGGATACGGATTGTCACATTCAGAATAATGTTTATAGTTGCGATGGCATTCTGTAGTCCACACTGAAGAATACAAAGAAGGATGAACTCAGAAATGATGAAACTATTTGATTCCAAAGATTACTCGAAATGAGATCTATGTACATACATATGTGAGACTACACTGACGACTGACGAGGACGATTTTTCGCATTTCCTTTTAGCCATCAAAAGTATTTCCTTTAGCTAAGCAGCGTTTTTTTTCTTCGTGTCTGTAAATGCTGACTCGTTTCTTCCAATTGAATAAGCACTGTGACTGAATGTGGTTCCAGACATTGTGTTACATACAGAACGCAACAATTCATTCTACGCTGAATATTCGTTGCCTGATGAATGATTTTTCATTTCGTGCCCATTTCATCGACTTTTGAAATTAAGGGCCGAAAAGTATTACATGTGTTAAGTTTACTGAGCTGTACATGTATATGTAGATGTATATTTACATGCACATGTCCTACATATGTTCCCTCTTCGAAATAAAGTACAAAAAGTGAGGAATAATCAGTTGTACAAAAAAATGTAACAGCGGATATCGAAATCTGCAATAAATTGTTCATAAATGCATTTTAAAAATCTTTTGTTTTGTTATTTCGATGGGAAACGGTTTTGTCATGACGAAATTTGAGTTTGAAAAAAAGAAAAGAAAACGGTATGAAATTTATAAGGTCTGCAATCCAAATCGCCAGCACACTTATAATGTTGGTATATGGTAATGAAATCAAATTCATAAAGGCCTTCGACGTGAATTCTCCACTGTTTAATTTCTACTAAAGGACTCACACAAGTAGCTTATGTGCTTGTTTTGAATTTGAGACTTTTAAGGTTCGTTGGAGCTACAAGCATTTTCTAGATCGAATTGGATGCATGACATACATAGTTGTACGCCAGATTCACAATAAACTGATAGAAAACATCACATTTTTTTACTTGGACACTTTTTTAAATATTTTCAGAAGTTGTCTGATAATATAGGGAATATTCGGAAATGCAAACTTTGCAAAGCAAGTGCAACAAAGCATTCCAAACGTCAAAAGCATACAATTGCAAAGCATACTTTCGACCATTACGAACAGATTTAAATATATATTTTTATACATCTTTTTTTTCTCTGAAAACAACGAGCATTTTGAATATAACTCTCAACACATTATTGGGTGGTTGCAATAATAATTTTAAAAATGGGTCTCAATAGCACTATTTCTTGTTTATATAAATTCGCAACGACGTATATATTTCCATCTGCTTCTTATGGCGGCTACGTTCCTCACTAGCCTCTTTTTATTAAAATTCCAGGTTTTATCTGCGCCTCGTCCTTCTTTTTAAGCGCTGTAAAATCTGTTTCGAATTTCAGTCGGATTGAAATAAGGGGTTTTATCTGTTGATAAGTCTAAGATCTAGCATTTCATAAATTACAGCAATTCAATTACTTCTTCGTCTTCTTCGCACATTTTCTTCTCCGAAACAAGCACCGTCCCCGCAAAGTCAGCAATTGAAAAAATGCAATATCATTTTGAAGTTTGCTTGAATTTGCGTGTACTATTTGCAAAAAATATTTGCGCTACTGCGACTTAGAATTGCTTGCTTTATCGTAAATGCATGATATGCTTTACCAAATTTGAGCAAGTTTGCGTTTCCGAATAGTCCCATAATATCCCCATATCGTCACTTTAATATTGTGTTACAGTCAACGCCAACATTAACTATTTGACTTTATGCAATCCTTTGTTTTCGGAACAGCTTTTCCCAATCTTGGTTTTTCGCTTTCAAAATCATCTAGTTCACGCGATGTTTGGACGTAAACGCCAAGATGTGTCATTTATTTCAAAATTTCCATACATTTTCAGCAAATTTTTGCTTAAAAATTGTGTTAATGTAATGTTTTACTATCCTGCTATGTACGCGATCAAGTAATGTTTTCACTTATGTGCCTACAAAATGCAACGAACGTGTAACGCTATATAATCATATACACATACGTCTAAAAAAAACAAGCGTTGCTTTCCATCTTTTGTTATTGGTTTACCTTATTGAAAGATCATTAAAATGAATTCTCCATTACCCATTGTGAATGAATCCCTTCTACCGTAAAAACTTATGAGCTTTACCTTTTTTTATTGTTAATATTTTAAAAACTAAAATATAGCTTCTTACATTTACTGAAAGACGATCAAAAACTGACAGCGGTTTAAATGCGATTTCAAATTCAGTCTATTCATAATTCTCTTGAGTTGTGCAGCTAAAATCAAAATCAATCAAATCATATAATGATATAATAACATGGGTGGCGCTACAGCCCGTAGAGGCCAGGGCATTGCTTCCCAGCGCCCACTCTTGCTGTGCGTGCTATTGTTCTCTCACGAGTGGAAGGGACCTACAGTTTTATGCCGACTACGAACGGCCGAGTGTGAGAAGCTTTTTCTGGACAGGAAATACTCTTTGAACATTGTCAGTGACTCGAAAGAGGTGGGGCCGTGTAAGTTTTTTTTTATTGTACAGAGCAGGAATCGAACCTACGACGTCGAGGTTGGGGCCGACGCACATATCCATAACGCCATGGGCCACCATAATATAATTATATGCATAGAGTCGAAAGACATAGTTTTGAGCGCTACGTTCGAGAGCTCGCCGATTGGCAGTAAGGTCGAAGTAGCACCACTGTACGTCCAACTAGTTTTAAGCATTTTTGTCTAGTATGTACATTTATAATGATTTAAAATAAAAATGACAAAATAGGATGACTAAAAGTAATTTTGCATTATCCATACAGCTTAGTAATATTTACTTCGTTGAAAAGGGATATCATGTTTTGTTCCGATAGAAAGTTAATCTGCCTAAAAAATGCATTCTCCCTTTTTTCCAGAATTGTAAAGTACGTGTATACTTTAGAATAAAGATAATTTGTAGTGTTATTAAATTTCAGGAGTTTTCCACGTGTTAATATTTCGCTTGTGCTATGGAAGTCCTTGAAATAGTTTTATCTTTAAGATTGTGATTCAATCGGCTATATGTACTATGATGTGGCGAGTTCGTAGTCGCTTCTTCTACAAACTTAATTCAGGTCTGTTCAGCAACACTTGTATGAGTTCTCCCAGTTCATAACTCCCACTATACCACACCCGAGCTAGTTTGCTAATTTGTTCCGAATGGCGTATAAGTGCACACTCCTTGGAAGTTGGTTGTGTGGCATGTTCAAAACCCTTACTATGTAGTTAAATTGCATCTTAAGATCTTTGATGAATAGAGGGGATGACCGTGAGCATACAAACAGTTCGAAGTCTTTGCCGATTCAGCTTCAAATATCTCGAACTTACTGCTGTGGGAAATATGGGAGTTGTTGAAATAGTTTTTCGACGATACTTGATGAAGGTTTTCGATTTTTTCAGTTTCTCATTCTGATGACTTTTATTTTATAACAAGGATGCCTGTATTCATTTACATTTTCTTCTTTAAAGTGTCAGTTTTTGTTGCAAGGTACCACCACTATTTTAGAATACATATATTGGATATATCCAAATTATTGACCAGGCTCCATGCTCCGCAGTACTCATAGGTTTCGTTAACAATATCGAAGGCCGCTTTTTAGTTCTACAAAGAAAATATTTTTCTACAGAACGTAGAGGGAGAAAGACCCTTTGAACATGGCCAGTAACTCGAAAGCGTTGAGCCGTAAGAATTATTTTTGCCGTACAGACAAGGAATCGAAAACCTACGACGTCGAGGTACAATTTCGTTGGGGTCGACGAACATACCCACAATGCCACGGACCACCACTAAGATTTTCTAAATTTCTTATAATGTTGGGGGTTAATTTTCAGACATTCTTTAATCTGGGTCGTGACAGCAAGCCGGGACAACACCAGTACCGAGATCAAGCACAGAATTACTTTGTATAAAACTCTGATCTTCCCAGTCCCGCTCTATGGCGCAGAGATATGGACGCTATTGAAAGCGGATGCAGAAGCTCTTGGTTGTTTTGAGAGAAAATGCAGCGTTTGGAAGAGAAGGTTCAACCACGAACTGTGACATGCACCTAGTTAAGCGTCTTCGGATCCAACGCTTAAGATGGCTAGGTCATGTAGAGCGGATGAACACCACAGCTCCGGCCCGAAGAGTCTTCGACACCGAGCCATTGGGACAGCGCAACAGAGGACGTGCTCTCACTAGATGGCGCACGCAAGTGGAAAAGGACCAACCAACTTGGTGTGCGCAGCTGGAGGCGAAAGATCGTGCTGGCTGGAGAGGCATATTGGTTGAGGCCCATATCCACCCCGTACTGTAGCGCCAATCAAAGAAGAAGAAGAAACCAAGTCAAAACCCATCTCGATTAGGAAAAAAAAGAACAAGTGCCGACATATATATATATATGTGTGCTGCATGACAGTGCATTCTCACATGTGTGTATAATTTATTTATTTATGTGTATCATTTTAGTCTCATGTGTCGAGTGGGGGTTGTATGGATTTGGAACGCAACGAACGTATTCATTGCAGTCCAATTCAATTTTTGTGAATTTTAACGTCACGCACGCAACAGATTCTCTCGGCTTCTATGCAATAAAATTGAATTTTGAATTATGGTCATACGTTACCAGCGCAATGGTTGGATGCAAAAGAAAAACCGGAGTCTTTTTCGGATCCACAACAAATACTTTCTATGGACCTTGAATTCCATTTGTTAAAAAGTTGTAGATGGTACGAGCTAAATAGTGAGCCTATTCAGAGAGCAAATTAAAAAAGTATGGGAAAAAATATGTAATGAATTAGTTTCCAGCGAATGTTGGAGTAGTCTTCCCTCCCCATCTCTATATCTTCTTTGATATCTTTGAAGTAAGCTTATTACATACATACAAAGCTATGCTCTGCAATTTTTTTCATTGAAAATTTCGCTCTAACAGCATTTCTGTGGGTACATAATTGTCTCTTCCAAATGTGGTGTTACGCCTAGTGGAGAACATTGACTTTGCACAAAATAATAAACCTGGTGCCCATTATCCGACGCACCCACAAAAATGATGCATGTAATTTTTTTCTCCGCTGTTACAAAGTTGACTGGAAGGTGCTAACTTTACGTCAAACTGCCCCCAGGATTTAAGTAATTGCAAGATTTATACCCAAACAAACAAAAAAACAAAGCTTGAATACAGAACATGGAGAATCTAAAGTGTCGATCCAAAGTTATGGGAGGGCAATAAATTTTCACGGTTATTAGCATTGTAAATGTGATTCGATTGCTATGCAGGACGGATGGGTTCGGATGAAAGAGGCTAGAGCAGTTCAACTTTTGGTGGGTCCTTGGTCACTTTTGCGGTCAGCTCTGATTGCGTATAATAGATGCGACAGTTAAAATGGATTTTTTGTGAATTTGACTTGGAAATATATCACTGTGCTTATAGCAATTAAGTCAGTATTTGCGACCCTTAACCTGCAGGGCATATAGGGATGAGTTATGAGGGGAATATTTTTGTTCACGGAATTTGTCATTGTTTTAAGCGGTTGCTATTTGTCTCTATGAGAAATTTAGTTTGGTACGTCTAGGATGAACTGGGTTTATATTAGTGGATTGACATTAAAAATATTTTACCCTAAAGATACAGTTGATACATAAAGTGAATGTTCTTGTGATTGTTGGTGGGCAGTCAAGTGTATTCAAATACTTTATCGTTCGACCTTGTTTCTTACAGTTTTTCATAATCGGGATTTCCTGTCCTTTAAATTAGCATGCACCGTGTGAGTTGTTTTTACATATTTCACTTTACAAACTATGAATAGGAAAATTAAAAAAATACGTTCTTCTTTCTTCTCCTTCGTGTGGCGCTACAGTCCGGGGTGAACCTGGGTCTTGGTCAACAATCCTCTCCAGTTGGCACGATCCTTAGCCAGCTGCCTCCAATTTCGCACTCCAAGTTGGTTGAGGTCGCCATCGGGTTCGTGGTCGTCCTCTATTGCGTTGTCCCACTGGTTCGGAGTGGAAGACCCTTCGGGGTGGAGCAGAGTTGAGCGTGCGCTCAACATGGCCTAGCCATCTTAGGCGTTAATTCCGTAAACGCCTGACTAGACTCGTCGTGGTTGAATCTTCTTCTGCAAGAACCTTCAACGCAAACAGGACCAAAGATTGAACTCAGAACTTTTCTCTCTAACAGACCAAGTGCGTCTTCATCCGCCCTTGAGACAGTCCAAGCTTCCGCGCCATACAGCAGGACAAGGTCTTATATAATGTGAGCTTGGTTTTTCGAGAAAGGGCTCTACTACTCAATTGCCTCTTGAGCCCGAAGAAACAGCGGTTGGCAAGAGTTATTCTGCGCTTAATCTCGGTACTGATGTTGTTCGCACTACTTACTTGGGAGCCAAGGTAGATGAAGTCCTTTACTAACTCGAAGTTGTGGCTGCCTATGGTGACGTTCTGACCGAGTCGTCGATGTTTTGTGTCCTTTCTTGATGACAGCGTATACTTTGTTTTGCCCACATTCACCGCTAGACCCATTTTTGCCGCCTTCGTTTCAATGCAAGCAAACGCTTCATTGACGGCTCGCTGAGTTCGGCCAATCACGTCAATGTCGTCTGCGTATGCTAGCAGTTGAATGGACTTTTGGAAGATCGTGCCTCTAGTATTGGCGTGTGAATTTTGCAAGACCTTCTCAAGTACAATGATGAAAAAATCACATAACTGCGCGTCGCCTTGTCTAAAACCTTTTTTGACATTGACGATCTCGGTTAGTTCGCTACTGACCTTGATGGGGCAGCAAGTGTTCTCCATCGTCATCCTGCACAGCCTGGGGAATGATAGGGACCTATCATGTTGTTGACGAATGGTTTCAGGCGCTCACATAGAACGGCAGAGAAGATCTTGTAGGCGATGTTAAGGAGACTTATCCCCCGATAGTTGGCACAGTCAAAGGGGTCTCCTTTCTTGTGGATCGGGCAAACGATACTGGTGCATGTGCCCAACCAGATCATCTCCAGCTGCTTTAAACAGTTCCGCGGACAATCCGTCCGCTCCAGCAGCTTTGTTCGACTTCAGTCTCCATATCGCTACCTTGACTTCGTCTAGACCGGGGGGACGGAATTCTCTTCCATCGTCGTCCATTGCCTGGAGTGGAACATTCTGCCTGACAGCGGTATTGGAGTCCTCTTCGCCGTTTAACAGTCGGCAGAAGTGATCCTTCTAGATTCTCAGTATCGACTGTGACTCTACTACGAGTTGTCCCTCTTCGTTCCGACAGGCTTCTGTCCGATGTTTGTACCCTTTGGATAGTTGTTTCACCCGCTGGTAAAACTTTCGGACATTATTTCTGCCGTACTACCTCTCCATTTTCTCGATCGCGCGTTTCTCATGCTCCTTCTTTTTCTTTTTGAGAAGCCGGTGCTCCTCCCTTTTTTTGAGTTCGTAGAGCTCACGAACCGCTCTCGTCCTTCTATCCAGCGTCGCCTTATATGCTGCTAGCTTCGCTGAATGCGCCTGCCGACACTCATTGTCAAACCATGGGGTTTTTTCTAGTTGGCATTTAAAAACCCAACAGATCAGAGGCAGCTTCTCTGATGGCGTTTTGACAACGATTCCACTGTTCGTCGATGGGAGACTCGATCGGAAAAGTTGGTCTTGCTCTACTCCGTTGTACTATCGATATCCGAGGTCTGACCTTGGCTACAACAAGGTAATGGTCCGAGTCGGTGTTAGTATCTAAGAATTAGCTGATGTTGCCGAATGTTACCTTGATGCGGATTGTTGTTAGTCGTTCGCTTATGTATCTAAAGCTTAAGACTTCTTGCCTAAGTCTGCCTAGAACAACAAAACCGCATCCATACAAGCGCTGCCTTTGCTCTTTGTAGCAATCGCCATAATATATGTCGCAGTTTTTCATCCTCTTTTTGCCCGACCTATCCCATCGCACCTCCTGGATGGCGGTGATATTAGCTTTATAGGCTTCTAGGGTCTCCGCAAGTTCATCGGCTGCGTGGTCTGTTAAGTGACCTCACATTCCTTGTGCAGAACCGAAAATCGTTGTCCTTGTTTCGTTGCCCATGGTCGTCAGCAGTATTGTCATCCGTATCCGAGGCTTGTTGCCGTCTCTGAACTAATGTGTGTTTTACACGGTGGGGAAGTTAACCCTCCGCAAAACCACCGAACCTGGCGGACCGGGTACTTCTTTAAGCCCCCGGTTTACAGGGATCGTTGCTGGCATCTCGCCAAGTTGAGAGCAATCAACAACTTTGCCCTGGATGCACAGGCCCATGCCCTCCAAAAATAATATGTTATTAAGTAGTATATAGCATCTGACATCACCATTACTGGATTGTTCCAGTTTTGATGTGCCAAACACACGATGACGCTGTTTCCAAGCAGGTTCTCTAAATGACAGACATTGTATCCAATTCTAAATACAAATTAAATCTCATACAGAATCAATACAAAAAATGAAATCATTTTACTTTTGTGCTTCCACTTGTGTTGTATAATCTCGCAAAAAAATTCCCACGTCCTCGTTTGGCTTTTGAAACCATTTGATTTTTTGAACATTCGATCGTCGGGAACGAAATTGCAGGATTTTTTGGATTGGATTATGGGTACAATTGCATCCGCAACTAACTGACTGAATACAAGTGAAAAAATCATCTGAGATTGAATTGTGTATGCAGCAATTTGTGCAGTACTACATATTAAAGCGTCAATTTTCTGCAAGAGAAGCAGCTGTGTACAAATATCTGCCCATTGACTTTTATTTTATTTAAAGTATATGAGGGAATTGAAAATAAAGATAAAATCAATGCAAACACATTCAAAGTAACTTTTGTAACAGCGGGACCTTAATATTTATTTTATTGCTGGCGTGGAACATTTTAATTTCAAAAGCTGTTCAGAACTTGCAGAATTTATGAGATTCAACATTTTGCAGGCATTGAAACCAAATGAGTAATTTCCAACTCCCCATTATGTTTTGGTGCTAGTCTTAATCGTACGTGGCGTTGGCAGTTGGCATGATAAATGTGATCCAATTTGTTCTGCAGCGAATAGCAAAATGCCACAAAGAAACCATATCTTATTTCAGTAATATACCTGCCTAACATAGCCTATAAGATCCTTTTCAGCCTACTGAGTGAACATCGGAAGCAGTTTGCACCACAGTGCCGTAAGAATTAATCTGTAATGCACCACGTGTTGCAAGCAAGGGGAAATTGAAAAAGGAAAAGGAGAGAAATTTTACGGGCTGTATAAATCCTGACCGTCTACCAACCGTACCAAGAGCTGGATGTAGTCCGACTGACAGAAATCCATCGGTTGCATTTGTTCAGCCGTATTGATCGCATGGACTTCAATGCTCCAACGGTCGCGGGTCTAAGAAGCATTTACCAGTGCATCTAAATTGTGTTAAATGGCGATTTTCCCATTATTCATATAACCGGTATATTTAATACGAAACTTTATAAAAATAGTAACATTGTTCAGTATTCATTTCAAATGAAGTCTTGTTTAATACTTTGTGACTCACTTTTTCGGTGATTTATATAACTGGAACGAAAGAATGTAGATTCTTATCCGGGGACCACTTTTCCAATTTCTTTTAGTCGCACTATTGCTATCTGAATATATGAATATGTAGTGTAATGTTGCTTGTTGACTTTCATTGTAACAATAAATACGGTATGCGGATGTATCTAATAACGCATGACATGCGAACCTTTTAACTTAACGAAGCGTACTCCTGCAATTTGCTTGACCAGCTTTTCTAATGTACACCCATTAGGGATACATAAGAAAAACATTATCCCTGCTACGGACTTCAATTATTTGCTTAAAGCATATCATTCGCAAAGGAAAACAAGCAACTACTTTCAATTTCAGAATGCTTTTCCCTCGTGAGTGGCAAATCCCGACGGTTGTTCCATTTGTCAACGTTAACCAGAATATTAATAGTCGACCAAATGTCTGTGTTCATTGCATATAGGACCAAAATATTCCGACAGCGCTATGTATCAGTTGATATTAAATGTACGACGACAATGTATAATGTTTGAAAGGACAAAAAGTGCACTGTATTTTAGTAGTGTAAAAATGTGTCTGCTGAAAACATATTTATATATGTCAAAACTACATCGATAATTCAACTTTTTAATTAAACGTCATTGAATTTGGTAAGAACGGTCGTGACGCTATTATATTGTCTTTAGTCATATTACTATACTATTCTTCTTCCTCTTTGGTTGCCGTTACAGTCCAGGGTGGACCTGGGCCTCAACCAACATGCCTCTCCAGCCAGCACGATATTTCGGCAGCAGCCTCCAGCTGCGCACACCAAGTTGGTTGAGCTCCACTTTCCACTATCGAAGGTTCTTCGGGCAGGAGCTGTGGTGTCCATCCACTCTACATCACCTAGCCATCTTAAACGTTGGATCCGAAGATGCTTAACTATTTAGGTGCATGTCGCTGTACAGCCCGTACCGTTCGTGGTTGAATCTTCTCCTCCAGACACCATCAACGCAAACCGGACCAAAGATCGCACGCTGAACTTTTCTCTCAAAACAACCAAGAGATTCTTCATCCGCTTTCAATAGCGTTCATGTCTCCGCGCCATAGAACAGGACTGGAATGACTAGAGCTTTATACAAAGTCAACTTGGTGTTTCGAGAGATGGCTCTGTTAGTTAATTGCCTCTTAAGCCCAAAGAAACAGCGGTTGGCAAAAGTAATTCTGCGTCGATCTGCATCTCTTGGGTTTTTCAGCATCTGCCGTATTGTGAAGATTTGGTCGATGGTGAACTTCCCGGGCCTGAAACCGCACTGATCTTCGTCTCTAGTATGTGCAGGCAGGATCGAACTTTCAGAAAGTTTCAGGAAGACTATGTCGGCAAAGTCCCTAGTGGTCGATTGTGATTGTAGCTTTCAGACGTCAACCCGTAGTGTCCTGTTTCGACTCCGTACTTCTTTCGATTTCCTCATCCTTACCTTGGCTACAACAAGGAAATGGTCCGATTCTATGTTGGCTCCTCGGACCGTTCACACGTCGAGAATATTGGATGTTGAGGTGTGGTAACCGCGTGCTCATCACGAGACTACGCCCCGAGGCGAAAGGGTGCGCCGCAGTGGCTTCGTTCTCTCAGAAGCGTTTCCCCACTTTGATAAGCACGAGAGAATGTGGTACCTTTCCTTTTTCACATCGCCCGTTCAACTGGGGATGGGCGCCTCAACTACACCCGTTCCGTCGCACAATTAGCTGAGGAGGGTCTCCTCAAGTTCAGTACAGCGGTCTCGAGTTGGATTGTGCGAGGTGTTGCAATGCAGCATCGTAAGTTGAGGTGGTTGAGGAGCGAAGGAACACAAGCGTCGAGCCTTTGGTTGACCTTGGCAACCGCAAACTATAGCCGACTCATTTCGTAGGGTAGTCTTAATGTTGCACATATATCTAAATATATATATATTAAAAAAAAAAATTAAGTATACACATTTATACACGAAGTGTACTTATGGGTATACGAATGTATTTAGGGTAAGTACACACATGTAAATACGTGCGTATAGTATTATACACGAATGCATATATGTGTGTATGGTTACATAAGGTAGTTTTAAGTTATTTTAAGGCAGTATGTAGTTTAGTATATACGTTTTAAGCAAAACACATATCTGTAATTAAGTTTTTTAAAATGTTTTTTAATATCAAAAATGTCATTGTCATGTCATGTAATTTTTGTTAGCATATGCATAGTCAGGTGAGGTCGAAAGTCATGCGATAAGATTAAGCTTAGCTTAGATTGCTCGCCAAGGATAAATATGTTAGAAGAAGGAAAAATGTGCGTCTAACTAGTTTAAATCATTTTTGTCCAGTACGTAAGGAAATACAAATTAATTTAAATGCAAACAAAAAATGTTGTCATTGACCCGAAAGAGGTGGGTGCGTGAACAAACTTTTCGCCGCACAGACCAGAGATCGAGCTCACGACGACTAGGTTGAGGTCGAACCACATACCTTCCACGCCACGGGACACCACACCAAATGCCTTGATGGATTTTGGATATTCAATTATGGCTCATTATGTCCCATACCTCAAGGAATATATTAGAGCTAACGACGTTAAAATGTTATGTCTGTACTTCCTTGTTTGAGTATTTGTAGATATTCAGGTAGAGCTCGATAATTAGAACTCGTGGAACTTGGCTGGGTATAGTGCTCGTCTTTTTGAAAAGATTGTTTGGAAATTGAAAACATTTGAAAACTATAAGTCCAAAAACTTTTTTCTTTCTAATTTCGAGCTTCTACTGTACAATCATATCAAATTTATTTAAGTTAAATGCACATAAATAACTATATGTATGTGATATGTCGAATACACGTGTGATGATGGAATTAAGTTCCGAAAATATATTCCAGTTTTAGTTTTATAGAAAATGAAATATAAAATCCGGTGGTTATTGCAGATGTCAGTGCTCGAATAGGTGAACTGCAGCAAACTTTAGAGGAGTGTTGCAAAGAAGAGTTTGCTGTTGGCAGTGATAGAAGGCGCTCAAAAGATTTAGTAATAAATTCCAATGGAAGACGATATGTAGAATTTTGTAACAATAATGGGCTCATAGTTCTCAATGGTTTTACAGCAGGCGATAAAGAAGGCAACATTGGTGAATCCGTTAATGACATTTATGCTATATCCCAAGATATGTTAGGGTATGTTCAGCATTTCCTGGAAGACAACAAAACATGGTCTGATCATCTACCCATCCAGCAAAATCTTAAGTTCGGAACACCTACCAGGCGAAATTAAAACTTGCTGTCAAGGCAAGCAAACCGCACCTCAACCAGCTCATGATAACGTAGCAGATGATAACTGAGGAGTTATACTATTTCCATATTTTCAAATTTTGTTTGGATATTAAGCTCATGGCTTCCCAAAATAAATAGAAATGTAATTGAATGCAATCATTCAACGTGTCACAGAGGCTATTAGGCAATTCCCGATTTCAATTTACTTTCAAGTACTCGATTAAATTGTTTTCTGTTGAGTATTTGGTAATGCAGGAATATATATAATTAAGTCATTCCCATTCCAATGGTATTCTAAAATGGGTATATGTACACATTTATTAATAATTCATTCACTTATTCTCAATGTTGTTCTGCAAGTCGACGCCTCTTAAAGCTGGGGAGGCATCCCTTGATATCAACACCAGTTTGACTGCGAAATATTTAATTACACATTCATCGGAGTGAAGCCAAGTAAATGGATCATTTCTAGCATTAAACAACGTCTGGGCACACGTAGACCGTTGTTATTTGAGCAGATATATCTTAAACGTGAAAGCGATTTGTTGATTCCCAAATGTAAGGAAAGTTATTCACTGATCCCAAAGGCATCTCAATTCCAGTTCAACGCTTTTCATATCGTCACTGATTTCTTCATTTTGGCTCCTATTTTGTTGCCACCCTTAGACTCGTATCAATCGTGTCAAACAGGTTTAGAGTTCATTTGGGTCACGTTGATTACGAACTGCTGTAGGACTATCTCAGGGAAGTATTTATGAATTTGAATTTTTTTGATTACATGCTGATGAATTTTTTCCCGGGGTGTAAGTCCATCTAAGCATGTAAATTCAAATTTATGATAGCAATGTCTTATTTTCCTTATTCCTTCGGTGTTTCGTTCTCTAATATCTTAGTTCAGAGTTCGTAAGGAATTGTGTGTTTGTGAGATGTTCATCACGTCATTTGTTGTTTTTGTTGTGAATTACTTGGTCTTTTTTTTACTATACTTCATCAGATGGCTCAAAAGAAAACGAGTAGAATGAAGAATAAAGAAGATAAGAAAAACACTTTTCCATAAATTAAATAGAGGATTCGTGGAAAGGGTTGCATGTCGGGTCACAGTAGGGGTGTGAAATAAGTTGATTTATATAGTACATTGAGACGGAATGAATAATTTGGCTAGAAATGCTTCCCTGTTGAAGAATGATTTGGTGGTAAGTATGTAAGTTTACCATTCTGTAATGACGAATAATTAAGAAAATTCAAAGGGTGATTTTCAAATTTTTGCATACTCTTTCCAACATTTCGGCCGGTATCTCAAGAATAAATCTTTCAATGTTGTCTTTCATTGCGCCAATTAAAGCGGGCTTGTCTGTATAAACATGCGCTTTAACAAAGCCCCACAAAAAATAGTCTAAAGGCGTTAAATCGCACGATCTCGGCGGCCAATTGACCGGTGCCGAACGTGAAATAAAATGTTCACCGAACTCGCCTCGCAATAAGACCATTGTTGCGCGTGCTGTGTGGCGTATGGCACCGTCTTGTTGAAACCACACGTTATGCAAGTCAAGATCTTGCATTTTGGGCAAAAAAAAGTTGGATATCATCTCACGGTAGCGCACACTATTCACAGTTACATTACGATTCGCGTCATCTTTGAAGAAGTACGGTTCAATGATGCCAGCCCATAAACCGCACCAAACTATGACTTCTTATGGATACATTGGTAGCTCTTGCAATGTCAAATATGAGCTTGGTCTCTTAACACAATTTTTCGAAGAAGGAAGAAACACGCGATGAACTTTCTTAACAGAGCACACATTTTGATAATAGAATTCAATAATTTGCAAG
This sequence comes from Eristalis arbustorum, assembly GCA_916610145.1. NCBI lineage: Eukaryota > Metazoa > Arthropoda > Insecta > Diptera > Syrphidae > Eristalis > Eristalis arbustorum. Next base: position 59,539,944 of record OU744317.1, on the reverse strand, counting down.
CGTTGTTTGTTTGTAAGACGATTCATGGTTAAATTATAGACCAAACTGAAGATGTTTGACACTGAAACAAAACACGAAACGTGAGTCAGCTGTTTCAATCAGTGTTGCCAAGAAGCTAATAGGTAAAAAATCGTACCTTATATTAACATGTAAACGATACATTTCAATACATTAGTGCTTAAAAGATTATTTCTAGACGTTTCGAGGTATTGCCAACACCGTCAAAAACACAAACTCTCTGGATTTACATAAAACGGGTGAGGAAACTGGGAAATCTCACCTGAAATTCCAACGTTCAAATGCGAGCGTGCAGAACAGCAAGGTCGCTTAATCCTCGTGGAACCCTAATACTGCAGCTATTAAGCAGGACAGACCTAAGACGAGATATTGTAAACCTCTAAAATGACTTCTGCAGAAACTTACTCCAATTGGTGCTACATGCCGGGGTGAACCGGAATCTTCTACCAACAAGCATATCCAATCAGCCACTTGCGTGCATAAGCTAAATATTAGTCTAGTTCTACTACTCTGTCCCTCGTCCCGGCACTCTGCATAGCCTAGTCACCTCAATCGTTGGATCTGCTCTCTTGTGACCAAGTCGATGTCGTTGAACGGTTCGTGCAGTTCGTCGTTATGTCCTTTTCTTTATTTATGCAGACGGGTCTCCTAAAAGATTGTTTATTTTATGATTGTAAGGAAATCGCACGGCACAGTGTCGACGCGTCCTATTGTCCAATTCGTTTAAGAACGCTCAACTTCCAAAGAACAATATTTTAGTTTCTATAATTTCCTTAGGCGACATCAACCATCTACAAAATATCCCGGCTTCAATATATTTCTTAGTGTATTTTCTAATTCGACAATTCTTTTCACATACTCAAAATAAAAGCCCGAAAAAATCCCAATTCATCCCATATCAACACACAACGACCGAATTAACGCATATCGCATCAACAAAATGGACTACGAACTCTGAAAAATCTATGCCAGAATTTATTCGAAGTAGAATCATAGTGAAATCTGGTACAAATTTTGTGAAGGTTTCTATCACTGAATACGAATGAAGTGAACATTTTTGCGGTTTCCTCGGTTTCATAATTCCGTTCGGATCTTGTGATACCTAATTTTTGCAGTTCGTATGGTTCTTAGATTTGTTACGAATTGGTTCTGTGATATGGCTGATTGTAAGATGCAACTAAGGTGTACATCTCATATCGATCATGAATAAACTTGCTGCTTGCATCAGTTAAAAAAATGTTATATAGCTTGGGACCTTTTTATAGCGTCCTACCAGGTTGTGTGCAGTTAGCTATTTTGCTGTGCGTACATAAGCCCATGCCCCCAAAAAATATTACTTAAACAGATATATATTACTTTACAAGTCATCAAGAGGTGAGTTTGATGTACGCGTATACTCCCTTATCCGAAAATGCTACACAACATCCAACAACTACATACAACAATACGAAGCCTATATCGGCTTAAGTTAGCTGGACAACTATCAACGCTACATGCATAAGTCCTAAACACTGACAAAAGCAATAAAAATAAATAAAAATAATTGTGCTTGCCAGGTCTCTCTCGGGTACGTACTATTATTTAGCTATCGGATGTACTCGTACAATCGTACACAGAAACAGTGATATTGTACAAATATAGACATCGCAGCCTATATACTCAAAGCCATAATATAACTGTAGTATATTTTCATTACCGTAATATATACCACCACCGGTGCAACTAATTTTCCTGCTAAGTCGTTAATTAACCACGATTCCGTTTTCTTTTGAATCCGTTCGTGTCCCAGAATTCAGACACTAAATTACAACGCCACAAATAATAACTATCACCTCCACCAGCGTTTAGAAGGCTGTTAAGGAGTATCATATAAGGCAGCTAAGAAAAAACACCATTCTCCCAATCATACACATCTTGCCTACTCATATTGCCTGGGGTGTTAAAAGAGCGCTTGGAAGTATTTTTGTGGTGAAGTTTCCGGTGAGTGGGTGTGCACGTGTTATTGGAGACAATAAAACCCTAAGACGCTACATAGCATCAATATGAAATCATCATCGGCGTCCGAATCGTGAAAAACCTTAGAGTATAGGAGTATAAGATAACAACGGGGGACTTCCTCGTTAACGCCCACTCAAGTATAGAGGATCGAATATTATCTTATAGCCTTTAGTTAATTTTCTTCCAAATCTCCACTCGCTACCATGAGTAACCAATCAATTTGTGGAATTAGTTTGAATATCGGTTATTGTGTGTTTCTTGATTGGAAAAGAAAAGAGTATAATACATTAATAATTTGATTTTAAGTATAGTTGATTGTGTTTCAAATGGTAAAACACTTTAAGTATTCTAAAGACATGGCTTTTTTATTGCTGATTGCACATCAGCTCCAATAAACATAAGCACATACGCAGGTGCTACCAAATACATAAACATTTATGCAATTTCAAACATCAGTGTGGATATTCCGGATCGAGAGTCACACAGGACAGTAACAGAATGCAATGACTGCCTACATCGAGAGCTCGTAGAAGGCATTTAATGGATACGATTTACCTGAAACAGCAGAATTCGTTGGAATTTGATTTATTAAAAAGTCTCTTGCTGCTACGATTGGTCCGATTCGGAAAAAAAAGGGATGGACCAATGTGTTCAATAACGAAGGGAGAATCACATCTACGGTTGAATGAATCCAGGACATGAAGATTGGACCGAAGTCAACGGAAGAACACTGAATGCACTCCGATATGTAGGGACACCATCAGCAAAAAAAAAAAATTTCGATATTTTGCAAAAGGTTTTCTTACGAATTTTATAGGTTATTTGTTGCCAAGCACTGCAGTCGATGTGTAATTTGTGACGTGACACAGGAATTGATTTTCGGTGGAATTCACTTTCTGCCATAGAACTTGAACTTTAATTTCTGGCTTGGGCTGTTAACGTAATAATTTGTCTCTACCTTACAATCTTGCTAATTTAAGTAAAATTCAAGCCAACCAATAAAACATGCGCAGGATCACATATCCGCCACAAGAGATCCTTAGTACCAAAACAAAAATAAGTATAATGGAATAATATCCATTATATTTTCCACACTTTTTTCATGTGCACGTCAATTGGAAGCTACACAGTTTGGCTGGAGAGCCGGATATTTACATAATGACGGATAGCGTCGCATGATATTATTTAACATACATTAAATGTACTCCAACCATATTGTAGTAAAACGTGTAGATATGCCAGTTGTAGGAAATTATTATCACGCGTGCACAATACATTATACACCAGTTCCAAAGAATTTTCCAATCCCATTACACAAGTTTGATATTTTCGTTCGAGAGCAAAGTTAATTTTTAAATATCACAGTCGAACTTTAACCGGGACTAAAAAATGCATCACACCACAGCTGATGTGAAGGAATACGAACCGTAAGTAAAGTTCACTTACAAAGAATCACCAAGCAAGTCATAGTTATCATATGTTTCATACTTACTTGGGCATATTATTTGGATCTTGCTCTGTAAGTCCCATTGTAGAGAAGACTCTATTATGTGTACGCTCTGAGACTTGTGCTGACATTCTTCTGTTATGAAAGGGGTAGACAGATATCTATAAGGTGTTTCACATTTATTAGAGCTTAGAAGTTCATGCCTGGAAAACCAGCAACGGAATACAATTGTGTGCAGCCACTAAAATATCACAAATAAGAGACTGTTCCGAAGTGAATAATTTTTAAAATTGCATGTTCCTTGCTTCATGAAGTATACACATTGCATTGTTACTTGTTATTAAATAGAGTTAAGGGGAGAATCAGTCAAGGGAATTGCAATTTGTTTCCAATATGATGACTATTTTAATTTATCTAATGTCAATTTATTTTAAATAAAGATAGATTAATGAAATTGTATGATATTAACTAATGCATTTCACGTTTTAAGGAAATTGGCTTGTCAATGTAGTCAAAAATGTAAACAAGCAAGTCCGGAAATTTCTAAATTTAATTTGTGCCGCTCGGCGCTTTCGACAGTTTTTCTCTTAGCATTTAGTGGTAATACAGTGGTATTCATACATTTGTTATCAATTTGAAATGAAATTAAAAAGTAGGATATATAGCCAAGTTTTGTCTACCAGTTTACTTAGCGAAACAAATAAAACCAAAACAGTGTGTCCTTTAAGAGAAATAATAAAAACACATAAGACATAGCATAAGTCGAAAGGCAAAGTACAATTACGATTAAAATAGCTTAGAGTACCCTTATAAGTATAACTTAACATTAGCGGAATAAATTGTTAATCATAAGGCATTGGTTGATTAAATACTGACAGTGACCTAAAATCGTGGTAAATATAAATTCAAGGCGAATTTCAACATTGTAGTATGGAGTTGAAATTCCTTTATTCATATGAAAAAGGTGATGAAGTGATGGAAATTTCAGAAAATTGGGTGCGTCGTCATTTCTTCTGCAGAAATGGATATTTTTATTCTTTTGACGAAGACATAATCCTGATTGTTGGTAGCAGATATAGTCAATATTGGAATTACCTTTCCAGCTTCATCCGCATTGAAATATCCTTATCCAATATTGACTATACAACAGAGACAGCTTTCCATTTTAATTTGAACATAAATATCAAGGAATTGATTCGATGGCACCTATGCATCTATGAAATTTCTTTCCACATTTTATTTGCAGAGCATTGATAGTTTTTAAGACATATACGTTTCACATTCTTTTTTAAGCAATATATAAAACTACATACCGAACGTAACTATCGAAATTGCAAATGCCAAGAAACATTTTCTTTCTTTTCATATCTTACTTCCGATCTGTGAGTGTCGTCGTCTAGACAACCTACAAGAAAATTCAGCTTTAGCTTGACTTAAATATATTAGTAAATGAGAGAGAAAGGACAAGAAATGCCACACAATATCGACAACTCGGTGAGAATGTCACCATAGGCAGCTACAATTTTGAGGTAGTAAAGGATTTCGTCTGCCACTCAAGCTGAGAAGGACCTCAACCAAATTGGTGTGCGAAATTGGAGGCTGGAAAGGCTTGTTGTCCGGTCACCGTGGACTGTATTGCCATAAGAAGAGGAAGAAAATTAGCAAACGCATTGAAGTCACTAGAACCAACTCTCATTCTCAGATTCCTTAATGAAGCTGGCTTAGAAAGTACACTTTAAGAAAAATCTCTTCAACCATTGCGCTTAAGGAGCCTACAACCCTCAATCCAACTCTGAATAGACCTGTATGTGAGAGGAGCTCGTAAGGGGGCACAATAGATCTTAGGGTCGTGATGCAATACACAATCATAAAAAATAGTAATACCGTACATAACCAATAAAAGAAATATTTTACGAAACTAAAATTATACCCTGAACAGTTTTTGCTGAGAATACCTCAGTCAATTTTTTAAGCCGTCTCATTTTCGAAAAGGCTGTACATGTCGATACTGGTAAGATTTCATGAAAAAATGTAAAAGCCATTGTATGTATAGAAAATGCTCCATGTTGCAGGCTCCTGATGCTATTATTGCGTTCTTGGAAAGCTATCTCTTTGGTTGTTCCTGATAATTGGTTTTTCTCAGTGAAAACTCCTTCAATGTATTCCAATCCAAAATACTTGGTTGAATTTTGTTTTACTTTTACCAAGTATTGGCGGGACCAAAATATTTAAATATGAAAGATCTGTTTTATGGTCTGTAAACAATTTTTAAGCTTAGTTATGAAGCCGTCCAAAAAGGGAATCGTAACAACTATCCTATAAAATTTCCAGGATCAGACGCGTTTGTATTGGCTTTAAGCTGTTACCTTGATACAGTTCGTAGAATTGCTCAATATTTCAGTTTCATCTATAATAGAATTGGGGCATCTTCAAAAATATCCAAATTCACATTTTCTCAAATTTTTTGAAAATATTTGAATCTTGCCTTCCAGAGCTGACACTAGGTCACAAGAAGGGGACTGCAAACTTTTACACAACATGATTGTGTACGAAACCAAAATGCTTAAGCAGCTGTGTCTACCAAAAAATCACTTTCAAAGTTTGATTTAAAAATAGAAGAAGCTTTAGAGGATGTTTTAGTGTCCTTATCAAAACTCAAAACCGTGCTTTTTTTGTGTAATTTTTATCAGTATAACTGAGTAGTTATGGTTTCCCACCCCTTAGTTACGGCTTTATAACAGAGGAAGATGAAAATTAAATGCCTGTGATATTAACGGAATATACATAACAAAACAAATGCAATGTCGTCGTCTTCCATATATTTCGTTTCGCAGCTACTACAAAACATCTATGTTGTTGTCGTTGTTTCAGTAAAACGTAACAAAAATCAAATTAAATCGATTGATTTGAAAATCATATAGACCTGATGTCTATATGAGAATCAGGTCAATGTATATCAAGTTACGCTCTCAACGTACATATATTTCAACGAATAAAATTTTGAAGCTGAAACACTTCATTCCACAAAATTCTTGTACAGTATTAGTATTTCGATGTGGTGGCCCGTGGCGTTGTGGGTATGTGCGTCGACCCCAACCTCGATGTCGTAGGTTCGATTCCTGCTCTAAGCGACAAAAATACTTTTCACGACCCCACCTCTTTCGAGTCACTGACAATGCTCAAAGAGTATTTCCTGTCTAGAAAAAGCTTCTCAAACAAAGCCGTTCGGACTCGACATAAAACTGTAGGTCCCTTCCATTAGTGAGAGAACAATAGCACGCACAACACGAGTGGTTGCTGATAAGCTAGGCATTGGCCCCCTACGGGCTGTTGCCCCACCCATATTATTATTATTATTAGTATTTCGATCATGCTTTGCTCTTTTGTAATAAAAGCACATTTCTAATTTATCTGCACACATAGCATCAGCATATGCATGCAGGCGACACTTGAAATTTTAGAGGGCAGCTGGTATCCATATATACAGGAATACAAAATATTTCGAGTTCTTTAGAAGGAGTTCCATGCACTTTCAAACAAAGTTATTTGAACAATCTGATTCTATTGCATTTTTCATTGGGTTATGATATCGAATTCTCTGACCCCTATCATTGTACCAAATTTCTGATCAATGTACTTGATATCTGGTCACTTACGCCATTCTTCTTGTTTTAATTATTATACTTACGTCTGGGGTATATTTACTTTATGTGGGTGGTGTGTCGCTTAATAACCACAGGAAAAATAATTGAAACGATTCAATAAGAAAGGACATACTATTTAAATCGTCGCTAAACCTAATTACGAGTAATGGGCTTGCCACGGAAGAGCTGAATCTGTTTGCAGTTCCGATCCAATTTATAATTATAGTATGTACAGTCATTAGTTGCTACCTAATCATAGAGACGAAATGAACTATAAGATGTTTGAGCTTGTCATTCAAATGGAGGAAAAACCAGAAAAAAACACACATGAATCTCAACATCCACCTAAATTAGCGCTGTTACTTGGAACAGTTTGAGGAAAACTAATCATTTCTGTAGTACAATAAATGTAAAGTGAACTTTTTACTTCTACATCAAGCAGTGTAAGGTGGACTTCAGTAAATGCCGCTGCTAATTGGTATGTAAAATGTTGTTACGAACCCTTCCTGCAATAATTCAAAAAATAAAGCATTGTTATCTGAATATGCCATGGTATAGGCATGTTTTCTTCGGCAAATGGAAACTTGACAGGTCATGATAATATTAGTCCTATACAAACAAAAGGTCGACAGCGTATTATACCATGCTTACAATGGTATTTCTCGCCACATTGTGGCTGTTTTCATTTGTGAAGTGTGGGATTCTCTCCATTCTGGTCGTATTACGTTTCGCTCGGCATCGGAGTATAACAAATTGATTATTGCCTCGTCATTCCAAAGAATCTGTATACTAATGTTTTGTAATAAAAACATAATGATTTGCAAAAGTAAGCATATTTGATAACTTAGCCTTTTATCTAATAAATGTATGATATTGGCAAGTATATACTATATATAATATACAGTACCTCACAAAATTGGGCATACACCCACGATATTTTTTGGGATTCCTACGCCAAAAAATAATGCATTTATTAAAAAAACAAGAAGGTAGTTGCAATTGTACATATTTCATTTTATAAAAGATCCAAAAAAACAAAAAAAAAGTTAACGAAATGGGCTATACTTAGGAAACATTCTAACACACAAAATTGAGCATACATTAAAAAAAATAAATTGCGAATAACTGTCCTGGTTGAAGTAATAATCTGATAATATACCTAATTTTCCCGCGGATTTCCGTAGGTTTCGTTTTAAGATATTCATATACCCAATTCTGTCCATAGTATTTTTAATGAATTCAAAGTTGCGGAAGCCACTTGAAGCCATGCAACTCCACAACATCACACAACCTTCTCCGTAGTCTATGACTGCATTGATGTGGTTTGCTTTATGAGCTGTAACCAAACCCCCGACGAACTCGTCTGCTATCCAACACGAATAAATTTCTTTTTGTTTCGTCCGTAAACATCACACCTCCCCAAATGCTTTTCTGATGATTTGCATAATACTAGCGAACTCTAATCGTTTTTTTTTATTTACTGCTTTCTCCTGGCTATTCTACGATTTAGAATATTTTTTCGAATGACCCTACCAACGGTTTCTACGGATATAGGCTTCTTAAAAACGTATGAGACCTCACCTGTTAACTTTGTGACACTAGTTTGGGGATTAGACTTATTTGACCGTAAAATTTACCACTCGAATTGTTAAGAGAGTAATATTTTTGCTGCCCTAACAGGTTTATTTTTCAAACATCTATAATAAGTATTTATTGTTTGGACTGTTGCATGGGATCGCTAAATAGTGTCCTACCTCGCAAAATAACTTTTGCTGCGTTTGTTTGCCATTCTGTCACATAAACCAGAAATTTACGTTTTAGTTTAAGAACCATGCTGAACCGAGTGATAATCTAAACCTATTACTGTCATGACAGACACATTTTTATGTATCGGTCTAGTGATGTTTGTATACATTGCACACAGTAGCTGTTAGCTCAATTTTGTGTATTGGTTTCGGTGTTTTTTTTTTCGTTTGTTAAAAATGTACTGCAATTTGCCATCCTGAAGTTGCAGAAATATAAAGTTCCAATAAATGCGTCCACATAAGTGTGTGTTCAATTTTGTGAGGTACTGTTTAATAGTATAGGTGGCACTACAGCCCGTAGAATGCCAGGGCCTAGCTTCTTAGCAATCACTCATGTTGTGCGTTCGCTAGTGGAAAGAACCTATAGTTTTATGCCGAATTCGGCAAGGTTTGAGAAGCTTTTTCCAGGCAGAAGTACTTTTTGAGCATTATCAGTAACTCGAAAGAGGTGGCGTCGTAAAAATTATTATATGTAATTTTGTTTGTGCCGCTCAGACCAGTGATCGAACCTACCACGGCAAAGTTCAATTGCTTTATGGCCGACGCTCTTAGCCACAACGCCACGGGCCACCATTTGTAAGGTTTTAATTTATATAATTTAGAGAAAGTATGCATACAAATATAAATATTAGGTTAGATAGATGTTTATATTTCTGAAGAGGTACTGCCGAGAGGTTCAGGAAAAAAATGTTTGACTTGGAAAACTCTCTGAAACATTTTAAAATTTCGAGTTAAGCCCATGTTTGGAATTTACTCCGATTTTCCATTTATTGCCTATTATCATATACACTCCAAAGTGTGTATATATGAATTAAGTTTCTAGCCGTCGAAAGAAATATGCTAACCTATATTTGTGATTAGGACTTATATTTGTATGTCTTAACATGCATACAATAAATCCATTAGTTTCCTAAGAAAATAGAAGTCAGTATCAGAAAGTTTGTTTTCCTCTCTCACTTCAAGCAGTGGGTGCTGACTGATTTCTTTTCTACTGCATTAATCTTTATAAGCAGAAACTATCGAAATAAAGAATTTCTATGGCACTTCTCTACAATATATATTTTGTTAATACTGTTGTTTGATTAATGGCTTCCTGACTTGAGAATAAACATCAGATAATCTGCTCTTTCCATTCTGTGGTCAATGTTTGCTTCGTATTGATTTTCTCAGAGAAATATTTGCTGTAACATATGGTTGCGGATGGTCAGAATTTAAGAAATTGCTTCTCGTAGTTCCTTGGCCCACAAGTAAAGATTAACATACAGACGTGGCCATTTTACAAAAGATAAGATTATTACATAAAGTGTACAAATTATAGTAAATTGCCTGGAGACTTTTTGTCAACAGTTGAATAGAATCATGCAATCCAATCAAATCTCCGTATTTGAGTTGATTGAAACTAGCTATATATACGACATGACGCTCATCTTATACTCGCTTGATTCGGCAAAAATGTTGAAATACAAATCTTCAGCATTAGTTCGTAGTTCTTTCAAGTTGAAGAATGTGTTTCCCAATCATGGTTATAGTCGGAAATAACGATTCCTGCAAACTCCTGCATAGGACTTATTGTTACTTTCCGTTCACAATGAAAATATCCATAAATGTATGGAGATTGAAGTGAGAACATCATTCGACTTTTTTCTGTACTATCGACTACCTGTTCAATATTACTTGGGATCACTGCTTCATGTTGTGTACGAAAAGATGTAGCGCGTAGGATAATTTTAACTGTTGAGTCCAAGTGAATAATATAATGCTCCAGGTTTTTCTATAGACTCATAGACGACATCAAACTGTTGTTTGAAAAGTATACCATTTTTCTATGGTGCAGTCAGTCGCTGAAATCTTTCCTCATCTCCCTACTCCCCTGGTTAAGCCAAACCATTCATTCATCATTATTAATTATTAATTTTTTATTATTAATTCACTCTTACATACAGAAAAAACCGACAGCAGTATTAAAATCGATATTCATAACTTGAGTGTAGTTCGAAGCGCGTTCCTAACGTGCCGTGGTGGGAAGCATTTACTGCAGTTGAAGAAGAGGCGAAACAAGCTGGTCTTAAGGTCAACGAGGACAACAGAAGATATTTGGTGTCGACAAAGAAACGTTCCGTCACACACCGCCTAGAAAAAAGTATCTCAAAACAGGTGGTAACGAGGTAGTAATTAAGTTTGTCTACCTCGGGGCAAACGTTAACTCCACAAACGACATCGCAGTGAAGATCCGACGTAGAAACTTTTTTGGCAACTGACGCTCCTTCGGTCTGTAGAAACAACTGTGATCAACCTCCTGACTCGAAGGACAAAAATCATGCTCTACAAAACCCTTATCCTGCCAGTCCTGCTTTGTGGAGCCGAAAGCTGGACTCTAAGCAAAACTGCAGAGCTGATTCTTGGTGCTTTCGTCGGATATTTGCTCCCAACCGGAAACTCTACGAGCTTTACACGGATGGGGATGTAGTCCGGAAGGCAAACATTTGTCGACTACACTGGTTCAGCCACATCGAGCGCATGGACACCAACGCTCTAGCTAAGTCTTCAAATCTGAGCCTCTGGTTGCAGAAGGAGAGGAAGACCGAACAGCTCGGTCTTGATGACTGTAAGCATCGTGCCCAAGAGCTTCAGCGATGGAAGGCAGCAGTTGCTCGGTATGGGACGGTTCATGGGTCGCCGGTGTAAACAGAAGAGGAAGGAGTAACGGAAATGAAAGTTTTGTTGTGTTGCATGCGATTAACAAGTCCGTACTATAAATGGGTTACTAAGTGACATCAACGAATTCACAGATTCGTGGAAGATTTTCGTCAAAAATCGTCAGTTTAATCGATTTTCAACGCGGATGCAATTGTGTGGGGAATCATTTGGTAACTGGATGGTACAGCCACACTTACAGTTAATGGTGATCGATATAGAGTTAGTACGGCCCAACAATTGGACGTGGAAGACACTGTTAATGACTCTAATACAGTATGATGAACTGCGATGAGAATACTCTTATTGAATCAAGAGATGACGCTAAAGAAAACCCATTTTCTAATACTTCTCGCAAAAGGTATAAAATTATTGCAAATTGTTCTTGCAAACAGTTTAAAGCAACTTGAACTTTTTGATAAAATATGTAGAACAAATAAGCTAGCGATTGTAGCAAATATGCTTATAACATTACACATAGTTACACATTTTTGCAGAGGATTATATCGGCTGTTCGGAAATTCGCAAAAAGCTGGTATTGGCTATGTATTTAGGATGAAACATCCTCAATAAACGAGTATTTTGAATGTACTGTGAAAAGGCAGCAGTAGTATTATGAATGAAATGAGTTTTCACAGAACTTGAGCTTTTATCCGAACAGCGGATAAAAATGCTCTCGAAGAAAAAGAGAACCATCAGAAATCTTGAAAGAGAATTCATCTTCTCTTTCGATTAAATATACCTTACACATATTTTCGATAAGGACGATATTTCTTTTCGTGGACATCCATGCGAACAATTTCTCGTGGTTTGCCGGTAATCTGTGGATGCTGATGCTGTGTACCACTAGTCAACAACAGTCGAAGTTGTGCATCCAACGGTTAGATACGTGATGCTCCGTCGTACCGTGTGAGATTTAGAGATAGTCGCGAGTTTCGGTGATTTTCTGTGGTGTTTCAAAAAAGTATTTACATCGAAATGGGATTTAACTGAAGAGTATTGTATTCGCAGTGAAGTACTATCTGCATTCGATATGAACGGGATGTGATGTGTTTTGCTGCTTTCAATATTTCGTATACACAAAATCATGTACATACACATGTACCTATAAACTTTATAAGCCCTTCTTGATAGGATTTTGAAATAAAGTTTTTTGAAAATTAATCACGCGGGGATTGTACTTGAGAACGTTTTTTTTCTTAACTAAAAGTTAGAATATCGGCGGGCAATATCAGGTTGCGACGGCAAGATAAGCGAACAAAGGCTTACCAACAGCTACCGGCAATTGATTTTGGCGGAATTTAACACGTTTCTTGTGTTATTTTTATTACTATTTTCCTGTTCAACAAGGAGAAAGTTTTGCCAAGGATAGGATTAAGCAAAGGAAGAAGAGCCTTAAAATCCATTTGCTCACACCTTTGTGAGATTTTCGCGCCGCATTTGTTTTGGAATAAAACGGCAATCCTCGAATTGACTGGATTAGTTGGTTGTGAATAAATTTGAAACTTCGCGATATATCTGTATTCGTTGAATATATGTATGTGCGTACGTGAATGTTTTTGAATTGAATTAATCGACAATTAAAGGTAAAACACATACTCGGGATATTGTGTGTGTTTTTGCAGCCCCACGGTTATAAATAAATTCATTAAGGTGTGCTTCAAAAAGTGGAATAGTGCGTGAGTGTAATCGTATGAGTTTGTGGTTCGTTACGTTGTGCAGTTACCGTTAAATCAGATAAATTTATTTTGATTACGCATACAATGTTTAATTCCTGTGGGGTCGTAAGTTTGAGCGAGTTAGCAGAACTTTGATGAGTTCCATATCACGGGGGATTATTACATTCAAATCAGGACTAAAGGGATTATCGACGTTGGTTTAAGGTAAGGATTACGAAGTTTCCTTTTTGTATTTAATCTTGTTTTTTGCTTATGCGTCACTGAAATCCAAAGTTTGACACATACTTTCTACTAGGACAGCGAGCATAAAGGAAGGAAAATATTTCATCACTTTATTATGCCTTCAGATTTCGGGATTTGTTTGCGATGCTCAAAAGAAGCTTATGCGTGTCATCACGGGATGAGACATTTTGTCAAGTCATTTATTATTTTTTTTGTTAAATAGAGGTTTTGGGATTGTGTGTGTACATTTTCGGTCGTTTTATGCTTTAAAGAATTTACTCATTCGTAATTCTGCAGAATGTGTACATATATTATAGTCTGCTGTTCACATTAAGTGTTTGACTGACGGGAAGGTTGGAATCAAACATCAGTTATATACCCACAAAGGGTTTTAGCAATTAAATTCGGAATAGCAATTTTAATTTAAGGCAGTTTTGTATGATTCCAATAAATATATTGCAAAGGAAACGATGACAGAGATTTGATTTTATATTATAAGTTGTGAATGCCTTATTAAAAAACAGGTAATGTAGATAGGTTAAAACAGTATCACTAGACATTAATATTGTGTGCTTAGAGACTTATTATTTTTCGGTTTAACTAATTTTTATTTTTTTTCGACAAATGTGACTGATTTTATAACATATATATAAAACAATATAAATTGTTTTAGATCTTGTACAATACATTAAAGTTTTCTGAAAAAGAGTCCAATTAAATATAATTGATGTTAATTCAAATCCAAATATATTTTCCCACATTTACACCCAGCACATTGTATATTTATGTACATTTACATCGTTGTACATTGAATTTTCCACGAGGTCATATTTATGAAAGCTTTGGGATTCCAAACCATGTTGACATTGTCTGCTATAGTAAGAAGTAATGGAACTTAACTCTTAGCTTTATTTTTACACTACACCCTTAATACAAGCTGCTACATTTTACCTGCTGTGATACTCAAGCATAAATAAAAGCAAGTGCACAAAATACCCAACTGACCGGTGACATATGTACGCCCTTACGAATATATATATTGAATGTATGTGTGCATCTTAATACGAAATGGTTTTATTTACTTGAGTGTGGAATTTGTGCCTTTTTCAGTACCAACTATGAAAAATGTGTATAATATGTGAAGACGTTTCGGGGGAAATTTTAACGCCTAAATGAACCTGCTCACCGGGATTTAAGTCTTATACGTGATTGATTATTTCTATCATTGCAGTTGACTTAACGATTCTTCTCACTGTTTCTTTAGAAAACATTAAAGTTGTGGTTCCTTTTAAAACATTAAACTACCTTTTTAAACCGAAAAAAATGTGTCAATTATTAAGTCTGTTACAGGCTTTACGTGCTCATAATGCACTCAAAATGAGAAGTTACTAGTGAATACAATGCAAGTGATTGCTTTGGACTACTATGTTCAATTAATCACCCAGCCTAAATATATGAAGTTTTACTTGGATCAGAGAACACATCAGGCTAATGCATGAAAATACTCATACCCTCGAATCAAGTCATGTGTAAATTAATATTGCGAAAATACACAAGAGTTGAAATGAATTCAGTTTAGACACCCTAGGCACCCTTTTTGCTATCTTTGCCAATAGCTCATCATATAGTGTGTGGGTTGTACATATTGGGGTACATCCCGCAAGTCGGTACGGAGGACTATATAACAATAGTACTAACAGCGTAAGTGGGTGTTGAAATAAGTGCACCCACGTTTATCAACAAATACAATGTCTTAGTAGAGAAATTAAACACAGAGCCTGGAGTTCTTACGTCATTGACTGTTCAAATATTCTGACTTGAGGTTGTCTGTGGACATGCTTTCACTTACGTATTAAGATATTTTTATATGCTCGGGCTCCGTCTTAATTTTCAAAGAAAATACATTTTTCTCATTTATTTAACTGTATTTATGAAAGTCGTTCTTCAATAATAGCAATTTGCTTTACTTCTGTCTGGGTTAATGGCAGCAGAAATTTAGGATTTAATTTCGATTTGTGGTTGTAGCGTCCAATGTCTAAGGTCGGTTGAGTAAAACATGCATAACCTGTGCAACTATTCCTTAAATTCGGAATATCTTCGACGCCAAGCCTCTGTAGGAGCTCGTCAAACAATCAGTTGTTATTTTATAATGCTTTTGTGCCTTTTTGTTTGTTATCATATGCAAATCATATGAACAAATAATTGAAAATAATTCAGCTCCTGGTCGAATTTTTGATGACTCCGTTCAATGTTGATGTCCAATGCGGGTCTCGACATCATCCAAAGTTAGTGTAGTCTTATAAAGATCGAATTAAGTTACACTATAGCGTCAGCCAACTGCTGAATGTTCGCCTTGAGATTAACCTATCTACTCACATATAAGATGTTTTCGAAATCTTGCCATAAACAGTTACTCATTTCAATCAAAATATGTTGATGTCTTCATGCCATTGACCGCAACATAGATTCAATCCTTGTGAAAGTAATTTGAAAATTGATGCTTCTTTAAGCACTTATGTATTGTTTTCCCTCCAAATGATCTCTTCCTGAAGAATAAAAATCTGTCACAACAACCTTAGACAGTTGCATGCCCAATCCTTCCGTAAAATAAGTCGGGTTTTACAATGACGATGACCATTTGAAGCACCGCTTATCGCACACATTTATTTTTCGTTAATACTAACCGCAATTTGATAGACCACGATCCAAAAGAGTGTACTCATACTCAAAGCCTTTCACGGTGTGACGAATTTCCTGCGCACTGAAGCCATGAAGGCAATTGACCTCACAACGAAATTGACGTTGCATATTTTCAAATGAATTTGAATTTCGATATGTTTACTGATTCCGCACGTTTATCAAGTGCGAAGCAATACTCAGTGAAGTGCAAAATCCTGCTCAATATTTTGTCAGAATGTCATTGGTAACCGCTACTAAAACATGTGCATTGGAAAAAATAAAAAAAAATATCATTGCTATCTGTTCACGCTTTACATTTTATGTGTTTTATATATTATACTCGGAACGTGTCATGACCTATGGCAGTTTAATGGGTTAATACTTTTAGCCGCTTCCCCCTTTCAGTGGTTTACAATTATATTGCTATTTGCCTAAGAGTTAATTTGTACAAAATGTTCGGTATTCAATCTATAGCTCTATTTTTCGTACTTACTCATGACATGAAAAAACCATTTACGGCTTAAGTGTATAAAGTTATAAACAATTTTTCAATTAATTTGTTTTCCTTTGTTCATATTGCAGGAATAAATTGTATCGTATTTGTTTCATAACTCTCCTTACTTTCTTTCACATTTTTCTGAAATAAAACTGATTCTGTCCCTTCGTTGCAAAAAGCCCGCGTTTACTTGAACATTACCAGCAGTGCATATTTCTTTTCTACTTTGTGCTTGCTATTATTTTGTAGAGAATAAATCATCGAACAGGACCCTGTAATTAGTAACGAGTAGAAAAAAAATTTTGCTACGGTTTCCATCGTTTCCAACTTATTTTTGTATGTTCTTTGGAACACTTAAACCTTGTTGTGCATTGAAATATCGAAAGGAAAAATCATGACTGCACACAATACAGAAAAGAAAAATCTTGATTGCTCAGCTTCAATTGATACTTTTATATGGTGTTTTTGTAATCGTGTAGTAGAATTTGTTGCAATTTAGTATTGAAAATAGTTAATTATATCCTCGAAACCCTTGTTTGAAAACTAGAATCACATTTTATGCCTATTGGGAGCAATGGACTTTGTGTTATATACTTGCACATATAGACATAAATTGCGAAATTCAATTCCACTTGTAACAGATTCATAAGCGTTTTAATTCTAAGCGACGGTTTGTTGCAGTCGTTGTTCTTTACAGGCTGGTGATTTAACCGTATGGGTGTTTTCAAAGGATCCTTGTTCTGGATCAATTCGTGTAGGTACCGGGTGTTATTGTTCTTACTCGCAAACCGCGCTTTTGCTCTTTCATCCCTTATGACGAAGTTTGTGGAACTTTTCATGACATTATACTTTCAAACTATTGTACGCAGCTCGACAGAGGCGGTGTAGCATGTCTGAAAAGTTGTTCTTTTCGTACCTCTCGAATCAGATTCGGAACTGAAAACTTTACTTGTACGTTTAAGGTATTGGTGAAGTGTTGTTTCAACTACATGGTTTTGGAAAGGAGTTTCGAGAGCGTTACGGCAGACTTTGAAAATGCATTTCCTGTTTTGGCATGTGTTCTTGTATTCACGTGCAAACACACTCTCTCGTTCACCCTAATTTCGATATAAATGCAGAAGAGGAAGGAATTATCGTATTCTGTAGAGCGAATCGAAGTCTGTTTGTAATTTTGTTTGCCATAGGGGCTCGGCACTAGGAGCAATTTTATATTCTGATGTAAAATGTAAATGTATAGTCGATCTACCGTGGTTGTTCTGATGTATAAGGTCTGATCACTGTAAGTTTTTGATGCTCACTTATATGCAAATTGGGAATGAAATCCGATTGTGGTGTTATGTATCATCAAATACCTCTTCTGGGTACTACATTCTATGAATGGTAATTAATTGCACTACCAGTTCCTAGTATCACAAGTTTTCCACGAATAAATTCACGGTACCATCTAATCAAATTGATGGCGACAGCTTGTCGATATAATTGGTTGTAAATGATGACCGCATATTCCTGGCTAATTGAAACATCCACGGAATGATAGTGTATCAGTTAAGAGGTTGAATTCCTAAAATATTACACAAGGTAACACAGCTGTGATGTATTGCAACCCAGTAATTAATTGTTCTACATAATTACGAATCATGTTATTACAGTTTTGTTAGTACTTCTGAAATTAATGTTTTATATTAAGTGCACGTGAAATATAAACCGAATTGTAATTATTGCCACTCTCCCTGAAGTCTGTGAAGTTAAATTCCAGATAAGACTGTCTACGTTTCAAAATGTGTATTTTTCTTCCAACTCTGCTCCACTCAGTATCTGGCATAAAATGTACTATGAGTAATCTACAACGAAGACGCACTTCTAAATGCAAGATCGTTAACCATTTGAACTTATTCATCAAAAGAAGAGCAATATAATTACAACTGGTAGCAGTCACACTGACCTTGTATAGGAAAATATCCTTCCAGACAATTCATGGGGGCAAGTATGTACACACATTCGTACTTACATTTATTTATGCAAGTCGTATCGTTGTAATTTCATAAAGTACATGAGGATATCCACACGTAGTCCTTCAGGGCTTTAGGTGTTGCTTTTTGTGCATACTCAACATTTCGTAATTTGCGCACGAAAATGCAGATTGCTGTCACATATTTTATGAATGATTGTAGGCTTTGAATTTAAACCACATAATAAAATGGAATATCGACAAGATTTTCCGAGCGAGGATAAATTCTTTTTTGTAGAAAAGCTTCAATTTTGAATAATATATCACTTGGTTAGACATATTTGACATGTTGCCGTTTTTTTTTTTATTGTTTTGTACCTCACTCACTGAGATCGTAATCTTAACTAGTTTCAATAAATACTGTAATATTGGGGACGCTCCAGCCGGTAAAAGGTCTGGTTTCTCAGCAACCACTCGTAATGTGCATACTATTGTTCTTCCCTTCACGAGTGGAAGGCACCTACACTTTTATGCCGACTCAGAACGGTGTAATTTGAGTAGCTTTATTTTAGGTTTGAAAAGTCGTTCAGCATTGTTAGTGACTCGACAGAGATGAGCCCGTAAATAGTATTTTATCATATCACACGTAGGTCCAACTGCGTAGTTCTGGACTCATATACCCACAACGCTACGACATGAATAGAAGAATACGGTTGCTTTTAAATTTAGATTTCAATAGCATCAAAACTCAATAAGATTTTATATCATATTTATATTAAGGGGGTCAATCGACCCATCAATCAATGTGTGAATAATTTCTAAATGCCATCGAATTGGCACCTTTCACTATGTGAAAACTATTTGTATGTATGTATATAGATAGTATCTATTAAAAAATAAATGGGAAAATTTCGTATATGTAAGTTTTAAATAGAAGCAATTTAGTGTTTTCAGGCGATGTGACATATTCCCAAACCAGCTCCCGTGGATTATGTTTGTCACATGGTTACAATTTCATTTTCATGTTTCATGCTATTGCAATGGAGGATACTTGGCTTGATGGAATTGTATCGCAAGATGTTTTCCGTAGTTCAACTCTATGAGATAAGACGAACTTATATTTTTGATAATTGTAGCGTCCATCATTTTTAGTACCATTTTCTTTTGAATCACATGTCTCTCATTATGATTAATGTCATTAACATTGTAAACGTCGTCCAACAAAATGATAACTTACCCATATCATATATTACTGGGGTAGATGTAAGCACTTTCTTATGAATCAAAGTGCAATTAATCTCCATTAGTAAAATCTCAAAAAAAAAAAACATTAATCCAGTTTACATCTTACCGCTTGAACCTAGACTCCAGGATGCTTGGCATATGTAATGCTTTAATTATTCTCGATAGGACGAAAGAACATGAGGAAGACACAGTGAGTTGAGAATATTAGAATGGATAGTCATAAGGTCAACCGAAAGGATAAGACAATACTGTATGGCAATTACTGGACAATTACTTTGACAGATAAATGGATTGCAACCCTATCAAAATTAATCCAACATAACGCACGTGCAATATTTTGTTTTTTAATTACCTTGGAATCCCTTCAATTTTACGACCTAAAGTAGAAGCAGCACAAGCTTAAGGATTAAAATTTCACGATACATATTACATATATGAAACATAAAGTTTTCGGTATACCTTCAAGGGTCGATACCATTTCTGTAAACTTTTGGGATCCTGATTCGTTTATTTAATATTTAATAAATTCGGATATCAAGGAGGAGAGAAATTGGCGGAGGATATTTGCATTTCCTTGCGTCTTACGGTATGAAATTTATCCAGCATGCTGTTCACAGCGTATGAGCAAAAATTTGAAGAAAAATTAATAAATTCAAAAATGATGTCCGAACTGATCGCTTTTGATTCGAAACACAAAATCATCGCATTACACAATCAAAACAAATTTTTTCTATCATTTCAAATATGAGAATTGATGAGTAATGCACATGGGCTACAACTAGGTAATCAAAAAAATGTGTGTATAAAAAAGGGAAGAATGCCACGCAAGCCACCAATGAAATTTGTCAAGTTTACAGAGACGAAGCTGTATCAGTTCGTCTAGCACAACAATTGTTCGCTAGATTCCGTTCTAGAAAATTTCGATGTGAAAGATGCACCTCGATCTAGTCGAACTATCGTTGAAAAAGTCGATGAAATTATGAAAAAGATTGACTAGGTCAGTCACATAAGCAGTCATGACATCGCCAAGGAACTAAACATTTATCATCTAACAATTTTGAACCACTTAAAAAAGCCTGGCTACAAAAAGAATCTATATCACACCGAAGGAACTAAAAATTCACCATCAAACGGTTTAGAACCATGGATCAAATACGAAAATAATGTGCAACAAAGATCATGGTGCAAGCGTCGATCAAGAGCTTGGCTGCGATGTTTTGATGCATCCACTATATAACCCCGATATTGCACCATCGGACTACCGTTTGTTTCGGTCAATGCAGAACTCCTTTAATGGAATAAAGTTGGCTTCAAGAGAAGCCTTTGAAAATTACTTGTCGCAGTTTTTCGTCGAGAAACAATAAAAGTTTTACACTGATGGAATAATGACAAAAGGTGGTCGACCAAAATGATACATATTTGGTTTAATAAATTTAATAAAGTTTATTATAGATATACAAAAAATGAGTTGAAGTTTGATTAGAAGCCCGAAAGGACTTTTTGACTACCCTTTATTTTAGCACAACTCGTAATAGTTTTTTTATTTATTGTTTGTGTTTTAATGTAGAATACCAACGTTTTTTTGTGGTTTTACTTTTAAAAGTTCCTTTCTTGTAATCGGCTTCTTTTCCTCCCATTCAAACCTCTACGCGACTCAGCTGCCATGCCGATAATCAAAATTGCCGATACAATCCTGAAGTGTTCCACTAAGAATCGATGCGTCCACAAATATTGATGGTTTCGCACGGAGGTAATTGCCGTCAGTGGTACCAAATCTAGAGTTTTCAAGAAAACAGCGCTTTGTGCCATACAAGCGATTCATATCAACCCTGGTTCTTATATGCTCACCACCCATTTGTGAAACTTTAAATTATTTCAATATAATAACTCATAGTTGTGTGTTATTGACTGCCATGTGCATAAGTGAAATGGATTGGAAATATTTCATTTTCAAAGCAATTAACTTGTCATGTTTTAAAAATACGACCCGTTTTTCCCGTATGTGTTACGCTTTTTGTTATGCCCTCATCCTATGCAGGTGCTGTCTTAAGTACCACTTTATATGTACTCTGTTGCTGGAATAAGTTTTGACTTCTAGCTGGGTTCTGAGCAAAATGTCTTGAACGGGTGCATTGTGAAGTTGAAATGTCGTGTAAAACCGAGACACAACCTTGCTCATGACTGCAGCAGGAATTGGTAATGGTAAGGGACAAGCCGGATGAAAGATATATTTTTGAAATCAGTGATGCATTTAAGAGTACGCTTGGTGTTGTCTGCATAGGGTTTTCTTTTAGAAGTTTTTGATGACAAAATAAACGCTATTTCATACTGTTGTAATGTGATGTTTTTTTCGATTTCTTAATAGTAAAAAGTTCTATTTCTATACTTTCGTATAATAATATTGCCTTATCTAAGAATGATTTGTCCACAAATCCTCAAAAGTCGACAGAAAGGAAAATGCTATTCAACCCGAAAATGTGTGCCATGCGTTCATTGTACACATCCATTATCGAGTTCAATATTGACGGACACTACGTTGATTTAACTGTCGTGAACTTCTTCACGTTGGCTGAAAAAATAAGTGCTGACGCGGGGATTCAAACAAAAACTTTCAGCATATTGACAGCCATAAGTTCACGTTACATATCTAGCCAATTCATTTATGAAGGTGTGTTTTATTTTTGTTCATTGAAATAAATGAGCCCACACACAGCTCTATAAAGCCATATTTGGATGCAGCGCTACGTGTTGTGGCTCTCTCATGTTCTCGTTCAGCAATATAATAGTATTTGAGTAAAAAGCACTATATATATAAAATGAAAATGTATGTTATTCGCAGAAACTTATTTTATATATAATTTTGAATATCAGCGAATAACAGAGTACATACGGAATCTCTCGGATGAGGAAGACATACATATTTATATTGCTGCCTTTAGGAACAGAGCACATATTTTTGACTTAATTGGGGACTTTTGTCAAGGACTTCAACATACAAACGTATGTTGGATGGAGTTTATTAAGACTTGTGTATATATAACTATTATGTGCGTTGACAATTAATAACTTATCATCATATTGACAGTAAAATCGAAATTGTATTTTTGAATAGCAAAAAATCAATTTGAGAAACTGAATTATCAGTGATTCATAATTCGTCTATTTTAAGCGTAATTAGAAAAGTTTTGAGATTTTTCTAATGAGCACGGGCGTATGTGCAGAAAAAAAAAATATCCATGAAAAGAATCTTCTCTTTACGACGGAATCATTTCCATTTCATTTCCCGGGAGCAGAGAAATTAAGAACGCAAGGTATATAAGCTAATCCTTGATTGAAATTATTTACTTAACAAGGTCCGCAGACTATCCGTTTGTGCGAACAGCTTTTGCTGTGGGTCATGTCTATGTATGGTTTACCTAGGTTGCAAACATTTGACTGTATTTAACAATGACCCAGGGACGTGCATATAAAGGGGCATAAAGGCATCGTCGTTTGAAACTGTCGTTTCGTTAAATTGCATTCGTTGTTACCTTGAGCAAATAATCATAAAGAACTGTATAAACAAATTGTTGTCTAATTACTTATTATTTATGTCCTTAACTACTGTTATTTCCTTGTAAAACAGAAAGTGTAAAAACCACCTTCAGTGTTACATCCAAGCACTGTTGGGACATTTGTTGTTTACCTACGTAGAAATAAATGCATGCCAATATAATCCCACAAAATCCTTCAGATTCAGTGTTGTATGGCTTTTTCCTCTGTTTAGTTTATAAACGTAATTCTATAAACATTTTTTTCTTAAAAATATACAAGCAAAAACAAAGGGGAACAAAGCTCAAGGAAACATAAATCACAAACCAATGACCAAGACCAAAAAAGTATCCGTTTAAGCACTGTCTGAGCGATCCACGCCCCAGTGTCAACGTTCATTGCATTTCAGCTGTCACTCAAAAGTAAAGGGCGTTCTGTTTGTCGATGTACATTGTACAACCCACTTTCGGTCGGTCTGCAACCCCGTAGCTTAACAGTCAATAAAATGACTCGAACGACAGTTTTACGAGACCGTTTTCGGAAGGAAATGAGAGTTACTTTAATGTTGACTTTCATCCCCATCCGTTTTATCAGAAGAGACGCCATCAGTAGTCCACCGAGTAAAATTCATAACGTATACCAGGTTCGAATTATGGCTAAATTGCCGGGAAAAAAGGGAAAACTCACAGCGAGAGTGAAAATAGTAAATTTTTGTTCATTCTCCCGCTGATGACATAAATGCAGCATAAAATAGTTCATGTGGTTAACATTGTAATTTTATTCAATCTGACTAAAACGACGATGAAATTGAAGGAGGTAATCATTAAGCGAATCTGCAATATGCAATGTTAAGCTTTGCTATCCTTCATCATGAACATGCTTTTAAAATGGCATAAAAACTGATCTTATGGATAAATTAGTCATCAAGTTGGTACTAGCATTGGTATAAAGAGACAAAATGCAAAGAAATATCACGGCGGAATGAAATGACCTGTTCCTTGTCAATCAATCACCATTCATTCTGTTACTGATTTCATACAAATTATTGCAATCAAATTTACGATGTGCTTCCTTACGAAATTACTCCGTCGCGGTCCAATGGATATCTTTCTACTTCAGAAATGATGGCTGTTACTTACAGCTTGGGAATACACCTATAGTGCTCGGATCTACAATGGTGCAGAACAAATTATTCCATCAAGCAACATGAAAAATGTGCGGACTATTGAAACCCCCTCGATACAGTAAGCCTCTAATCAATCGTACTGACGAAATGACTTCGCATAATGCCCGACAATTCATTGTGGTAAACCTTTGCAATCACTTACAGACCAAAAATCTCATTTGAAAGTAAGAAACAAAATATAATATTTACCCCAAAATTAAATACCAGACCCTAATTAATGGCGTTGAAGAAAATTATTAAGAACAAAAAAGGACAGTATGAAAAATTATCTCTTTTTGCTTAAAGAAAAGTTCCTTTTTCGACAGTTGAGTGGATTCGGGCGTATTTTGAAGTTTTTGTTCGTTTTGGACTCTAAGGGGTTTATCGATTGTCCCGTACACTCTACTCCAAAATCCATAATGAATGCTTTTAGTGAACTTTCAAACAGCCTCATAAGTAAGTCCCAAATGAAACGAAAAGGTCAAGAATTGAATGAAGTTTTAATGATAATAGCGTACATGTTCCTGAAAATTCGGTAGTTATATGGTTTGCCAAAGTTTCATAGGAAGTTTGAATAGAGTAGATTACAAAATGAATGTGCCTTCCATTAAATTTACTTTTATAGGGGTACGGTTATATCCTTTTACCTCAATATATATAGTTCACTTTCCCATGTACTGCACAAACTCTATTTTCTTTTATGATTGTTATACATGCTTGTTACGCATCATATACATAATAAATAGGCAAAGTAATTCCCCCTAAAAATTCTTCTCATTTCAAAATTTCTTAAATCGTAATCGGCTTGCATGACAATAGTCGGTTAGCATTTAGCAGTCGTAGAGGATTATAATTAAGAGAAGTAAAGAGACGTATAGAGAAGAAAGCGCCAAAAAAAAATAAATAGACAGAACCACGCGGTCTGTACGAAGCATCATTTAGGTTGGCTGGCAGCTTTCTGGTACTTAAATTCTATCACAAGTATATCTTGAAAAGAATATGCTGTTCTAAATGTAAACTTAAAAATATGCAAAATTGGTGAGATAATTCTGAGAATAATGACATCGTCGTGATCTATGAATTCCCATTTTTAAACAATCCTAAATTAGTGCATTAGTGAACAATCTCTTTTACTAAATCTTAAAATCGTCAGTGGATTGTCAAATGCAGTGGCGTATGCTATTCTTTCAATGGCTTGAAGTGAACTACTTATACTCCACCATCTCGCACACAACTTCTACGCAAATAACGTATCTGAATCTACCAAAGCGAGGAAAAAAGAATTGATGCACATACATATTAATATTCACTATCAACGCAGACTACAGGTCTATTCTGATGGGAGCATCTTTTCCTATCTCAATGTTGTGAAACAAAAGCCTGTACAATTCATCTAGAACGAATGAAAGAAAAAGGAAGGGAGAACTGGATACGTATGTATTTTGATTTTATTTACTTAATTACAAACACCTCTCAAAAGCAATCAATAAGGTCTTAAGAATAGCAACATATTGAACTACAGCTTAACTTAATCAATACACATTTCTCAAAGGTATTGGTAGGATGTGTAGTTTCAGCGGATTCTATAAAGTCTTTGTGTTCACTACGCTTTTATCAGCATCCAAAAAGTCAAGCAAGTCAATGCAACCTTGAAGAATTTATATCAACTACTTCAATGACGCAACGTATATTTTCGTATCATTTTATGTTCAAGCACAGTAAAAAATCAAAGCAGAGCGAGGGGTGTATGTCAAATATCAGATAGTATGGTTCAACAAGTGTCTCTAATTTTTTCCTACTAGGCTCACCCGTCGTCGAAACTCGACTATTATCCATGTCCATGCCCTGTACATGTCCGAGCCCTTCTTAGGCGTTGAATCCGTAGACGCCTGGTTAGACTCATGTCGCTGTACAGTCCCTACAGTTCGTGGTTGGGTTTTTTCCAGAAACCTTTAAAGCAAACTGGACCAAAGATTGAACACAGAACATTTCTCTCGAAAAGATCAAGTGCGTCTTCATCCGCTCTTGTAACAGTTCAAACTTCCGCGCCATTCAGCAGGACAGGGATGATCAGGGTCTTATATAATTTTAGAGTTATAATGTAAATATAGAGTTATTCTGCTTGTAATCTCGGTATTAATGTTGTTCGTACTATTAACTTGCGAGCCAAGGTAGATGAAGTCCTTTACCACTTCGAAATTGTAGCTGCCTATGGTGACATTCTGACCGAGACCGTAGATGTTTTGTGTTCTTTCTTGATTACAGAATATACGTCTTTTCACCCCAAAATAATATCTTAAAATTTAATATTAAAATTATTTATAATTAAAATTATATTATAAGCTACAAATACAGATAAATTCGTTGAGTAGATCGTTGCATAACCATAGGACGAAAATGAGCCGTACGTATTTATATACTATATAGATCATTCAACGCGCAAAACCCACTGCACCACGGCACTGTGCTAGCAATTTAATTAGTGAATCGTCGTCCTTACCCTACAATGTTAATATTTTGTATTATTAAATTCTCATCTAATAGCATTTTCCACACAGGGTGAGGATACGAATTCTATTTTATGGAAATGGTAAGTTTTGTTTGTGGTAAAATTAGAAATTCCATTACAGGCTGTGGCGTTGTGCCTCGCCCCAACGCAATTGAACCTATACGTCTAAGTTCGATCCTTGGTCTGTACCACAAAAATAGTGCATTGCACCTATAATGTTGTGTCTGTTTGTGTAATGAAATGGAGTGAGTTGTCTGTAAGGTGTGATGTGTCTATCACGCCCGTATCTCCACATCACCTACATTTACCATCCACTCTTAACGTGAGAACTATGCAAAATGATTGAAAGAAAATTTAAGAAAACGCCTTTGAAAGTTAATCCTCGAAGTTTGACTGTAGCTAATATTATTTTATTTTATTTATATTGGTAATAAATATAATACATGCATCCAAATATGATACTAGCATTAATAAATTAAGAACATCAGAGTTGTATCGTACTCCAAGCACATTGTCAAAGTGTCTTACATTTAATTTAGCAGAATTCGCTAACTAAATTGCAAATTTTGTTCCAGTTCCCTTTGTTATAGGAAGTCAATACACACAGCCTAAGGAGTAGGAACACAAAACAAAAGTCTGTTATATCGAGTAAAAATATATGTATATACCATACATGCGAGCACGTTTTACATTCAAATCCTGATTCAAATATGTCGTGAAAATGAAAACGAGAACGTCTATTAAATGTATCCGTCATCACAACAAATATGAAAACTTTTTCTGGTCGTAAAGTGTTCTTACACAGACTACGGTCAAGTAGTTCATTTGAAATGGGGATCGTTGACACAACGCACATATTTTATTGGCCACTTTGCCGTTGACCTAAATCGCTTTTTCAAGTGGTTTGTGTCAGCATTTATTGTCCATACGTATGTTTGTATACATCGCCTAATCACTTAAACTGTGAAAAGGGATATGTTTGTTAACCACTTTTGTATTTGTACGGATTGGTTTTTTGCTGTTCAAAGTAAAACACATGCGATGTATTGTGTATTCTAGCTCGCACTCTGAAGCCACTTCATTTCAAGAGTTGCGACAAAGAATTCGAACAAGCCCTCTCCGCTTAAAGCTTTCGCTCAATCGCCTTAAATCTTTTGATGTTTAAAGGATTTCTATTGAATCTCAATACGGATTCGGTTAACCCAGCAGATTTTGTAAAAAAATATTTCTGCTTGCAATTTTAATGTAATTGAAGGCAATGAATGAAGTTGACGATAGAAATGTTAAAATGTTTTTTTAAGATATTGTGTTTTACCATTTTTCTAGTCCCCCTAAAATGGCTTTAATTAGGTTTCAATTGGATTAAGTATTTAATTTCCCGTCGTTGCGGTACCCAATTATATATGGATACCATTAAGTAATTAACTTGGAGTAGAAAGTCAGACATGTGATTGACATAATAAGACTTACGAAATGGATGTTCTTAATGTGATCGAGTTTCCTTAAGGAATTCTACGATGGCAGTAATTGCTTGGTTACAATTGTGTGGGGTACATTCCCAAGGCGAAATAAGGTGTTTGTGAGCAAGAAATGGTCTTCATGTCAAAGTGAACGTATATCATAAATTATACTATATTCTTTTTAAGTAAAGAAAACGTTTATCTAATGTTTTTATCATAGCATTCATTAATGAAAACTAAGAATCGTCTTCAATTACAGTTTTGCGCTCCAGCAAGGGTTGATTGTCCCTCGGCCTGTAATAAAATGTATATTTAATTCAGGCAATTAGTTAAATGCATTTAATTAAACACCTGCGGTAAATTTGGCAGCAGAGTGTTTATGACACCGTCATTAGCAGTTTATAAGAGGACGACGTGCGTAGCTATCAGCAGTCACCAGGGGCGTTCAGTATATCATAACATGTGTTAATGTTTTATGTATTAAACATACATCTAAGTCCAAACGCACCCTTATGTTGCCACTTGAACAAATTATGAGAAGAATAAACACACATACACAATGCAATCCAATTAAGACAAGAAACCTAACAAGCGCTTTTACGTTTTAAAGTCGTAAAATTTTAAGAACATAAGTCTGATTGGATTAATTTAAATGCGATCAAGGACATTTAGATGATACTAATTAATAAAATAATATGTAAGCATTATTTTCATGTGAAGTTACTTGTTAAACAAACGTTTGCTTATTCATAATTTCCACAGGTCATCTTGCAGTAAAATATACTTTTACTGCCTACTTTATTTGTGATAAAAATAAACAATAACTTGTGCTTCGAATGGAATGGGTACTATATTGCATTGGGAACAAAATGTCCTCAGCGTTATTGGGTAATATTTCCTTTCTTGTCATGGGTTAGAAATGTGTCCTTTTAAATTCTTAACGTCATCAATTCACGCCCCGCCAACTTGTCATTTGCATTTTTCATTCGAACACGTACGAATATGGGTACACAGGTTCAATGTGTCTCGAGAAGCACTTAATGTGATTAAATTTCCTTTTGGGTCAAAGGAGGCGTATGAGCGACATTTTTATAAATATGTTAATTCAACCGCCAATACTCCTTTTTGATGTTGTTAAGATTGCAATATATTTAAAACCAACGATAAAGAGGCTTTCAACATATTTTCTTGTCGAAACAAAAGCAAGCGTCAGATTTCAGGCGTGAATCTACCATATTTAATAACAACAGAATATGCTGGATCATCTTCTTGTCTGTAGTGTTTAAATATGAAAACTTTCAGTAAACGCTTTTAAAGGATACTTTTATCTTGAGTGGTGGCCGGTGACGTTGTGGGGATGTGATCGACAACGAAGGTTCGATTCCTGCTTTGTGCGACAAACTTTTTTTTCACGGCCTCTCCTCTTTCGAGGCACTAACAATGCTCAAAGAGTATTTCCTGTCTGAAAAACGCTTCTTTACCGTGCGGAGAAGGCATAAAAGGTCCCATCCACTCGTGAGATCACAATAGCATGCAACAACACAACACGAATCGTTGGGCTGTAGCGCTGTTCATATTATATTATTATATTATTTATTTTGAGTATATTTTTGGAGAAACTTAAAAATGTAATACAGCGGCTGCCACTGCTTTTATTTAGACATTTTAAGTTCGTATTTCCAAGATAATTTACATAGTTTAAATATAATTTAGGACGCGTTTTTACGATGAACTAGCTGCAAAGTGTTGGCAATAGATTTACTCCAATGCTTGATACACTTGTTGAGTAAGCATGTACTGCTTTCCATTTTAGTTTTGCAATCATCTAGGTCGCCATATAATGGATGAATAATCGCTGTTTCAAAATTATCCACGCTCAATTGTTAATTTTTATAAAGAACTTTGTCATTATTTTGTTTTAAGCTCCAGATGTAGTTGTTTGCACAACCTATGTAGGGGCGGTTATGTCGAGTTATTTTCCATTGGTCCATCGTTAAGGTAAAATTTGTAGATGTTATGTCCTGATTGAGAATGGTAAATTCCTTGACTACCCCAAGTTTGTAGCTGCAAGCTTTTAAGTGCTGACCCTTTTGATGAGTTGCTAAAAGCTTTTTTAAAAGGTTGGAAACAAAATTCAACTGGTTTATGAGGACATTACCCAATATGTTTTCTTGTCAATATGATTAAATCAATGCTGTAATGGCCTAAGCAAATATCAGCAGTCTTTCCGTTTTACGTAAATATTACTCCGTAAAGTACTGACCAAAAGATAGTGAGAAAAGTATTGTATAATTATCACAAATAAAGAATATATTTCTTACTTAATTCTGTTTGCTATTTTTTTTATCAAACTCTTATTTATAAATGTGTTGTAAATATGAAGTTGACAAAAAAAAATCAGTGCCACTTTACATTTCGTTACCTGTAACCACGGGTGTAATGAATATATTAAAATCCCACATGTAAACCCCGTGTATGAAATCGTTTGTTTGACATTTTACTTAGAAGAGACCACTCCGTCCCTTCTGTCCTTTCCACATTTATTGCTTCACAATTGCACTTAGTGGACGTTGTCTGCTACGTGTTGACATGGCAGTAAACGTGATTTTCCTGCGAAATTGCTGAGAGAACGGAAATTAGAGACAAAAACAGAATTCAGCTATTACATTTTACGCCAAATAGTTGCAGTTAAATGTAATTTCCTTGTAAATTTGTCCATTTCCCTTTATGTGGGATGGAAGAATGGACAATCAGAATACGAAATTGAGACTGGGAATATCTGCCACGGCTTAAATTTCAGTCAATGTTAGATTTGTATGATCAGTTCGCTGCATCCTAATATTAAAGCAAATCAATTGCATCTAACAGACATATGGTATGTACATACACGAATATAATATATAATATGTAACAAAATCAAATCTACAGAATGTAGCCCCACTCATCTCAGTTCAGGGTCTAGGGCCAACAGAAAATACAGCCCTTCTACAAAAAAGCCAAAAGCCTGGCTAAAAGCTTTAGAAAAACTACGCCGGCTCCTTGAAATTGCGACGGTATTCGATCCACAGAGAATAGTAGATGTGTTTAAGCAGCACTTGCAACAGCTGCTTAGCGGGTCTGACCAGGAGAGAGTGATAGGGAACTAGGAAATCTCAACTCCAGTCGACGAAGTAGTTCTCCCACTTAGCTTTGAAGAATTCGGCTGAAGAACAACAAAGCCGCATGCTCAGATGGCTTACCGTCGGAGCTTTTCAAAGCTGTGGACAATGAACTGATAGGGAGCATGCACCAAATTGCCGAATTTGGACGAAAACATATGCCCGACGACTGAAATATATATGCTGTCGGGCAAGATCCGCTACATACCACCTACGCCAAAAAGTTACAAACGGCAGCTACAATTTCGATGTAGTAAATGGATTTGTCTACCTCGGGGCAAGCGTAAACTCCACGAATGACATCGTAGTGGAGGTCCGATGTAGAATCGCTCTTGGCAACCGATGCTACTTCTGTTTGTCAAAACAACTGGGCTCGAAACTTCTGACCAGAAGTACCAAAGCCATGCTCTACAAAACCCTTAGCCTGCCAGTCCTGCTCTATGGAGCCGAAAGCTTTAGTGTCCAGCTTTCGGCTTCATAGAGCAGAAAGACTACAGAGCTAATTCTTGGAGCCTTCGAAAGAAAAATTCTACGTCGGATTTATGGTCCCGTCTGCGAGGAAGAAGAATGGAGGAGAAAACACAACCGCGAACTCTACGAGCTGTACAAAGATGTGGATGAAGTACACTGGCTAGGCCACATAAAGCAAATGGGCAACAACGCTTCACCAAAGACGGTCTTCGAATCCAAAAATTCTGGTCCGAGAAGGAGGGAAACCCTACAGTTTTAATGCCGACTCTGAACGCGGAAGTTACAAAGGCTTTTTCTAGTAACTCGAAAGAGGTGGGGCGGGAAAAAAAGTTGTGTCGTATAGAAAATGATCCAACCGTCGATGTTTAAGTGTATTGGGATCGGTGTTCTTACCCACTATGCCACGGGCCATCATCCCCATTCTATTTTATACCATTCTGTTTTATACAAGACTAAATTGCAAATATCCATTGTGTTTCACACAAGACTACATTTTCAATTTCCGTTGAATCAAAAGCAATCTGGGAATAAAATTGTGTTTCATATTTATCGACTGATCAAAATTCCCGCAAATCTGAAAATATTTAATGACAAAAAATTGTAAGTCATCAATATCTCGGAATTTATATATACACACAACTTAATTATATATATCAACAAAATTTTACTAAGTTTGATTCATGTAGAAGAAAATGTTTTCAAACAATCGCTATGCATTCACGCACGCATTCAATACGACCCAACCATTCGTAATATAATAAATCTAAAGCTCTTGGCCGGTCAAAGATCAAAAAACCTTTTTTCCTTATAACTTCCGTACCTGGGGCCTCCATCTTGCTGAAATTGGATTTCATTAATTGGTTATGCACAAACAAATCTGAAAGGAATCAAGGAAGAAGATTTTTTTTCAGATTTGCTTGCAAAATACAGAGGAGCGCTCTCTGCTGCACATGGACAGTCCACATTGTGTTTTCATAACGCATGAATGGTTCGTATGTTTATAATAAAAAAAGGTGTGTCATCTGTTATTGACATCCGTATCCGTGAGATAAATAAGCCAAAAGCAAAAGTGCAGCCCATTGCGTCACCGAAATTCGATCTAACCAAACTGTGGAATGGATAACACCCCTTTATGGCAGCTGCCAAGTTAAATGACATGCCACTGGGATTGCCTTCACAGATTTTCTCAGTTATCAAGGTTAATTGTGTGGAAACTTGTACATGAAAAATGGATGAGATGAATGAACCAGATCTAATGAATGGCCAAATTGAAGTTTCTCTTGTGGAAGGGGATGTCTGACTAACCCCCCATGGCAGTTTAAATTCGCATATTAATGATAATCAGGTGATGCCGTATGTGTATGCATGTATGTCATTTTTTTGTAATATGATGGTTGATGATCTAGTCTCACATGAAAACACGAAAAGGATGTTGGAAAATAGTGATGGACTCTTTTCTGTGTTCACTGAGTAAATTTGTTGTAACACGTGGTATGTTTTAATTGCAGTAAAATTAAATATGTCTCTCCATGACATGCCCTAAATTGCAATTGAGATCCAGACGACGCACTCATTAAGTCTGTACACGAACTGAGATAACACAACGCTCTTGACCATGAAACCAGTGGACTGTACGAGAATTGCTGACACAGTTTGTTCAGGTGCGCACTTGTTCCCACGACAACTGAATAGTATTGCAGCGCACTGATATCATGTTGCGCCGATCTACATGAAAATGATGAGTTTTTTATACTGGACGATGGGAACGGCGTCTTCCCATGTGAATGCAAAAATATTAAAGTTGTTTCGAGATAGTAAGCCGGACCGTTGAGGAGTGGCTTTGCTGCTTTTTTATGAATCCCCTTCAGGGATTCGTTAACTTATAGTAAATAGTAAGTAAGTAAGTAGGTAAGTAGGTAAGTAGGTTAATTTTAATATTTTTTTATAAAAAAATATTTTAATTATTAATAACAAAAAGAAAATTTATGTTATATAAATTTAAGAGCTATATCTTTACGTACAAACTGGTGTCCCCCAGAGCTCTGTTCTTTCTCCGGCACTTTTTCTCATTTTCTTCTAATCTAATCCAATCCACTCCTTCGCTGATGACAGCACCCTCAGCTTTTCATATTCGTTCCAAAATTCACGACCTTGCCCTTCGGACGTAGTATTGGAACGGCCGCGTTTGTCAAGCACATTGAATTCCGATCTGGACAGCATAACTAACTGGGGTAAGAACAACGGAGTGGAATTAAATGCTTCCAAAACTCAATGCTGTCTGCTGTCTCCAAAGCGAACCCCTGATAATCTGCCATTATCCATGAATGGCGCTTGTATCGACGAAAACGGAAAACTTTCCATCCTCGGTATGTAAATCAACACAACACTTAGTTGGAATAATCACATATTCGAGGTCGCCAGAAATGCTGCGAAATGTTTAGGTTTCCTTAATCGATGCAAGAAATACTTCATTCCTTCTGATTTGGCTTTAATCTATAAGGCGCAAGATCGCCCTAAGCTTGAGTACAACCCTCATATCTGGTCTGGTGACCCCAAGACCACCCTGCACCTACAAGATAGAAAGACATCGAGGGGTTCATTAGACTCGCTCGAACATCGACGTACTGTGTTTTATCGTTATTTCAACAAACGATGATCAAGTAAGGAAGCCAACTGCATTCCTCCTCTCCTTGAATTCACCCGCAATACACGTCTCGCCAGGAATGAACATCAGTTTACCCTTAAGCCTGCTTTCGGACGCACAGTGAAATTTAGAGACTCGTTTTTAAGCCGCACCACACGAATATGGAATGCTCTTCCCAGACTCAATATTTCCCATAGGCAAAATCTGCAGATATTTAAAATCAATGTGCACAGGTACCTTTGGCACATGCTTTGTCTTGACCCCGGACAATTAAGGGTATTAAAAACCCCTTGAAAACGCGCGAGCTGTAAAAAAACACATGTTTCAATTCAAGCATATTCAGTCATTAACAGCTTTCTACATTTATAAATTGATTTAGAAAACTGATAAGAATTCTCATTCGTTTAAAAGTTTTAAAGTTTTGAACATTGGCAATGTCTGCTTTCAAAGAAGGCTATCCTTTGTGGTATGAATATTATGCATACTTGTAATATAAAGCAGTCTTCTTTAGATTTCAGCGTACAGAATTGGTTGAAGTTTCAATTATAGGGGTTCCTATTTAGTGAAAGAACATCACGTCTTGCGTTGAATAACAGAGATATTTCATCATTACGAAACCAGTCATGAAAATAGTTCCTTCGGTTCATATCATAATTTGGTTAAATGTATTGTATCCTGCTTTCTGACTCTTGAGCTTTTATTTTCAACGTATTTCCGTTGTTGTTTTCGTTTGTTTGATTAATGCGGTATAGTTTATTTTATTTTATAGTTATTACACGTAGATTGCCCACGTCAATAAGTAGGGTCTCGCCACAGTCGTTACTAATAGTTTACCAACTTGCATAACTTGTACAAAAACAGTTGCTTTGCTATTCTTGAATCATCATATGCAAATCTGACAGTTCTGGTTGACCTGTTTCTAAGTGTATAGCGTAATTAGGTGTATTTAATGGGGTATTGAACAGTTTTTTAATCAAGTTCCCTTGCACTGCTTCAATTTCTTCATGCTCATCAGCCCCCCACACTTGCGAGGCATAACAGAGAGTGGACTTAACGACTCAGTTAAATATCTTATATTTTACAGATAGACCAATTTTTTTGCTGAAGAACACAACGAAAGGCTAAGCAGACTTTGAGAGCTATTTGCCTTATCTCCAAGATGTTTACTGAAATGTAGAGTTGGATTCAGTTTGACTCCTTACAGTAACAGACAGGCGGTTGGTCATCAGTTGCATAAGTTCCGGGGATTGTGCAATTACGACGAGGTCATCTGCATATAGCAACACATTGATTGTGGAATTAGCAATTCTAACACCTCCTGACAGCATCCATTATGCCGTTTATATACAGAGAGAATAGCAGTGCACTGAGAAGGCATCCTTTTTTCACACCTGTATTCGTATCAAACCACTCTGAATAAGTAGTACCATCCCAAACTTCTGCATTGGAATGCGTGTACATTTCTTTAGTAACTTTTATAAATTTGATAGCTTTTAGAATGCCAAGTTGTGCTAGCTTTTAGAAAGGGCATTTCTATTAACAAGGTCAAAGCTCGCTTTGAAGTCCATAAAAAACTTTTTTACCACGAACTTGATACGATACCTTTTTAAAGCCAGCTTGTAAGTCGTTTAGAGAATTTTTCTGTTCGACCAACCTTTCTAGCCTTTTAACCAAAATGCGCAGAATATATTGGCAATCGTATTCACAATAAAAATTCCTCTGTAGTTTTCTGCTATGTCAAAGGGTATTTTTTTATGAATTGGAAAAATCACAGACTTTTCAAAAGAGTATGGAATTTCCGCTCTAGTAAAGACTTTGTTGTAGAGAATTTGAAGACTGTTCCAGCATGAAGGTGTTGCATTTAAAAAAAAATCGTATGGGATTCCGTCTTTACCTGGGACCTTTCCATTTTTAGCACTGAAGATCCCATCCTTTATTTCTTCAATAGATACATCAACCTTCAGTGTTTCATGGACCGTTAGTGGCTCAGTGTAGGAGAATTTTAAATTGAAAACACTAGTCAAAAGAAAATTAACTTATATTATTTGTTTATCAAATGTATAGACATATTTGTATTTATCTACTTTTATTATAAACAAAAGAAAGTAACATGCAAATCAAATACGTTTTCAGATGTTAATCACATGTCATAATCTCGGGACAAGAAAATTGTACTTATGAGTTGTGAGCTTAGGTTTGGACAAGATAAAATATTACTAAGAGGTTTTATAACAATCTATCAGCGAAGAAAAAGTTACGCTTTAGATTTTTAAATTTATACATATTCTTCAAAACCTCTGAAGTATGTCACTTAAGGCCGAATAATTTTCACAGGAGACTTTATTTTCCTGTTAAAGTATACAAATTAAATTAAAAATATTTTATAGAATTTTTCTTATTACCAAACCTAGATTAGCAAAACTGGTAATAGAATAGCAGAGTGCCTGAGGACTATGAGAGTCTATTCTTAATCTATTGTCCTTACATAAGTTGATGTCACTATCGCATATACATGTAAATGTTATTTACTTGACCTTAAATCAATCAAATTATTTTCCTTTTAATAAATTTGGAAATATGTTTTCATTGTTGAGTGCTCTCGCAGATGGGTATGTATATTTCTGCAACAGTACCGCAGACGTAAATATATTTGTTACAGTAGACGCACATACTTAAATTCCTCTTTCCGTGAAAATTCTTTAACGATTTGTTTCCATTAACTCTATGTGCTGGTCGTTCGTTCTGGGGTTTTTGTTTCTTTAATAGCACCCATTCTGCCGATAGCCAACGACCAGTCATCATACACTTGCGCCACACCATAGAGAGCGTTTTTCCGCCTGCCCATTTTGTCGAAAAGTGAGAGTAGAACTAGATATTCGCCTCAAGGGAGTAATCACGATAAAGTAGCAATTTAATCATGATGCTGTACTGGTGTTCTTATTTATTTATCCTTGAAGGAAAATGACTAAGGAAAATAATTTACTGAAACTCATATAATTGTAGCATGTTTACACTTCCTTGAGTGCTTTGCAGTCTCAAAGATGTTGAAGTTTATTTCTTCAGACTATATACTTACTCGTAACACCAATTTCTCTTCCTGATGGTATGTCAGTTTTGGTCTCAGACATAATTTGTTCAGTAAGCAAAGGTCAAGAAACACACAGTATAGCAAAATCGACATGTGTTAACTCTTTATGAAGATAGTTAGGTTGCTGGGTTAAGTTTTGTTCGATCGATTGACTGAAATGCTGATGATGTGATGATGGTAGCACGGATTCCGTTTTGAATTATGGTCGTGTGAAGCTATACTTAAATCATGAATAACTAATGTCCGCTTATTATAATTATATGCTAATTGTAAATTTACACATTATTCGCGAAAGGGTAGTTTCAGGATATTGCTGCACTTGTATAATTTAATCTTTTGAAATAGTTACTGGAATGCACTCGGATAATCACGGTTTTGACACATTACTTATCTGCCTAGAGCTACTACCTATTTTCTTGTGTTCATCAAATACTTTTATTCTTTTTTCGATCTTTATACAATTTTCGAATAAGTTTGCAATACAAATTTAGTTTTTTTTTCAACCCTAATAAATTGTATCGTTGTTTTTCTTAAAAATGTATGTACATTGTAAGGTTGACAAGATAGGTTGTATTAAAAAGACATGTATGAATTCAGCACATACAAAAAAAATCTATATTTGGTTTTTTGGTACTGTGTATGTAAGAAATTAATTAAGAGTTAAAATATATTAATAATTTAGTACGTCTACAAATAAATATGTACAAGTATTACTACGCATGTATTAGTGAATATTAGGTCTATAACTTATTCATGCGGTTTGCTAAGAGATGGCGTAACTTGCATTATTCTATTGGAAAGCTACTGCTTCACTTTGAGTGAAGTGTATTTTTGACTGCTCAGTTCCTAGCTTATCATGATTTCACACGGGAAGCAACAACAAAACATCGCTCTGAGTTAAAACTCTTTAGTTAAATTTCACTGCCATCACTGTTATTTTACTTAAAGTTGGTATCACTCGATTATTTGACACTTGCATGTTTTTTATCTATTTACTTGTACAAATATATAACATATGAAATCATTCATATTATTTATTTCATATTATATATTCATATTGATATTATGTATTTGAGAATTCTATTTCAATTATTTTAGACTTTTGACATTACATCTAAAGCAATGGCCGTAAACACATGTACCAACTTTCTTAAGAAAAAATTAACTCAGCAAGAAATCGTTTTTTTTGCCTTCTATTGTGGAACGGGAGGGAGTGGAACGGACCTACAGTGTGATACCTAATCCGAACAGCCAAGCTTGAGAAACATTTTCTAGACAGAAGTACACTTTGGGCATTGGTCAGTGACTCGAAAGAGGTGGGGCCGCTATATTTTTTGTTGCTTGCGGACAGACCAGATATATATCCTACGACGTCAAGGCTGTATGTACTCACAACACCACGGGCCACAACTATTTCGATAGTATTTTTTTAATAATTTGGCAAGCGTTAAGGGATGATCCAGTGATATATACCAACATTTTCCTTGGGGTTATATATAACAATTAACTTTTGTGAAACAGCTAAATTGGTTAACCATGGTTCTTAAAGCCCGTGTTCTTATAAAATTATATAATAAAGGAGTATTTGTCTAAAAACAATGTGTATCCAAAAAACATACATACTTGCTATATTTTTTTTAGATCAGAGTGTATAACCCGTAGCGATGCACCATCGAATTTTGTATTAAACATGGAAAATTTCTACTCTTTCTGATGCTGAGGTATCGTAAGTCAAATTTCGTGAAGCAAAATGAGATTATTTTTATGACACCTATATTTTAGAAAGCATTTGTTTTTATCGCTCAATTCAAGAAAAAATGAAAACTGTTGAGTATAGGATACCGGCTAAATTACGTGCTTTTTTTTTCAATTTAAATGTGTACATTTTCCTTGTCCAATTTTTCTACTAACCAAATAGCAAACAAAAATGAATTTTGAATTGCAAACCAAAACAAATATTTCCCATGTATAATAACCAATTGAGATTTGGGAACATGTGAGCAAATGTAACTTTGTGTATATAGGATGTGCCAAAAAAAAAAAACGATCGTATTCTAAATAAATATTCAAGTCATGAGATAATGTGTACAGAGCAGATAGGTATTTAGATAAATTTGATGGAAAGCGAGATCCTACTTGCATACGAGACTTATCGAAAGGGTAAAATATTTACTAAAGTACAACAAGGGTGTAGCGCATATTGCAAATGTCACTTCAACGGCAACAGTTGACATCATACTGCCAACGATGCCAAAAATTATAGAATACAAAATAAATACATGGGGGGAAAAAATAATTCAACTGACTGAAAGTGAAAAAAAAAACAATAAACGACTAGTACAACAACTAGGGAGCTTACCAAATTAGAAAAAAAAAGATTTAATCTGAAAATACAATAATTTATCAAAACATAAATTTGAAATTTGAAAATCAGTAATTTCCTCAGATGAAAGCGAGTTATTTGCATGTTTCCTTCTGTCGGTCGAATTCACGTGGTGCAAATCGAATACTAACTTGGGGGCGGGTTGTGATTGTATGGTTGCCTCGAGCCTTGAATTGCTCATTTCATTGATGTTCTCCATGATTTTGATTTGGTTTTGATTGTCGTACATTTATATCCAGACATACATTTAGCAAGTGGGATTGTATATCCTCATTGGTTCAATGCTAGAAAACTGTTCAATATCTAGTTTCATTTCAACTTTTAGTAAGTACTCCTATAATTACGGTCAGTTAGGAACGTCGCGAAAGTTTTTTTTATTTAAAATTGTCCATGGGGGTTGGTTTATGCTTCTTCGAAAAGTTCAACAGAAAAGATGAAATATGTACATCCAAATATACAATGCTTACACAAAACAGAAAAAACCACGCGGGGTAGTTTAGGGTAGGCCAACTCAAGTAAACTGGCTTTTTTGAAGGCTCTTGTCTATTTGTTTGAATTGATGTTAGATTGTTGGAAGAGTTATGTCACGGGGATGAATCAGCTCATGACCTTAACTGTAATTTATTGGATTAAACTTGGACTTGTCCGTTATATTTTCCTTCAAAATCCTAGGAAAAATCGATTGCCTTTTTTATCCAAGAAAACGTCATTTATTTGTGTCTACCAGTGAAACATCGACCTCCAAAAAAACAAATTGAAGTAAATACAATGGAATGAAATGGTCTTCAGGCTTTTATTTGGCTGAGAAATTGATGGACTGATGTAAAGGAGGGTGTTTCCAGTGAGTACTAAAGCAAAGTCAACGAACCTTCGTAGACGATGAAACATTTGCGAAGATTTATTTTAAGTCTTTAGGATGAATTAACGCTTATTTCTTTTTGTGATAAATATAGAGCTTAATAAAATTTGCGAATAAGAATCTTATAAAAAGTGACGAACAAATGTGTCTTAATATTGGTTATGAAATTTTTAATACTCGCTATTTGAAATTCACTCTTGTTATAGCTACGGATCTGTTTGCAAGGACATAGTACAGTGAGTGAAATACTGCCACGCAAAGCGCGCAGCCAATTAGTAGGTTTCACAAAATAATGATAGTAAATTTCAATTCTACACAGTCATATCCTAAGCGAATGCCCTTTGCTGTGAGACAATAAAAGGAATTTGTACAGACGGAGGGTATATGTAGACTGAACCATAAACTTTACAAGATGTATTATGTGCACTCAATGTCATTTTGTGGACAAGAAACGCTGAAGGATAATTTTCACTTTAAATCCTCAAAAGAATATATGTACGTAAGTAATACCAAAGTCTACTGCCTTGAACAGCTTTTAAACTGAATCAGTGTTTGGTTTGACGTCAAAGGCAAAACGATCAAACGTTCTTTGTGAGAAATGGTTTCTGTGCTCAGTTCTAAGAAAGAGCGAACAAAGCAAAATCCTCTCGGACAGCTATTCAGATTTGTAAAATTGTTTTGTGGCTGAGGGTAAACGAAAAACAATATTCGAACTAAGAAGTGCGCCTGTTGCACAGGTAATGCGAAATTTTGATATATTTGAATTTATTGTAAAAAATCAATTGTTTTTTTTTTTAAAGTTTTGGAAAATTGTGTCAAACTCTTCGGAATGTAAGGCACATTGCCTTGAAATTTAATCTGTCTACTGTTTCGAATGCATTGCCACCCACGTTATTAGTTATGTATTTTTCTGCCCTAGACAAATGACGACTAATAATTTATGTGCTGTATGACGCCTTTTCCCATTGGGCTCGTTTGCACGAGTTCCTTGTTACAAGTGAAAAAATAGATTAGCAGAGTCAGAAACTGGATATAAACATAGTGTGAGTCGTTCCGTCATTTGACATATATCACATATACGTAAAAGTATCAAGTGATAAATCCAGCACGGACGTTCTTAGGTAAAGTAAAGCAGTATGGTAAATTCTGCTTAATACACACATCGCGATTATATACCAAACAGTACACACCATGTCCGTACATACATACATACATTTCATTAGAAAACAGCTGATAATATATAAGGTATATCTCTCCCATCAAGCACTTAACCTCTATTGCTCACGCACTTATCGTAGTTAATAATGCAAGTGGAGGCAACTTTGCAGTATTTTACGCCAGATCCTACATGGTTCAAGTGAATCTGCCTTCAAAGGCTTATAATGTACGGACGTATTTTAGAAAATGGAATCTATTCATGTGTAACAGAGGCGAGGAAGGCGAGTAGGAAGGCAACCATCATTGAATTATTGATTTTGTACACCAGATATGTTTGTCCTTGAAGGCAACTCCAGTCCGTTTGTTTACCATCATACAGACGATAAGAATTACATCGATTTCCCGTCCTTTCCGTTTCGATCTAAGAAACCCAATGTAGTGCACTGTAAGAAGCATTTCAAAGTGATAGCACTTCCTGACAATATCCGTGTTCAACTTTTGCATAAATTGTAGTGCGATTGATGGCTATACAAATATATGTACATAAATCTATATATATAAATATGTGTAGGTACATACAGATATGAGAGTGCAAGTGCTATGTATGTTTCATAAGAACAGGCTTGTAACGGATTGTAAAAAAATTTGCATAGATATGACAGACAGATTAAAGTTTGATTATGTGGGCCATGGAGGGTTCTTTTTCTTTCCTGCGTGCATACTTGATAAGCAGTTCTGAGAGCGCTCGAGGGTGACATCTTCTTTTGGGGTGTCAACGAATGAGGGCAAAGTGTGTACCTTTTGTGTCTGGGATATGACCGGAGAGAGGAAATTAATGTAGTTTCAAGGATATGTGCTGATGGATATTAGCATAATTGCGGTCAGTTTTTTTTCAGTAAGGCCAGGAAGTGGTCTTTTTTGTAAACAGCAAAAAACGATTTATTTTTTCAAATTTTCCCAAGGATATATTTATTTTTAAACTCATATAACTGTTATTGCGTGTATATATTTATTATGTATTTAGAGTGTTAATTTATTCATGCCATTCTTTCCGATAGATTCATATCCCTTTTTGGAATATAGCTAAGTATATGCGAACGTTGCACGAGCTGTTTCCAGTACTTCCGCTATGAGTTTGAATACTGCATTAGTTTCATCAACCATACGCACAAAAAGTTTGTTTCCACGAAGCAGATAGCTAAAGGTGGTGATGTTGATATTAACCCTATATGACGGACCCACCAGACAACAGCTGGTCAATTATGGTACATTGTCACAGAAAATAATGCACTTGCCACGGGTAAGGAATGCGTATGCACCTGATCCTCTTCACATAATTCAATGCCACTCAATCCCCAGTCCTACTATAATATATAAGATAAGAACACTTACAAGATTTAAGCTTAGTGTATATACAAACCTACATGCATATTATATAAATATTTTAGAAGGGTTGCACAAAAAGCACAACACTGCATTGGCGATAGTGTTGAAATAACACACGTGTATGGTAGTTTTAGTTTTATGTTTTCAGTTTAGTGAAATACATTTGACTAGTGACGGGCAGACTTTTTCTTTCATCTTGTTTGCTTGTCCTTTACTTACTCTTAAATGGTAAGAGATAGAGCATTGATGCCCTTGGTAACTTTGTTCAAATACTCCGAAAACCTTCCCATCGGTTGTGGCATGTTGACTGTTCACAAATAATAAATTACAAATATGTAGGGCAACCGCTGTACTTAACAAACCAAACTCACAACAAAATAAGAAATATGCATTACTAACACGTGCAATCTGGCTTCGCATCAGTCATTCGTGGTGAGTTTGGTGCGATGGCTTTGAAAGCTATACGGGGTATTTCGTTTTTTCTATTTTCGTTGTAACTTAAGTTTCCTTAGGTTTTTTACATTGAATTTGGTGTTAAATTGGTCACAATATATATAATCTAAATTCGGTATATGATTTGTGTGATATAATATATAAAAAGAAATTGAATTGTGTTGAAAATTAAAATAAGTGAACAAACTACAGTGTGTTTGATATGGCCCAATCTATGTGTTTCCTAGTAGGCCATATCTGACACATTTTCTCGATTTTTTTTTAATTTTTATTGTTTGCATCATACTTATACTTTACAAAATTGCTTAAAAAATTGGTTGGGAGAACAACGTTTCTATATTGGGTCTGTTTCCGTACTTTCTGCACCATATTGTTAAGAGTGCCATTTTTAAGGATTGGAGGAAAAAACCTCTCAGAGAGAAGCAAATTAGCAAGAAAATACGGGAACGCGT
This sequence comes from Eristalis arbustorum, assembly GCA_916610145.1. Taxonomy (NCBI): domain Eukaryota; kingdom Metazoa; phylum Arthropoda; class Insecta; order Diptera; family Syrphidae; genus Eristalis; species Eristalis arbustorum. The sequence continues at coordinate 59,495,352 of OU744317.1, read as the reverse complement.
GTGTAATCTACAAAATTTTTTTAGGAGCTTGTTGCTTTTTTATGTCTTCAGACATGCGATATTTCAAAAGTTAGAGCAAAACACGTACATTAGAACACCGAATTTTATTGGCATTTCATTTGGCTTCTATGCTTACAAACTACTTAATCAAAAAAAAAACAAAAAAATTAGACTAATTCACAACTTTTGAATTACCGCCAAAACTATATTCCAGTTTGTGACACATCAATCGATTTGCCAGAAAACCAACAAACTGCACAATACTACTCACGCACAATGGGCAGGATGGGGAAATTTTTTACTCTCTTAAGAGGACGCACATTTGACAAAACATATATTTTTGTTGTACTAGAACAGACTTTCGTAGATTTGTGTTGTTTTGTACTGTTCTATACTGATTATTTTGGGTAAGGGAACACACATATTGACTTACTGGCCCTCGGCGGGCACTATAAGCTAAGTCTACTCATATTTTATATCTTTTGACATAAGCTAACAAAGGTTATTTTGAATTCAAATGCATTGCATTGCATCATTCACACCACACATGTTCTTCATTGAAAATGAACCGTTTTCATTTTTATTTCCTGGCCAAAAATGTCGAAACAAAGTTCAAAACCATGGAAGACTTGATGAAAAGAGGGCAGCATGGAAGCGATAATGGGAATTAAAAACAAAAATGTGACTCAAACTGTTTCATATTTAAGCTTTTGTTATTTTTGTTTTTCTTAATTATAGATCCTCAAGACTAATATAAGAATGATTTGCAAGACTGTTAAAAAAACGAATTACTTCTAAAATATGGTTTAATTTTAAAAACTGTAAAGGGAGCACCATTTTTGCTACACTTACCCCATATCATACGGTAAACTAAGAATGCTTGTGTAGCTGATTCTTCAAATTCGATGGATATGTAAAGGAGTGTTGTCAGAAAATTGTTCGTTAGGCAATAATAAAAATAAATTGACAATTGTTAAAAATGTAATTCAATTGGTTTTGAGCGATACTCAAACGCAATACTCTCCATGGGTACCAGTGCTCATATTCAACGTTCATGTCGATTGCATGTGTGATTTGTATGCGTGACTATATCGAGGATTTTGCATGTTTGAGAGTCATATTTTGCGTGGAGTGCATTGGGGTAGCAAATGCCGTTTTCAACAACTGTCGATTTATTCAATTGCTTCATCCATGGACCTATGTATAATGTTCATTCAAGGGTAACCGCAATGTTTGTTTTTTGCGATTGCGTAGCCTTTCGTTGTGAGGTCAGCCACCATCACGCTGACTACTTGCAGAAGCTTCGGTACATTCCTGAAAAAAAAATATTGAGAGCATGTTTATTCCAAACCTTCAAATTTCGAAAGCCAACTGTCGGAATACGTAATAAAAATCGGATTGACTGCTTGAACCACTGTGGCAACATCAGAATTTTCTTTATTTTGCATTATCTTATTTCTTTTACTTTCATGCCAAGACAAAAATAAATACAACTAGCTTAACTATCTTAATAAACGTTCTTACATCTAACCTACTGACTCTGTATTGATACTCTAAGCCATCATAATCTTAATTTATCTTTCGGCTGGAAGATGTTCTTGTATTTATGTACAAAATGATATTGCCTTGTTTCGTTTGTTTCTCATAATCCTATCTTACTAACTAAATCATGGCGCATATGTTGTAAAAATGCCTAAAACATTCATCTATTTCTTTAGCGATTTTTGATCCTCTGTCTTACATTATTTTCCTTTGTGTTTTTAGGTTTGCAGCAGTTTGGTTAATATCTTAAACAGAGCACAAGTCGAAATATTATCTTACAGAGATTATTACACATTTTATTTGTACTTGTGAATAAAAATTCCATAATGTGTTACCCGATTATGAGTTTTCTCTATGAAATGGAGTTGCAATTAAATATCATTTAAATTAGGTATGTAGTTTTCTAAATGATATAAATTAAATTAGAATACTTCTTGATTGCTGAAGTGCTGTCACAGCCTCTTGGTTACTGCCCCCAGGACACAAGTAAACACTGCTCTAGTCCACTTAATTATTCTATGAAATGAAGTATTACTTAAGTCAGAAGCAGACCGGGAAGTGTACCCTCAAAAGAAACAAATACAAACACCAAGAACTAAACGGTGATGAGCATGAAATGGAAGAGAAAATATTTGTTTATTCATTCAATTCAATTCGTTCAAAGTATATTTTTCACTTTTCATAAATTTCAATGAGATTATCTTTTGCACTTCTATTTGTTCTCTTTGTGATTTTACGAAGCAATGAAAATATACTGCGAGAGAAAAGATTTGCATTTGATGAGGTGTTGTTGAGTCATGAAAAAATGCCCTGTTCTCTCATGAACAGACATTTTTGTAAACGACACATAATTTATATGCATATCTGACACTTTCCAAAGGAGTAAACAATTTTCTTTTATAAAATGACTCATGGAGGAGAAGCCAATCGTAATGCTTTCGAACGTCTCAGGAAAATTTATGAGTTACCCCTAACTTTTGAATGATGTTGTGCTGACTCGTGCTTGTTAAGATAGGAAATGGAAATGGTTTAAGTTAAAGCAAGGAGATATTGCATTTTCAAAATATATATGCATTATACATTATTGGAGGTCATTGACATCAACACACAATGCCTTGAAATTTTCAAAACACATGCACCTGTACCCAAATACTGGGCCCAGTTTTTGTTGCAGTGCAAAATAAGTATATTAGACGAACCATTTCTGAAAAGTTCAAGGCAGTTGTGAAGAATATTTTTATTTCATACAAAAATTTATAATATAGTATACCGGGTGGCACACGAATCGTGCTACATGGACCGTAATTGAAAGATGTTAAAGGGTTTTAATTTTTACCCAGAACTGCGCAATGGAGGATTTGGAAGAAGCGAGTTGGAGCAACTGCACACATAGCCAGATGGCTAGAGGCCAGAGGCTACAACGAAAATACCAAAACAAGTTTATTTCCAGAAACCCCATTCTCCGCTGGCCCCAAGGTCACCTGACCTGACTGCACCAGGCTATTTTCTATGGATTTTTGTCAAGCATGAAGTGTACAAAACGAAACCAGGAAATGTACCATAAATAATAGGAAAATTAAAAAATTGCGACTTCGACTTCAACAACTCTGGCCCCTTCTTTCAATAAATTGGATTTAATGTGTTTTGGACCAAATTAGTCATAACCAACGATTGCAGTCCATAACCCATTTGCCAAAGCATTTAAAAAATTAGCACTGTCGCAGTCAACAATGCTTCCAATTTAATGCTTTTCTTTTTTCTAAAACTAATTATGGCAATTAAAACACTTCTTCATCGCAATGTAGTCCAGTTCGGTGTAACCATATTTAGTGTGGGTGTAATTTCTACATAAATTATAAGCGCTGTTGGTATCATAAAAGTATGTTGAAAGCTAGCATGGGTTTATAAATAATTTGGATGGGTTAATTAATTCAAATGTACTGGTCTATGGGTTGTTATTGTCTATGCTTTTTGTACCGACACAGACAGATGTTTCGTATATTCGTAGCGTATAGAAATTGTTAACGTTGGCTGTAGACAGTTTCTCTGCCTGACCCACAAATGCCACACGGTTTAGGCGATTTTTTATGAAATTGGCGAGACAAACTTATCATATGATGAGTCACAACGAAGACTACTTTTTTTTAGAGTTTTCACTGGAGGTTTACCAGAACAATGGACGGAGCTATTTATTTTGATTTGAAATCAAGATTGGCTTGTACAGATTCCAGAATTTAATCCAAAAGATTACTTGTGGGAGATAGTGGACAGGCGAATAAACTATAGCCAATGCAACAATTTGGATCACAAATACAAGACCGTGAAATGTGCATTGATGGCTATGATAAAAGCAAAAGTGTTCCCAACAAAGTATTAATTAATCTGTACGCTTTGCTTAACATTTTTGAAGATATTTGCATTGAAAACGAGCAGGTGCTGCGGTGATTTTTTTATTTAATAAATCATTTCCATGTTTAATACATTTTTGTTTTGTTTTTATACTTTTTTTAGCACACTACGTTTGGTTTGTTTCGTTTGGTTTTGTCCAATGAAGTATGAAATGATATTTCGCAATCAATCATATTGTGAATTTCAATGCAGATGGCATCACCCGAACAAGAAAAACAGCAGATAGATAAATGGATCAAAAACACTGCCACCAAATTCCAAATTAAGAAAAAAAAAAACAAACATCACTCCATTTGAAAACCTTTGCACGTCCGAAAAAAAATGTCCATATTTAGTACACAGCCCTTTATTTCTTACGACGCTTTTAATGCGTTTTGGCATGCTCACCAATAGTTTTTGGATTAAGTTATTGGTATGTTTTCCCATTCCTTTTCCACCATTGGCCGAGGCTCATACATTTTTTCCAGGGCCCTTTCATAGCCTGCCAGCTTTCTTTTGAGCGAAGCCTAAAAATGTTCAATTGGATTTAAGTCCAGGCTTTGCGTAGGGCACTTCAACATCTGAAAGCGTTGGCTGGACAAATAAAATTGGAAAAAATAATTTTGAACGATTTTTGCAGTGTGCTTGGGATCACCGTCTTGTTGGAAAGGGACCTCTTCCTCAGGATATGCACTAATTTCAACAAATCCCGGTAAATTTGCTTGGTAAAATTGCTTCTTCATAATCGCTTCAATTTTCACTATTAGGCCAACGTGCCACCAAGTAAAGCAACCCCATACCAGGTTACCACCACTATTTTTTATCGTTCGCTTTACTTGGTGTTTCTGAATGGTTTCTTTTGGTCGGTGCCAAAAATACTATTTTCCATATGACTGGAAACGGTTTATTTTGGTATTGTCTGACCAGATCACTATTTTCCTCAACATACCAATGCTTATGTCTTTGCAGAACTTTAAACTCGCCCTTATGTTTTTGTCCGGCAAAGTGGATATTTCTTTTTTTACACTGCTCAAACAAGTCCAATTCTTTTAAGGAGCGGTTTCGGCAAGTAAAACAATTCGTGCAAAAGTGTTTGAAAAGCGTGTAGTTTGGTTTTTCCGTTTGATGTTTTTTTGTTTTTTATTAATTTTTTATAATTAATGATGAATGAAGAACATTACATGGTTGTATTTCCTTTAATAATAAAGATTTTATGTATAGGTAAGTACGAAAACAGTAAACATTTATGCTCGCCACTGTATGTACTCAGTTAGTAAATTGTGCATACAATGAGTGGGGATGTGAATGCGAAATATTTTGAAAGTCGGTTGAAGAAACAAACCATCGAACTCGGGAAAAAAAATCCAGTGTGGATAAACTCAACGAATTATTTCCTTAAGAATGTAATGTTTATTAACTTAATGCTCTTCACTTGATATACATAAATTATTACGACTTATTTTCGAAGATATTTTCCCTATGGTATCGATAGCTTAAATGTTGTTGACATCAGGGATTGAAAACTTTTGTTCAGAAATCTGTACGAAATATGTTTTGCGTCTAGTTGAAGGAATGACGAGATTTTCAGTTAGATAAAACATTTAAGCTTACTACTACGAATACAACAGTTCACGAGATTGAGAGAGACAAATCTGTTCGTTATCAGCTTCTCAGACAGTGAAGGTGGTCTTCCGACATTTCTCAAAAGACATATTTTCAAATCACCTCCAGTTCCCCTTGACTGTCCTATTTCAGGATACTCATGCTACTGCTCTTGCAATCATAAAGTTCTTTAATAATGTCAGACGCTCTAGCAGTTGTCATCTTTTGTGAACTACTGAAAGACACCATTGAGTCTCTTTTTGACAAGCAGTTATTTTCTTTTGTTTTTCCTCTACATTTGATGTTTGTTCATTCCCCGGGGACGAAAATGGGATTTTTCTTTTCTGTGGCAGTGCCAGACGCATAAGCTAAATTTATTTTAGTTGAGGTGGCAGTTTTTCTTTCGACAAATTAATTGTGCTTATCCGTGGGTAAGTTCTGTTGGATTAACATTTTTTGTATGCATCTGCTAAAATTGTTTTTACTCCAAAAGCCATTGTATGCCAGTTGTCTTCCATTGTTGATTTTTTATTTGGTTTTTATGTTGTTCTCCTAGGCAAACAGATTTACGTCATCTGTTACAAAAAATCACTATGCTCTGATAATAGTTCGGTTTATTTTTCAAACGTCCATACCATCAAAAAGAGACTCACAATTAAGAGTTGAGAATGATTTTAGTGGCGCAATATAGAGGGCGCAGCAATGGGTAGGCCGGCACTATAAAACACGGCTGCTGAGTTGAAATATACTTTAGTTAAGTCAGTTTATGTTAAAAAAATGTTTAAAATACTGTAGCTCAACGCGTTTATATTACTTCTAAATTCACTTCTTCGGAGTGCCTAGGCTTTTGCAAAGACACCATTTGTAATACAAGTTGCCACTTGTAATCTAATAGTGGCACGTATGTATACACCAGTCCACAATTAAACCAAATTTGTCCTCATGTTCGTTTCCTATAGGGTGGTGCTAGAATGAACTCACAGATCGGATACCAATATGTACTTTGGATAAGGTAGTTAAATAAAATCTGGAAATAACATTCAAAACTATATTTCCATAAAATACTGGCAGACAGATGTGAGTAACCAAGATCACAGGATCAGTGACTTTTCAAGGATGATTTCTATATTGATTCATGCATATCATCCGAGGTATTTATGTCCGTTCAGCTGGAAATTGTACCTCAACTAAGAACCATCGAAAATGATGCATACACTAATAACGTGAAGCAATGCTTTAAAAATACATAGCCTCCATACTAATGCCCTTTATTTACTATGTATATTTTCAAACGTACATAAATCGTAATTAGCTTTCGCAACAATTCTACGTTAATATTACATGAAGAAATGTGTTAATTAAATTCAGCTGATTTTTCTTTTGGCTCTCAGGTACCCAACGAAATGTTTAATCTACTGTGGGGTAATTATCATAACCAGATATAGGCGGGCCAAGCAAATGGTTACGACAAGAGGACGCATTTTTCTTGACAGTGGAACTAATGGAAATACCTTTGTGACGATACTGAAAACGTAAGGGAAGGATTGTGTAGGATTGCATATTTGTGGAGTAAGCTGTTATAGAGATTACGAAGAACGATGGTACACAAATGGAAAAAATTGGACACACGATGGTTTTGAAGCAAAGGCTATCAATCTTCTTGATAGTCTCTGGCTTTACACGATAGTGGTTTTAAGAAGATTATAAGATATATGGATATCCACATATGTACTTCTTAAGGATGGTTTTTGATGAACCTTACCCGAGCTCTCACAGTAACTACTCCAGTCGGAAGGTGAAAAAAAACATTTAGATTAGATAATAAACTTCATTTTTCATCAGTTATTATTTACTTTAAATGCCTTAGACTAGACCTAAAATTAAAGTAGGAATACCGGCTCAACAAAATGTGACCGACCTACATATGTTTCATATGCGTGAGTTATAACAATGAAATAATCTCATTTGTTGTTTTTTTTTTGAAGGAATTAAAGAAAAAGTAAAAAAAAATATCCCAGAGACGCTATCCTCGGTAGTGTTCGGTGTTGTTTTTCTTGTAGAATTGTCTTGTCTTGGGGTTGAGCAGATCATTAAATTTAGGATTGATGATTGCCGTGAGGTGCTACACTCGAGTGGAAGTCGTTGCAGCTTTTTTAAGTCCTGAATAGGGTGACCTCATTTTGGAGAGGTCTCTGTGGAGACCGGTTCACATTTTTAAAATCCTCAGTTCAAACAGTCAGATTCTTTCCATCTTCGTCCTGGCTCAGAACAGTATTTCTTCGGAGAAGTAGATGTACCAAGTCTTGGGCAAAACTGCCCGTTCCAGGATCGCATCCAAGCGGTTCTGAAATCTGAACCTTTCATTGAACAATATTCTCACGTACGTTGTATCTTTTGTATAAGTAATTGCCGTGTTGTCTGGAAGCGTTATTTTATGGTCGTTGCATTTTCTTACCAACGTCCTCCTCCACTTGTCGCTGTTGATTTGGAGTGCCCACTTGAGGTTTTAGTCCCATCGATCGTTGATTGTCTATCCCGAGACGTAGCGTATGTAACGGAGTAGTCGGCATACAGAAATGTTTGTATTGGTTGGCTGGTCCAATCTATCATTCAATCCAAAGTTGAGGAGTTTAAACATGTGTCCTATGATAATCACAACGGTATCCATGTCCAGCAGACATGTCACTATGGTTTCTTTCTTGTTTAGTCCTTGCGTGATATCCCTTTGCAGCAATTTGGGGCTCTTCACTAAATGCTGTAATTCCACGTAGCATTGTGATCTCCATGAACCTACTCACACAAACATGCAAGATAACCTTCCACGCGTGTAAGAATCAGCTTCTTAGGCACTGGAACCAGTTAAGGTATGTTCCAGGGCAGTAGCAGTTCAGGCAGTTATTGCAGATAATAATGTTAAAAATATGTTCGCTCATCATTATATCTCCAAATAATGTGGGCAGCGAAATGGTTTTTGACGAACCTCATACGCGCTTCCACAGTAACTACTCGAGTCGGAATGTGAAAAAAATTGCCCCTTTGCGTTATATTGCTTCAGAGCCGAAACCACATATTTTTCCGAAGAGTAAAAGTTCCTTCTACAGCAAAATTTACAAGCATCCATTTAATCATCACCCAAACAAATTCCTCTAGAAATTCTATGATGTGGGTGTTGATGTTAATACTGTTTGTATAAAAGTACATTTACTAATTTAGTAGTTTCAAAACGAAATCCGCGAAGTGATTTTAATTTCCTTTCCTATTACCCCGTATTAATTTGCATGAATGCTTATTATTCTAAAACCTTTTCATGGAACGTGCACTTTCAAAACAAGTAACATTGGTCAAAACATGGTTCGTTCCATCCCAATGATCCCGAAACGTGTCAACACCGGGAGTGTTATTATTCCACTTTAATAAACAATATTTTTTTTTGGGTAATAAAAGAGTAAAGTTATATGCTGCTTATGCTTGGACTTATATCAGCCTGACAAAGTCATTGTGGCAGCAGAAATGTTATGAGTATAAACTTTACAGACTGTCGGACCGAAACTTTTTTTTTGTTCGGTTCGCGTAAGTTGGACACAACGAAAATGTTGTGCTGTATTTGAGAATAATTTGTGACATTAAGGTTGAGCGAATTAAGTGCTTCTCGGTGGATGCCTAAGGCTTCATTTAAATAGGTCAGCATCTGGGTCACAGATCGCTGGTTCCTTATTTGTATTTTACGACACCAGCCAGGCCGATTTACGAGGTACTTCAAAACAACTGACAACGAAATTCTACAGCAAGAAAGTTGGCCAAGGAGAACAATTAAATAAAAGAAACACATGGCAATTAAGATGTTCATTATAGAGTTTGACATTAAAAACTCAATCAAGTTGAACAATGATGATGAACTTAGAAAGGTAGGTATTGAATAATGCACATCACATAGTAGTAAAGTAAATAATAATTCTTTAAATTAGTCTCTGGAAATGGTGCTATGAGTCTCTGAAAATGGCGCTACAGCCCATAGAGTTCAAGGGAGTAGCTTCTCAGCAACCACTCGTACAACACGTGCCGTCAGTCTCTCACGAGTGGAAAGGACCTCCAGTGTTATGCCGACTGGTCAAGATTACGAACCTTTTTCTAGATAAGAAATAACCTTTGATCATTTCTCAATGACTCGAAAGAGCCGGGACCATGAACATTATTTTTGTCGCACAGACCACGAATCGAACCTTCGACGTCGAGGTTGGGGTCGACGTAAATACTCACAACGACTCGGGCCATCGTAAATAGAATAAAACAGTACACAGCTTGAGATCCTACCATCAATGTCTAGTCAATACAATTGCTTGGATGTAATGTTTCACACCATAAATATGACAGATAGGCTTTAGTTCTGACTTCAGGATCAGGGTCAGGACGAAGATTCCTTTGCACAATTTTCTACAGTGTGATTTCAGCGAGCTTAACTGACATGGGAACACCCAGCATCATGGTATCATGACATCCATATGTTGGATGTAACGCTCCTTAAGTTTGTGCAATCGAGTCGAGATTTTTGATAGTATGTATTTCAATGATTTATTAACATTCTTCGTTCATGTATTCAACAGTGAATTTTTCCAATTTGAAAACACTTTCGGATGTCCTATAAAAAAAAAACATAATTATTATTTTGTTTAAATTCACTTAATTGAACTCTTATGCCTGATTTCACAGTGCGAGCTTAAGTGTCGATCCGATGCTAAGCTCAGAATCAATAGTAATTTTGTTTTCGCAGTGTAACTGCTGATGGATTCCACTTAAATAGTGGTTTAATTTAAGCCACCAATGGCTACGACTTAAGAGTCAATCATAGTTCCATTAGTGTATTAAATTTATTTCAACCCCAAATACATGGAGAAAACTCACACACACAACATTATTTAGTTTGGCAGCAGGGTTGTCGGAAGTGTCGATTTATCGCCAAAATGGCGATTTTAAACTTCACTTGGCGACACAAGAATTGATACATCGCCATAACCCAAAAATGGAGATATTTTCAGTTTTTGGCGAATTTTTGTTGTAGCAAAATAAAAATTTATGTTTACATTTTTCGTAAAAGAAACTTCACATCTTTCGCACTATTCGTTACTGAACAATAAATAATAATATGATAGATAGATAGATAGATAGTTTATTTCCGTATAAAAAGCTTGCATTTGATTTAGTTCATCGCACAATATATATTACAGAGATGTGATGAATTATGTATCTTTCTTCTGAAAAACGTTTATTTTTATATTTTAAGTTTTATATTTTTGATGGAAACTGTTAAAAATTGAAGGAAAATACGAGAAAAACCTTCAATAGTATAATAAATAGATATTTATTCATATTCATTTTCATTCCTCTAAGTAAATACAAATTGCAAGGCACCCCAGAGTCTATGGTTGATTCTGCTACAAGGCCCTCATGCGGCAAATGCTCAGGCTTGATGAACAAGAATCTGATTTTTGAGCAAGCTTGTGCTTGGCCTTTATAGAACGGCAGAGTCCCAATACAGCAATTTGCTTGTTATGTTAATGTGTTCTCATTTCCTCTCTACATTTGAGTGATGTTTGTTTTCAATCACAAACCCTATTTTGTTCGTGTTTCTCTTGGTAACACAAAATCCTTGCATTACAAGGCAAGGGAGATGATGTTGTACTGTGAAATCGGGCATTAGGGATTTACTTTTTTTTTGGTTTCAATCTATAAGGCGTATATCCGCTCATATCTGGTCTGGTTCCCCAAGACCACCTTGCACCTACTTGACAGAATCGAAAAGTGAGCGATAAAACTTATAGGCAACGCGGGTTCATTAGACTCGCTCGAACATCGACGTACTGTGTCTTCCTTGTCCGTCTTTTATCGTTATTTCAACAAACGATGCTCAAGTGAGGTAGCCAACTGCATTCCTCCTCTCCTTGAATTCACCCGCAATACACGCCTCGCTAGGAATGCACATCAGTTTACCCTTAAGCCTGCTTTCGGACTCACAGTAAAATGTAGACTTCTTTTTTAGTCGCACCACACGAGTATGGAATGCTCTTCCCAGCTCAATATTTCCCATAGACTATAATCCGCAGATATTTAAGACCAATGTGCACAGGTACCTCCTCTCCCTCTATACCTCGCCGTGCTGTTTCTTAACCGGACAATTAAGGGTATATACACCTTTATCACTCGCAAATTATAAAAAAAAACAAGAACAGTATTTTAAGAGATTAAAATGATCACTAAAAAATATGCAATGTTGGCACCTTAAATGTGCATACAAAGTTATTTAAATATAAATAAAAATTTTTATTAACTAAAGCCGCCGGTAGAGGATTTTCAGTTTTTTCAGTACATTTCCAGATTTTCAGTTAGTGCAGCAGCTTTAAGCAATGATAACTTCCAGTTAAATTGGAAGCTCTCCTGTACGGCGTTTTGTCCTACTCGTCCTCCTTTCTTATACTGTGCCACATAGCTCGTAGGGAACTTGAGCCTGCATTCTATAAATCCGCTAGCACTGTGCGTGTTATTGCTCTGTGCGGAGTGAGAAGGGATTCATTTTAATGTCCCTGCCTCGAGGTGAAATTGCTTAGATGATAGTCGAGGCGTAAATTCACAATATTGGCGGATGTTTTTTTTTATCAAGAAAACTGAAATAAATGTTGCATCAACTTTACCGGAGTAAATATTAATAACCGTTGGGTGTTATTTTCGTTAATTATTATATTGATTGTTCAAGCGATGTCCACTATACAGGTAATGTAGAATGCGATAATTTGTGCATTTGCTCGTTCAGTATTTTTAATTTGTTTTATTTATTTGTATTACTTACTTCAAATGTGCAGTGAGCAGTAGCAACACAGTACCATTTCAGCATTCAATTAGTTAAACTAGTATACTTTCTTTACACACACTCTGCTTTCTCATGATACGTACCTTGCTGACCGCAAACACCAACATATGGTGGTTGCATTACCATCATGCCATTAAGGATGTGACCAACCTATGCTAACCATGCATGCAAACAAAATGTGCAGGAAGAGAGGCCAGAGCAACACTCCATGAGTGTGAGAAAGCTGCGTCAAGTGTGAAGAAGTACACAGCAATTGCGTACATTTTTCAAAAAAAAAGAGATGTAAGTGCATGCTTTGTGAGCTTTCTCAACAACGTCGAGAGTGTCGGATGTGTTCGAATAACTTTTTCAATGACCATCAAGTTTGTGTGGAGACTTATAGCGTATGAGGAATTCCCCGTGAGTCAATCATACCCACACAGTTTTAATTAAAGCTGTCCAAATGTACAAAACCATTGCCGAGAGCAAGATTACCGTATTTCCAACTATCTTTGCACAAAAACTATCATTTGCCTACATCTGTATTTAAATGATTATATAATGCATTTGATTTTTATATTCGGATCTCATCCCATACACCAGTACCAAATGAGCAAGTGGCTTCTGCTTATCTAGTAATTAAAGTGCTCAGAAGGAGATTCTTCTCTGTTCTTGGCTAATTGTCTGCTGTGTTATGGCATTCGATTTCATTTCAACTTCACTTAAGTGAGTGATGCCTACTTTTATGGCAAACAGCTTCAGTGGATAATTGAATGTCAAACCATTTAACCGCGAAAAGGTTCACCATCCTAAGTGGAATCGAACCCATAGAAATTACGACGCGTGGGCAGTAAAGTGGTCCAAGGATGCTGCCAATAGGCTACAGTCAATAAATAAAGTCACCCAAATTGATGCAGGGAACCAATATAAAAAAAAGGGTTGAAAACATAAAATGTTAAACTCTTGCAGCGAAACGTTAAGATACTGGAAAATAGAACAATCAAAACATATTAATCCCTTTGGGGCTCCAGCATAACCGTTTTAACGACGAGTAATTCTGTTTTTTTTTTTTTTTTTGGAGACACCTACACTACAACATATTGGTTTTCATACTGTGTCCAGATATGTTTTCACGCATAAATTATTCCACATCTTTTCCTTCAATCTATTATGATGCTTCGTCCGGTCCACCCGAAGAGGATGCGCCCTTGCTAGCAAAGCCGAATTTTGGTTAAACGGATGAGCTAAGATGAAAAGAGCGAAACTTGGAGCTTCTTAATTGAAATTAGCTTTGCCAGGATATATAATAATTAGGATCTTGTGTTCGTCGTTTTCTCATGGGAAAGTTTTACTTGTTCCCCAAACACATTAACATACTTTTTTTCTTCTGACTATCGTTTCATTGGAATGCAGACCACTCATATAATTAAGACGGTGGTAGAGGGTGGGAGGCGATAAAGAGCATACCAAAAGTTCAAGGCATATTTTTTGTGGGGCAGTTTCATAGTTAAGTGATTTTCTGAGTCAAGATTTCTTCCTCGTTTAGCCTTAATGACTTTCATTGTTTCGCTAAACCAATGTTTTGATATCGTATACCTATTCATTACCAGATTGATTAATATATCACGGAGTGAGGACGGATGAGAAATATTAAATTATTTTTTTTTTCAAACAGGGCGTAGGGTGACCAAAGAGGAAATTGTGTTAGTTCATTTATTTAAAATTAATTTACTTAAGCGTTGGACAATAAAGTTCACATCATTTGCACAGTGTTTATGTATTTCAGCTGTAATGGATTTCGCGAACCTTTGATGATTAATTTTGAAACGTTCACAATGCTAGAACTGAAATCGATAACATCACGCTAAGTTATATAATATTGAATCGGATTACTATCGGGAGAGTCACATGGATGGTGAACAGTGTTGGTGCGGATGGAACAGAGTTCAGGCATCCATAAGATGAATTTAATAACCAATTGATAGGGTATGGTATTTTGAATTTACTGTTTATGACATCAGATACGAACCTTTGGAAGCTAAATGAATAATTTATCTGGACTGTATTGCCCAGAGGACTTTAATACTGTCAAGAGTAAATTGATGAACAAATAATTGATTTCGATGAAATATTATAACACTGCTTGGGTGGTCTAGTTTTTCAGCTAAATTATGGCAAGAAATTGAAGAGTTTTCCAGACACTCATAGTGTTTAAGTATTGCAGTGATTCGAAAGAGGTGCAGTCTTGAATTATGAATGTTAGAAAATAAGTGGAGTTGATAGAGCACCCACTTGCTAAGATTTTATCAACTAAGCGATACTTAACATTTTTTTTTTTTTTCAATTTAATACCCATGCAGGGATTTTTGTTACAGTCGTAAAAACTTTATTTTAACATGCCGAAGTAGATAATTTTATCTACTACGTTTTTGTATTTACAGAGGGGATTCTCACTAATTCGGATTTTTTGCTTGCTATTTCCCTCTAAATTGAACTTAAATTTATCCAATGTCCATAGCTCTAAAACATATTATATCCAGAATGAATAGATACCAATCCTCCGTCTTATAAATTACGACTTTTCATGAGAGCAATACCCTCAGTCGTTCTTGTTCATTTTCGAACATTAAAAACTGTGAACGCATCTGTCGGACTAATGTAGGCCAGCTGGCGATGGGTAATTGCGAATAAAAACAATCGAATAATTTGATTGTTCTCGCAATCGCAATTATTCGGATTCAGATTGAGCGCAGTCGATTGTTGATTTTCTACTCTTGAAGGTACGATTCCAATAGTCAACGAATAAGTGTATTCGCCGATTCTTCAAGTCGGAGAGAGGCTGTTGGATAAAATCATGTGTGTATTTGGTCAGGTGTATTGCTGGAACAACTTTGCTTTTCGTTTCACTACTATAATTTAAACTTTACATTTATGATAGTGAGAATAAAACCCTCTCACTAATTGGTTGAGAACCCGGCATTGTCTTGGTTGTAGTAGGTACTGAGAGTACATTGCAGAATGCGATTCGATTCGATTAAAATCCGATTGTTTGCTAATGAGACCGAATATATCGACAACCGAATTCAATTTTTAACAATTGCATATTTATTCGGTTGTGAAATTCATTCGCAATAGCCCATCACGAATTCTAGCACATTATGGATCAGCGTGCACTGACATTGCATTGTCGCTTGGTCAACAATCGCTGCGTCATTCCTGCGCTCTAAGGCGTTAAGTTTTGCGTAGGTAAAGTTTTAAGTGTATGCAGATCTTGAAGTCAGTCTTTAATAAAGATTCTTAAGAAAAACACTTTTCATATTAAACGTATTATTTTTATATATATAAACGTATTATATATATATAGTTACCTCGCTTTAAAACAAGCCAATTGGATATAATAATTGGGTATACAACTTGTAACATTCGCGTTCAAGTCATCTGAAATACTATGTACCATCAAGTCAAATAACTGCTTTGGTCTCTCTCCAAATAGTAACAAGTACAATGTTATCCCAAGTAGTCAATATCCATGCAAGCTCAGGACCTGTTTGTTTGTATATCCTCGTAATTGCATAATTTGTGGGTGTGTAGTCGCTTTGTGCAGCATGCTTACGCAGTTTAGTTCATAATTATTCACAGAGTGCTTACTTTAGCTTGTTCTTGAATTTGCTGAATTACATCTAAATAATTATCTCCAGCATTATGTAGTCACATTCTTAATTATATAATATTATTTAATCGCCTTATGTACAGAAAAACTAAAAATAGATGCCTCAATTAATTCGAGGAATAGATCAATTCTCTTCAGCCTGACATCTATATTTTGAAATTTAAAAATAATTTTGAATAAATTTTGCATTCTGAAACAAAAGCAACAGTTCTATGTACTAGAAGAGAAGCCTGACATGCCAAATAAACAGAAGAAGAACTTGCGACTAAGAAGTACCAATCCACTCGATTGGACCCAATGAATTTAGAAGTTTTATGCTCGTTTACATTGGGTATAGGTGAGCACTTCATTCCTTTGAAATACTAACTTCGCCAAAATTCTCCAACCCATACTATCGTCGAAGAAATGGTTAATGGATATTCGTAAAATAATGACTTGCTGATTCTCGTAAAAATATTGTGATATACAGTTCAGTGCAGCAATCTACAAAACGAGGGTGACCACGAGTTTGTATTCAACTAAACGCGTAGTACATACATACCCATTTCCTTTAGAGTTGCTGTGACGGGAAATCTTAAAATTTAAGTGTTGATTGTGTTGGGCGAAAATTGTCAATGAAGCGGCACGTGGCTTTCGTGAATTTTCCACAAATTCCACCTTTTCGCTAAACAAAATAAACAAATTTGAAGGTCTATTATCGCAGAACTCTTGCCTTTAAAGTATAATTTCTTGCCTTGCAGCCAGTAATAAGGCTGCTCCATTCAAACTCGGTCCATAAGGGAAATGTACATTCTAGAAGTCAGATGTAATAGTAGGTCTTCATTTCATGACACATTTACAAAATAACACACAATTCCGTCGCGGTAATAGAGAATAGTTTTCCAATTTAAATTCAAATTGGAGTACGTATTCCTGAATGTACAAGATTCTATTTAATACTCCTCTGTTTGCAATCATTTTCATCAAGGGAAAACGAATTACAAGAATAAAAATAAAAATTTACTTTGATTTTCTCAAGGGGATTACTTTGATAATATCAAATGCTGGCCCCTAAAAATACCGAGAAGTTTAACCAACTTCCATTAAAAGTGACGTTTGTCTATTTAACTCTACTCATTTGTTAGAAAAGTCAAAAGTTCCTGTTCACATGAGAATGGTGCTTGGAATGTGATGTTTAATTTTGGTTTGCCAGTTCGGGTATGCGTTCGAATCTTATTTTACTCTTCTGATTTTATAGAGAAGTGGAAGTATTTGACATTGATTGTAGAAATCGTACAACCAAGAACACTTCACCGATAGCATAAAACCAAATCTTTTATTAAACAATGTACATAATAACTAAACTCCCAACCTTGTTCACAATGAAATTGTTCACTTAAAATCGATAATTTTGCCGTACAAAGTTTCCATCAGATACATGCTTTATATTGTTACTTTTACTAAGAAAACATCTACTACCAGTTGCGAGTGCTATTGTTGTCTCACAAGTGGAAGGGACCGACAGTCTTATGCCGACTCTGACAGGCCAAGTTTGAGAAGGTTTCTCTATACAGGAATGCTCTTTTAGCATAGTCAGTCAACGAGCTCGGACCGTGATTATTATTTTTGCCGCACAGACAAGTGATCGAACCTGTGACGTGGATGTTCAACTGCGTTGGGTTCGACAAGCATTTCGCTTTTTTTAGACGAAATGTATTTTTTGTATAAAACTTTGTATTAATTCACAAAAACATGCACAATATGCATGTTTTCAGAATGGAAATGTTGTTCGTTAAGGTGTGAGTAAGCACATGCCGTTCAAATATTTATTGTTCTTATTACAAACGAGGTTCCAAGAAGGCATTGTGACCGATACTAGTCCTGACTGCTAGTTACGAGTTAACCTGTGGAAGCCTATCCATGTTGCTGAAGTGGATATGCAGGTGTAAATACAAATATTTGAATAATATATGTAAAATTAGCCTTACTTATCATGATCATATAAATGAGTTGCACACCTGAATATAATTGAAAAGGTCCCTCACGCTGGAATGCTATTCGCACAGGACAAATAAAGGTTCTCGTTGGACTTGTCGGTGGTAACGTAAACTGCTGATTAATAGTTTCCTGGTTAAAGTGAAAACTTCATTACAAACAAACAAGCAGCCAACTTGATGCCATAAAACCATGGACTCGATGGTCATATACGCTTTGGGCTAATACCACATATTTACCAAAACAAATAATTAATTATTCAACTTTCTGTTGGAATACAGGAAGGAATGTTTTATTACTTTGTGGTCTAGCTATTCCCTTTGCAAATGTGAATAATTTACGAGTTCATCAGTGACTAATGATGGTGGCAATGATTCCAGAAAACAAAGAGACTAAATCACGACAGTAGCAAAATATTGCCATATACTTTGTCCGAGATCCCCTTCCGCAGGCGATTACCACGTGCAAATAGTTTTGCATGTTCATTTAGCATACAACTGAAATATCAACAAATTCACAAATAGTTTTAACTAAATCCACTGCGATATGTAATGAGGTTATTCTTCATTTGCCATCAGGTTCTTTGTGCAGAAAACGCTTGAGGTATAAAACCGAATCCTTAACCACAGAACTCTATTCTTTGTGGATGGGGTTCTGTGGACATTTTCAAATTGGACGGACATCATTTTACCTAAGGCTTTAATAATTTCAAAAGGAAACACATCGTTAGCTAAAAGTTTTTCAACAAAAGTGTTTGATGTATGTGACATACCAATTTATGTGGAGTAAAAGCTATGTCATGTGTGTATTTTGTATTTGAGACTATTTTTATTTTCATCCATTATGTATCTAAGGAATTGGAAAGATTTTCTGGTTGGGTCATAAGTGAGGAGTGGAGACGTTCTCTCCTATACTTTGGGTGGCGTTGTTTGCACGAAAAATGAGCAGACTCTCAGGAGCAATCCGTCAAATACTGCTAGAGTACTTAACTTCTAGGACAAGTTCCAAGACAAATACCATTTGAAACCTAATGCTCTTTCTTATTGTTGTATGAAGATATTGAATGAATTTTCCTTGAAGGCATAATAGTACGTCTTTTACGTTGTTTCTTTAAGTATATGTATAGTTATACTAATGGTAATAGTACTTTTTTTACGTTGTTTCTTTAAGTATTTGTATATTTATACTTAAAGAAACAACGTAAGAAAAAGTACTATTATGTATTCAAAAAAAATTCATTCAATATATTCAGCAAATTTTAGCTTCTCTGTAGAAAATGTTTTCGTTCGTAAACTAAGATAGGATAAAGTAATATGAATACTTTGGTTTTCCTTTGCTTATTGTGTAAACAAATTGCATTCATTTCTGTGCTTTTTTTAGCTTCCATTCAGACAATCGAAGGAAACAAGACAAAGCTAAAATGATGTTATTTAGATAGGAAATACTCTTTGAGCATTGTCCGTGACTCGAAAGAGGTGGGGCCGTGAAAATTATTTTTGTGCCACAGAGCAGGAATCGAACCTACGACGTCAAGGTTGGGGTTGACGGTAAAGTTAAAACATCCAATAACAATTATGGACTCTGTCGCCTAGAGGAAGTTAAAAATGTTAGTACCTTAATAGTTTTTTTTTTCATAAATTGGATTTTCATTTCATGATTACAGTATTGCGATATAACCACTTTAAAGATCATCTATAGTTCGTTTGTTACATCGTACTTGGAATATTCATCAATATTTTTTGGGATTCTCAATATGATCAATATTTTCTCGTGAATATACACGCTGCCTAAGGAAGCCTAGTCTTCGATAAAATTCATAGAGCCAACTGGTTGAAATGAACCCATTACCAGTTCTATAAGGTCATTCAAGATATTCGATATTTTATTTGTGTTTTATAATGTAACATTATTTTTTACAATAGCTCTAACATGCACAGAGATAGGGTTGATAAGAACCTTACAACAGAGACTGGATTTTTTAAGACAGTGCTTATTGTTTGATAAAATCAATGTATATTCAGAGGAAAACTATTTAAAAAAACCCATATTTAAATGTTATAAACACATTCAATTATATTTGCAAAGAAATTTATTTTGTATTTTGTTTGTAACGAATAGAGTGTAAGTACAGGCAAACAAATTGAGCAAAAAATAAAAAAGTTAGGTCCTACATTATTTTTTGATTAATATTGTTTCTTTGATGCAATCTGTACGGTGAAGAGTCGGTAGATTATCCTAAGTCGAGCAGTAAATGTATGCGATACTGAGAGTTTATGCCCTGAATATATAGCAGAACATCAACCTGATATCTTGCCAGAAAGACTTGTGTCAAAATATGAAAACATACAAAATATAACACGTGGGATACAGGTTTTACTATCCAGACAGTTAAAATGTTTCTGATATTTCTTCTCTCCAACCGTCACCAACCGCATTTTCCGCAGCAATTGGTTGAGAGTCTACATTTGGTTAGAGTTGTACTTGGTTTGAATCCCAGTACAAGAAAAGTTAGCTTTTTTGTTAGCACTGGACAATATATACAGACTATAGATATACTACACCAATATTTTATTTATAATGTTAACCTAAACAATAAACACTAGTCCGGTGCATATTGTTGAGCAAACACCATAACCTAAAGTATTTTGTCTGAACAGACTAACCCACTTGCAGCCACCTCTTCATCGGTCTCATAACTGGACACTAGACAAGATCTACAACAATTATGTATTTCCAGTCCACAAAATGCTTCTCAAACCACTCATATTATTATTATTATCTGCACCACCTGATAGAATTATTAGAGATCCTGAGTAATTGAGTCGCAACATTTACAGAAATGTATACTTTCCAGGTTTGATAAAAACAAGCCTCGGAAACCGCAGAGACACCATATCCTTGTTTAGATCAATAGCTTCGTTCGAAAGAGTGCAAACGTTTTTGTCCGGCAGTGCTTTCCCTACATTTCGATTGGAAAAAAACTCACCGTTATCTTACGCCTAAGTTGTTCAGTTGTGTGTCGTTAATTTGGTTAAAATGCATACAGAACTATTTTATTCGGCATATGATTACGCTATTCTGTTTCAATCATTCACTTTTTTTAATTTTAATACGTTTGGGCATGTTTTCGATTTTTCAACAGCTCTTTTTTCTGTTGCCAAAAATCTAATTTAAAGCACTCTTATTTGAACGGACACGTACCTTTTTATCTAATTATAAATAGGACGCACTGTCTGGACAGTTATACAGTCCTATGCAGTAACGTCTTCTCTAGAAATCGCACTCACTTCTCACGCACAAACTTTTCATTACATTTAGTAAGAAGCCTTTTTAAACTATTCACTCTTTTGTTTTTTTCCGCGACTAGATATGTTTGTTTTTTTTTTTCCATTGGACTTGCATGGTCCCTATCTATTTGATATGGTCGATTGTACACATAGCTGGGTGCACCAAGTTAATTTCGTGGACGAGTTTTATGTGAGTATAATGTATATAGACCTAATGAGTCCATAGTGATGGGGAAGGAAGTCCTAATTGAGATATATTTCTATAAACAAAGTAATGTACTGCGAATGAATATATTCCATGAACACTTCAGCATTACATGTGTGGACTTTATTGATTTTTGTGTTTGGTTGGCCAAAATGTCTTCGAATGTGTAACATATTACATTTCAGGTCAACCGATCCAGCTTTTTGCATGAAACCCTGCCTTTATCGACTTTATTTCATAGAAATGAAAATATTTATAACAGGTTTCGCAAACTTGTATGCAAACTAAAGGCCTCAGTAGCCTTAACTTGAAATATACTTTTGTGGAAAACTGATTTTACCAATTCCAAGAATACATAAATCATCGGGAATATAATATTTTTGTGTACAAATGTGTGTATGGTATATTACAGAGGTGTTCGTTGCTCGCATGAATTTCAAATAGAAAGACGGCAGAAGTTTTGCTCACAAGTTTTTTTCAATGAAACTTTTACGAATAAACGGGGAAGTATGAATCTCCCTTTGAATTAAAGGAAACGCATTTGCAGTCAATGTATAAGTCGACTTCCTCTATGCGATGCAATGTGACATAAGATATATATGGTATGAAGAAAAATTGTCTTTTTATAATAAATGATGATGGTGTCAATATTTCTTTCAGGCAAACTGTGTGCTTATCGAAGGTCATAAAACAACAAAAAAATATCCTCAAGACACCTATTTTACTTTGAGGGTAATTTGCAATAATGTTTTCATTATGCAATGGCTGCTCCCTACATGGTTTTCTTGCGTAACAATATATTCGTCCATAGATTGAATTCTTTATTCAGCATGCAGTTGTAAACACATTTTAATCATCATAATTGCAAATATTTGCATATGCCCTGTAATTGTTTTTGTAAATAGTTCAAAAGCTGTTATAATCAAACTGGATTAGAATGAGCAAATACATAATTATGGATGATGACATAATACAAACAAGTTTTCTATCAATACAAATTATCCCACATAAATTGAATTCTAATGCTTCCCGCGTAAGCACTAGAGAAAACTGCTCTATCTAAAACAAGAAATGAGAATTATGTTTAAAAACACTAAATACTAACGACATTCACTTACGCAAAGTTCCAATCGGTCGTCTAATGCTGGAAAGAACGCTTTCAGTTCATCCAGCACAACTCCCGCATATCTTTCAGTTTCAATTGTCTCATCACATGCCGACATGAGAACGAAGAGATCAATACCATTAACAACAATATTTTGGACGCTTATTAATGTACGAATAGTAGATATCTGTATTACCTTGCCATTTACAATAATTAAAACAAAATATATGTACACAATAGTTGTAAGAAAATATGATACAATAAATGCTAGTATGGAAAACTGGTAGATGTGAACTAAGTTCCTTGTTAGTTTGTAGTTGCGCGAATGGCATTTCGAAATTATGTCGATTTTATCCGCAATGTCACACGATACTTGCATCCACACACCCATGTGCTGCTTTTTTCGCTGTTTTCTATGCATGCGTTTTATTTGACGCACTAGTGCCTTCAATTTGCCATTAATAATCTCAAACCGAATCCAGGACAGAAGAACACCTATGTAGAAGTGACTTGTCGTTATGTATATCAAGCCATGCACATAAAAGATGTAAAACGTCAGAATGCAAAAGATTAGTGTTGGATGGGGATGTATCCAGAACATGGTGAATATAATAGCACACATCTGATAGATTGTTATAACGAATTTAAATAGAAGCAATGCATCGAAGTTTTTCGTAGAAATATTTGTGTATGCATTCTTAAGGTACATATTGTGCAATGAAACAGTGCCTTTTATGTACCGTATTAATTGGCGACGATAAATCCAGTTGCACGCAATCATAACCACAATCGCAATAGCCTTCGAAGCGACGTACAATTGGTTGACTGTTTCCGCTAATGGCTTTTTCCGGAAGAACTCAATTTCATCGTATCTCGCAGTAAGTGTAATGGGGATGAGCGATATGCATAAAATATTCACGAACATGGTAAATAGTAAAAATAGCGGCGACTTAATGATTGCACCTGTCTTAAAGTCAATTGATATAGGCACTACTGCAAAGAGTCTTGAAATTATAACTGCCGCTTGCAACACACTCTTCGTTATGGAATTGCACAATTGAAACATTTTTGATATTACTGTTATGCTGGATGGGACTCTACTGAAATGTAATTCTAATTCGAATTGCTTGTTATTCTTGTCCATTCGTTGTTGGAATCTTATTGAATCTATTTACTAAAAAATTACATTAACCAAATAGGTGCAACTTTATCAGTAATTACATTACACTTAACTAATTAAATTACCGCTGACATTCTGAGAAACCTGAGTCATTTAATTTATTTATTTTTATATTTATAGAGCACCTATGTATATTTATTAATGCTCCAAATGCCTACATTGCACACACTGTAAAATTATTTGTATCACAAGTTTTTTATGAAACTGAATGGGGATGAAAGTAGTCAGTTGTGTAGATTGTAGAATCGTATGAACTCGGACCTGCGTCCTGAAGTAAGCACCCATTACCACCACCTACCCTTGACTGGAAAACACTTTTTTACACACTTTCTTTGTACTTTCTATCCAGAATTTTAAGTAGAGGGGCGGCAGAAGTTTTGCCTTTAAGATTGAAGCCTTACGCAGGAATCCAAAGTTAATACGTCAATGCAAGCAATGCCACGGTTTTAGTCACGCACAAAAGTACTGCCAAGAAAATCCTCGTTGTGTTAAATGCGCAGGAGAGCATCCGAAGAATGCAACACAAGTAAGGGTACATTTGCAACTTGCGTTAATTCTAGAGGAAAGCGCCGTTTCTGTGTGGTAGCTGAAGAACTTCAAAAAAGACGCGACAAAAACAAGCCAAATTTGTCCCAACCACCCAAACCCGTAATACGAGACATTACTGTGAACGCAGAAAATAATACAAATACGAAACAATGGAAGAGGGCAGTTGCAAAACCGAAGACTAAGTAAGCATAGTCGCAAACGGAAGAGGCAATACCAGCCAAGTCATCACACTTTGGAATAAAATATTTGCCGAAACATTAGCAGCCGAGTGAGAGTAGTAGGAAGCCAAAAGATCCTGTACACTGTACAAAGCCGGTATGAAACTTAGTTTCCATTTTTGCTCGACAGGGAAGCCCAGATACTGGCATACGGATTTCACAAAAACACCAGACGTCGTCGGCATTTCGCGAAACAACAAACTCGCTCGTCACAGCATAGAATTCGTCTTAACCAATTGTGTAATCTGTTGAAGGCGAAAATCAAAGCGTTCAAAAATAGTAATTTATAAGTGTATCCAGCGAACTTATCTGCAAAAAAAGAGACTAACTATTCACTTTGGAACGCGGTAAAGGGATTAAAAAATCCTGAAGTACACAATGCGCAAATCCAGAAGAATGGAGAGGAGTGGGCGAAAGAAGATAAAGAGAAAGCTAATATCTTTGCAGATTACCTGGAAGAAACGTTTAAGCCATCCGACGGCCAAACGCTCCCTGTCCGCTTCAATGGACCTGACGTATATGAAGACAATAAAACCATGAGAAGTGCTACCTTGGCTGAACTGAAGGAAAAAATAAAAAAGTTCAAAACGAAAAAATCTCCTGGTTACGACCTAATTACAGGAGATATTCTCAAAGAGTTACCTAAGAAAGCTCACTTCGCCCTTTTCCCGATAATATCTAAGGTCTTTGAAAAAATTCAGCTTGGACGTCTAAGTTTTATTGTGGAGGAAAAACAGCTTACCAAATCACCAATTTCGTTTTAGAAGTAAACACTCAACTACTATGACCAAGTACATCGTATAACTGACGTAGTAGAAAAGGCATTGGAACAAAAACTCGTTTGTGCAGCCACATTTGTTGATGCTTCGCAATTTTTTAATAAAGTCTGGCACGAAGGCCTGAAATGTAAATTTAACCGATACCTATCCGGGAAATTTCATAGTATTCTCTATGATAGAATCTTCCGTCTAAAGCATGGAAATGACTACTCTGCCTATATATTAATAAATGCTGGTGTACCACAAGGGAGTGTTCTTGGCCTTCTGCTATACCTGCTATATACGAGATGAACACACTGTTTTAGGAACATTTGCTGACGACACTGCCAATCTGGTAACAGGGAAAACAGTAAAAGAATCTACATCAAAATTACAACGCTCACTAGATCACTCACACTAGAACTCCTGGCGATCGTCCCTAACAAAGGCAAATCCGTTCATATCAACTTGCCGGTTTTCCTGAACCGTGTTCAAATATCTTTCGGCAATGAAGCGAAATATCTCGGGATGACTCTTGGCGTTAAACTCAAGTAGACGTTAAAAAGAAACATGAAACACAAGGATATGTACTTGCTTATTGGTAAACATTTAAAGCTAAGTATTGACAACAAATTGCTTATACAAGCAAGTGCAAAACCTATCTGGACGTGTGGTAAACAACAATGGGCTTGTAGCAACGAAAGCAATAGAAACATAGTAAAAACATTTTAAAATAAAGTGCTAAGGACCATCGGCAATGTACCCTACGCTTAGCTCCGGCGATAGCAAGAACTCTCAATGGAGAAACTCTTGCCAAATGCGCATAAACAAAGAAAGTAAAACTGCTGGAAGTGTAAGACTTAGTTGTAGTGGAAATATGCTTTATTTGAAGGGAAGTGTTTTTACAGAATAAAAATCCCTTTCGCTGTGTGGGAACGGTCTCCATAGTGTCTTTTAAAAATTATCACCTACCCACGCAAAAAAAAAAGTTTTTTTTTCAATGCTTCTTTTACGAATAAGCTGAGAATTATGGATTCGTAGTTAAGGTATAAATTGATTGCATGGGAAGCGGAAAAATTGCAGTAGTATGTGCGGAAAATTTAATGATTGCTTAACACCCTGCTGTATAATTCCATTAAGCTTTTAAAGATGAGAATTGGAAACAATGCCGAATCAGACACAAATAAACTGTTAGGACGGAACAAAGCTGGTGGATGGCTGTAATTACATAAAAGATAAATGACGAGGTGCGCTCTTATATAGCAAAAAATAAATGAAGAAAAATTATCTTTATATTATAAACGGAAAAGTCGAATTAATGTTGTTTTGCAATAATGAAAAATGCAATGGCTACTCTCAGTTAAAGTTTTACCATATCCAACCTCAGTACATGGCTTTCTGGGGTTATCATATATTCGTCCATAGATCGAATCCTTCGTTCAGCATTGTTACCAACTGAATGCACATTTGTAGTTGTAAATATTTTTATATGTAAATAATTCAAAAGCTGTTATAATCAAACTGGATTAGAATGAGCAAATACATAATCATAGATGATGACATAATACAAAAAAGTTTTCTATCAATACAAATTATCCCACATAAATTGAATTCTAATGTTTCCCGCGTAAGCACTAGAGAAAACTGCTCTATCTAAAACAAAAAAACAAAAATTATTAATTAAAGTACTAAACACTAATGACAGTTACTTACGCAATGCTCCAGTCGGTCGTCTAATGATGGAAACACCGCTTTCAGTTCATCCAGCACAACTCTAGCATATCTTTCCGTTTCAACCGTCTTTTCACATGCCGACATGAGAACGAAGAGATCAATGCCATTAACAACAATATTTTGGACGCTTATTAATGTACGAATAGTAGATATCTGTATTACCTTGCCATTTACAATAATTAAAACAAAATATATGTACACAATAGTTGTAAGAAAATATGATACAATAAATGCTAGTATGGGAAACTGGTAGATGTGAACTAAGTTCCTTGTTAGTTTGGAGTTGCGCGAATGGCATTTCGAAATTATGTCGATTTTATCCGCAATGTCACACGATACTTGCATCCACACACCCATGTGCTGCTTTCTTCGCTGTTTTTTATGCATGCGTTTTATTTGACGCACTAGTGCCTTCAATTTGGCATTAATAATCTCAAACCGAGTCCAGGACAGAAGAACACCTATGTAGAAGTGACTTGTCGTTATGTAAATCAAGCCATGCACATAAAAGATGTAAAACGTCAGAAAGGAAAAGATTAGTGTTGGATGGGGATGTACCCAGAACATGGTGAATATAATGGCACACATCTGATAAATAGTAATAACGAATTTAAATATAATCAATGCATCGAAGTATTTCGTCGACGTATCTGTGTAAGCATTCTTAAGGTACATATTGTGCAAAAAAACCGTGCCTTTTATGTACCGTATTAATTGGCTACGATAAATCCAGTTGCATGCAATCATAACCACAATCGCAATATCTTTCGAAGCGACGTAGATTTGGTTGACTGTTTCCGCTAAAGGCTTTTTCCGGAAGAACTCAATTTCCTCGAACCTCGCTGTAAGTGTAATGGGGATGAGCGATATGCATAAAATATTCACGAACATGGTAAATAGTAAAATTAGCGGCGACTTTAAGATTGCACCTGTCTTAAAGTCAATTGATATAGGCACTACTGCAAAGAGTCTTGAAATTATAACTGACACTTGCAATACACTTTTCGTTATAGAATTGCACAATTGAAACATTTTTGATATTAGTGTTATGCCGGATGGGACTCTACTGAAGTGTAATTCTATTTCGAATTGCTTGTTATTCTTGTTCATTCGTTGTTGGAATCTGATTAAGTCTGTTTACTTAAAATTACATTAACCGTATAGGTGTAATTATATTACCAATTTCATTACACTTAACCAATCAAATTATCCATATCATTCTGAGAAACGGGAGTCACTTAATTTGATATTGATAGAGTGCCTATGTATGTTTACTACGACTGACTACACTGCACGCACTGTAAAATTATTTGTATGAAAAGTATGCTATGCTATGAACCCCGTACATGCGTCCTGACGGAAGCACCAATCATCACCACCAGCTTCACCCGAAAACACTTTTTCTATCCAGTTAGCGGTCGATCCACTAGGCTGAGTATAATTACTCATTACAATTGCCGCTCAAATACTGACACGGATACAGACGTTTTCTGTTTTCTGTGGCTTTTATGAAAAATCCAGCTCACGTGAGGATGAATATGACTTGTTGCTTGCCGTTGTTTTAGCCAAGGGATGTTCGTATGTTGGTGGTCTTCACCAATGGAGCACTGTAGGAGAGAGTTTCTCGTTGCACTATTAGCTCAGTTGGAAAATAAAAATATAATCTTTTCGACCCCTGGTTTGAAATTGTAACAACAACTAACAAAATTATATGCATGTTCTGGATATTTTTGAATGGAATGAATGCCTACCTGAGCCTTTATTACATGACACAAGATGTACCGGTACACAATCCTTTCTTCTCGCCCAGACTGGGTTGCGGTGTAAGTACAAGATGCGTACTAGCAAACGGCGCGGGTTTAAGAATGAAGAGCAGAGAACAATGTTTACTTTTTCGTGTACCAAGAATTCTCATCACTCTTCCCTCGATATGTTATCACTCAGACACAACATCGCTGACGTGTTAACGCGCCAAAAATCGGAAAACCATAAAATATTATTGAATGTACACGAAGTACTCGGGTATACCATACTCACATATGTACGCTCATTCAATATTCAGGACTGCATGGCGTGTTATGTTGTTCAAATGCTTCCGTAATGCTGCCAAAAATGATAGGACGGAGAATGTGAACATACATAGATAATGTCAGCGTGTTATTACTTTAAGCACCATGAAAGTGATGCATTATAAATATAAACACATTATGGTAATCACTCACGTGTGCAGCATGGAAATATTTTGAATTATAAAAACGAAAGGAACGCTTTGATTCGGCGAGAATTTTATACAATCCAACTGGACTGATTTGAAATATTTGCTTTAAGCTTGTGTTTTATTTATTTTCAAATATTTCATACATTGGTCCTTTTGTGTGGTGGCGTGGCTTAACATAAAGCCGTGGAATTTGTATTGTTAAGCTTCACCATTCACAATATTCACCGTTGAAAGCACGGCATTGCTGCAGACTGTTCAAGTTGAAAATTATTTTTCCTACGCCATGCTGAATAAAGTTTCAGAGGTCCAAGGGTTCAACAAAGGAGTAAATGCAAGAGTAACGGAAAAACGCGCACCGCCTGTAAATTGCGAACAAAGGGAGAGTACTTCCATAAAGTATAATACCTCACAGTTGATGATGAATTAAAAAAGCTTTTTTCAAAGCATTATGTGTTAAAAGGTCAATGGTATCTTAAACCGAATCTTACTTTAGATACACAAGAAGTATCCACCCTGAATCACCCAATTTGCTGCACTTTTTTAAGCAAATTATAGACCTGCGGCTGTGCTGGTGGTAAATGCGAAGCACAGGCCACTAGCCGATTTCTTTGAAACATTAATCCCTATTGAAAGCAGAAAACGCTCTAGTAGGCTGCAGTAATTGCTTCAAATCTTTGCTAGTCTATGACTCGGTTCGTTATTTTTAATTTTCTTTATGGATGGGATGAGCGACAGAAAAGTGCTGAGTTAATTGAAAATTCGGTGCATAGAATGACCGGATGAAAAGTGATCCGTTGCTCGAACTTTGGTTGTATTATATGGTGCGTGTGTGTTAGATTGTACTCAGCTTCAGGATTACGATACGACAGAGGGAGAATACACTGACACTGACACAGTTTATTCGATAGCCACTTTTGTCACAAACTTATTATGACAGTCCTGTCATATGAGTGGTCGTGTAATATAGATATTATTGTTCACAAAAATTGTGTTATTTCACGTATACATATATTTTTACGTAAGAAATGCTCCTAACTGCCGCAGCAATTCAAATATATACGATCCATGTGCATCTTCTATAAGATCCACAGCGTAACAAATTGGAATAAAATTGACATTCTGCCTAATTGTACTCCTTACACTTTTCTCCACATTGGTGGGTAAAATACGTTACTATTTAAATATATGAGTGGATTTCTTCATGTGCTTCTTGTGCATCCATTTTTTTGCTGGTTCTACTAAACATGAAGTGCTCTTAATGGCTGCTATGAAATAAGTTGCGTATGTATGAGTGAACGTTGAATTTGAGGACACGTGTAGGATTCATTTCAGATAAAAAGTATTTGGAAAAGTTGGAATAAATTGTGCTTCTGCAATTAATTGGAAGATGTATATGCAGGTGCATCACATGTTGAAAACGTAAGAATGCTAGTTCTTTTCATCAAATTAAGGAGGTAAACGCTTCGAAAAAACGATGTCTGTATACAAGTGGTGTACCCCATTTTGTAGAAAGTAGTGCACTTGTGCACTACCACGTGAGGAGAAACTAGAAACTAAGAGGTTCTGTAACTAATTGAAATTCTGACGGTACCTGGATGAGGATCACATAACTAAATAGCTCTGCCGATTAATTGTCTAGTTTTCAACGCGTACACAGGAGGGGAATATGAAGGAGACATTAATTTTCGAGGAAAGTGGGACTTTTGTAACCAGGTGGATACTACCACAATACTATTTGAGTATTGCATGAAGGAATAGATAGATGCTATGCATGCTATGTCGTCAACAATTTTATAGAGATTTAGTATACATTATTTGAAACATTAACATTACCTCTCATCAAACATGTTTATATGGAAAAGCCGCGTAAAGCGAATCCGTCTATAAGGAAGGTTTCTAAAATTTTTATTTAACACAAAATATAGCTTTATACTGTTAATTATATATAAAAGTATGATTTAAGTAATAAAAAACATACAAATAGGTAAAACAAAACATTTTTTCCATTAAAAAAATAAATGTACTTCATTATACATATCCATACAAAACAAAAATTAAAAAAAATATCTAAAAATACGGCAATACGACAATAGGGATATTGTTAAACAAAATTAATCGCAAAGAAGAATCGTCGTACGATCTTTTGCAGCCTTGCTCATATGTAATATTTTGCTAGAAAAGTCGGCATTTTCCTCAGAAATAATCCCGATTCATCAGCATTAAATGTCTAATCTGGGCTGAATTGCGTTGCGGTGGTATTTCCAGTAATCGTTTGCGGATATTTTTGCGCTTCTTCCAAATTTTAGACTCTGCAAGGAATGTCGTTGCTTAAATCGCTGAAACCAGCCACGACTTGCGTTAACAGGCATCTTATCCGCAGAAGAAGACTGGACTTGATTTTGCAGTGTGTCATAAATTAAAGGGTGATTCTTTCGTGTTTTGTTTCACAGGCAAACATCTTCAGTTTGGTCTATGATATAACCATGAATCGTCTTACAAACGAACAACGCTTGGGAATTATTGAATTTTATTATCAAAATGCGTTCACTGTTAAGAAAGTTTATCGAGCGCTTCTTCCATTTTATGGTCAGTTTCGATGAAGTTCATTTTTGGCTCATGGGTAAGTAAATAAGCAGAATTATCGATTTTGGAGGGAATATCAGCCAGAAGCATTGCAAGAGCTACCAATGTATATAGAAAAAGTCACGGTTTGGTGCGATTTGTGGGCTAGTGGCATCATTGGACCATACTTATTCAAAGATGATGCGAATGCCTAAAATGCAAGAGCTTGACTTGCATGACATGTGGTTTCAATAAGACGGTGCCACATGCCATACAGCACGCGCAACATTTCGCGGATTTCACGTTCGGGACCGGTCAATTGGCCGCTTAGATCGTATGATTTAACGATTTAGACTATTTTTTTGGGGCTATACGGCCCGTGAGATACCGGCCGAAATGATGGAAAGAGTATGCCAAAATTGGACTAAGCGGATGAACCATTTGAGGCGCAGTTAAGCTCAACATTTGCATGAAATAATCTTTGAATATTAATATATATGGACCGTACTACCGATTCGTAGTACGATGCATTCTTTTGAATTTTATGCGTTTTTTTTTTAAAAACTTTCCTATAGCTCTTAAACAATGACCATTTCAAACTTGTTTGTAGACTACAATTTTTGTTTGAGGAGAAGAAACAATAATAAGACTGCTCGAACCACAACTCCGAGAAGAATTTGAATTTTCTCTTGTCATTGATGGCTATCCCAATCTCTCATTCACATCCCTGCTCATAATGGGTACAACTCGTTAACTGTGTACATACATGTTGTAAAATTAGCATATCTTGTAACACATGTAATTAGTCTAGCTCTGAAATTTTATCTAAATCGGCTAATCTGTTCAGAAGTTCAATATTCACGATTTCAGCAAAATTGAATGATTTGTGTGTAGCTGTGTATATGTCAGGTGCATAGATAGTTTGTGTATGACAAAATAAGCAAGGTGCGAAAATGCTTATTGTTTCCTTTTCGTTTGGTGACTTGGGCAATCGTTCGTACATCTTCGATTGAGACGAAGAAAAAAATGAATGGTTGCACCAAAGCAAAATATGAAAAATGTGTTACAACACACGGGGGGATGGTTGATATCCACGACTACTCAACTTGATATGGTTTCATACCGGACTAATGCAACAACCCTTATTTTGAGAATTTTATTCCCGTTTAAAAAGTACTCGTAACTTCCGAACCGTATGTCGTACTGATTTCAAAATCACATTCAGCATCTAAATTTTAGAATGATTTTTGTTGAAAATTTCAGAACTCGGCGACGTGTAGTTTCGGAGCCTTTGTCGGTCGGACACACAAACTTTCTGCTTTATATAAAGTTAAGATACTGTACAATTACTACTTTGGCTTTACTTCACTAAAATCATCACAACTAGCTTCTTCACTATTCTTTCAGACTCACACTTATAACACTTTGATCACGCCGCCGTTCCGATATTTATACTGGCCAGCTTTCTTTCTAGAAAACCCTATGATGAGGTGGTAGTATATATTTGTAAAGCTTTATTATAGCGTTTACTCCAAATGGCCTTCGATTAGTTCCCATAGATGGTGCTCCCTTATAGGTGATTTGTGTCCGTGTCCATGTATTACTATGTTACTAAATATATTTTACTTAATCCAATTTGCCTAACACAAGAAAGACGGACGGGGACGGACAATTTTGTAGTTTGTAGCGATTTATAATTTCAAAACTATTAATGTCTATGGCATGTTATTTTTTTGCGACGTTGATAAAGTATTTATAATTTCATTTTACATATAATAATCATTATCATCATTTTTTAGCCCACACACTCCGCTAAACATTTCGTGGGGGAAATGCACGTTCTGGACTAATCGATCCTACGCCATCGAATGTAACTAATGGCTAGGCGCAACCGAACCATTTGGTAGCCTTAGTTCAACCACAGCTTCCTCGGTTTGCCATGGGGTCGCCTTCTTGGTGGAGCATTTAAATTAACGCCTCGGAAGACTTGATGGTGGTTGATATGTGTGCCACGTATACATACCGTCTTTCTGTTCGGAGAAGTAGCTACTCGACATTGAGTTACCTGAGTACTGCCGTGTTTCTCGCTGTACGTGTAGAGTGCACTGAAAACGCGTTCTGGAAAAAAATCTGATTTGTTCATGTTGACCTTTATATCAGCATCAGTACGTACAGTGTGTGCTGGATTTCCGTCTGGGAGGATGTGGGGATAACCAAATAGATGACTTGCCCTCAACTCAGCCAATGTGTAACATCACCTTGTCTGCGCGGCAGCATCCAACTCCTACAAGGAGCGAAGTAAAACGCTTACTGTGAAAAGTGTTGGTTAAAAGAGATATGTCTCTGTAGAAGGAGCAATCTTTTGAAAAGAGGGACCCTTGCTTGCTAATCGCTAGGTGTCTTTCCGCGCTCCCATGCCACCTCAATAACACGAGATAGCCCTACCCATTGTCTTAAGCATATCTGTCAGGAATTCTTCCGCAGCTGGGTTACAACAGCTCGAGATCCTTTCCAATGAGCGATGAGATATTGCATGCGACCGTCTATAGAGGGTGCACCAAACGCTCGCATATCGCCACCACCAGGACTGGATCCAAATGGGGCCCTTGCACATCAGGGTACGTTGCGCTTCGTTAGCCAGAGTTGGCTGTATAAAGACAATTTGGTACACCCCAAACATGTTGCCCGCTTCCCACCACGAGGAAGTCACCCGCCGGGGGGACATTTACTTTTAGTTTCATGTTTATATCTTCATAAGGATATGAATAAACATGTCAATTACGAGCAAATACGGCAAGGGTCATCTGACCCATATATGCTGCATTCGGCGTTCGAACGACGCAATCAGTGACAGGTCCAAAGATTCAGCTTGTTCAGTTCAGATGCAGCCGTCAATTGTTGATATACAGTTATGTTGATATATAGTTATGTGTGTGATATTTACTAAAATCCACTATGTGAAAAACTAAAGTAGTCAAAAGCAATTATTTGTCATAATTTAAGTACGAACAAAATGTGTGTTTGTCTTCTAACGTCATGATCATAATTGAATTTTATAAACTATAACATATAACTACATCCACATTTTTGCTTTTCATCTTTTCATCAGAATCAGTGTATGAATTACTTCCTCGTCGTACTTGCGCATTGTTATGAATTTTCCCTTTTGTGTAATCATATAATTCTGTTGATACTTAGGATTTAGGATGTACATTTTTTTTAATAAAGCAATTGATAAGAAAGGCTTTTCTAAAAACGGAGTATTTTCTGGGGTTAACTTTAATTTAAAATAAAGTACAGGGAAAGGACTTGAATGTCAAACATAAAGTGAATGTTAATGTTTAAATACGAGATTTTGGGCATGTGACCACTAAAATTCGCTGTATTCCTTCAATAAACTATCGGATTTTGACCAATGCGCGTATAAAGTAGCAATTATGTCTCAATGTTGATTTAGATGACACAATCGTTCATAAAGTGCACCAAACTGGATTTCATGGTGCCTTTTTTTTCGAAATTTTTTAGTCCAAGTTTTCTCGAATTGAACCATAATATAAAAATAAATATAATTAATAACAATCGAAAACTATCAATAAGCTGCCACAGAAAACAATGTGTCAAGTTTAAAATTCTCCTCCAATTTAAAATCATATAGAATGTGTACAAGCTATTCTAAAATTATTCAGAGTTTACAGTAAAACAACATCCAGAGAAGAACTTAAAATTGTTCTCGTTACAGCAAACACTTGATCTTAATTAAACAGTCATTTTAAAACGTCCAGAAACTGACCGCGACCCCTTAGTGCATCATGCGGGTCAGATGATGATGAGAACAACACGGGATTCTCTATTCAAATATCAGGGTCCTGTTCCTGAATTACTTCACCGCTTCATTGCGTACATGTGCCAACATAGGCTATCGTCCACGCAAAACATGGTAAATGTGTGCGGGTTTCAAAATTGCAGGGAGGAGTCCCTTTTATCGATTAAAAACCCACCTGCAAAACTATTCATAGCCACGAGGAATGTACACACAGCAGCTGGTGAGTCTGAATTAGGGGAAAACTGATTCCGGTTTTCGCTCCAATATGTCTCGTAAATTAATTCCGGTACAAGCGTGACGTGGCAATAAATATGTGGTAGCTAACATTCATTATATCGATTCCACAGCAGGATGGAGTTGATGGTATGACATCATGGATAAGAATGTCAACATTTAAAATAAACAAAATTGAATAAAGGTCTCCAACTGGACTTGCCTTTTTGTAAAACGTTTCGTAACTCACCACCACATTGCCAGCGAAACTTTTCATTAAGAAAGTTGTACATAAACGTAAACGAATTGAAAAAGCTCAGATTTATCAACTTCATAGCCTAATCTCATGGAATTTATTTAATTACTCCGTCGGTTAGATTGTCATAGAGCTTGCCATGTTTTGGAGGGCGAAGACTTCCAACCGTGAGAGAAACATCGTGGGTACAATAACGCTGAAGTTAATTCCTTGGAACGTTCACTGTAGGTCTTGTTTACCGGCATTCATTCCACGGTAACAGAAATCAAACTTAATGAAATACCACTCATGGAATATGATCCACTGAAGGACGATGTGTTGGAAAATTGGGTTTACATCATAGGTTTTTCCACTGTTATCACATTCATCGTGCAGATTATTTCAAATGTGTCAGCGGCCGTAATAAGACCCAAACAGAAAAATGTCTTCTTGCCTTCCAGTTGCCACAACTTTGATATACATTTCCTGATTCAGACGAGAGATGTGAATTTATGAAGAGTTATCGTTGCCGAGAGCAATTTGTCTAGTCGTTTTTTTCTGTCGCGTTATCTGTTGTTCGTCGCCATCGTTATTCTGTGGATGCCATGCTAAATGTGAACATAACAGATTCTTTATATTACACACTTTCCTTTCGCCCCCTTTGTGCTCAATATCAAAAATTTAATATTGCCTTCATGTAGAAAACGGCCCACCCGAGTTGCCATTTACATTTTATCATGACCATTCTAATATGTGGTGATAAGAACGTGTGTACGATACAATTGTGTCCCCCTACATATCGTTGGGAATTCATTGGGTTCCCCGAATTTTCTTGAATTGTCTTCGGATGTTCATATTTAATAAGGTCAGAGTTCCAAGGACACAATTATGTACATAGTATGGTATATACAAAAACGAGGTCATTCTTACAATGTGTAATGCATGAGGAAATTTAAATTCACCAAGGGAAGAAAAGCATTAAATAATATGAAATACTTAAGAGTGCTTTATGTGCTAACGGCAAGCGAAAATCTTGGGACGGACATGCCGAAAATGTTTTAAAGTACTTTTATATATTTAATAATCAAGTACAAGTCGAAAATGGGCTTACTGGGCTTATTTTGTATACATTTCCAAAGCTCTTTAGAAGCCTTTTAACGCACACACTTCGAATCGATGGTGATACTCAAATTTCGACATCACTCTTTGACAGGAATCTTCGTGTATGTAAACATGTCTTCATGCAAAATGTCTGTCTACTATGAAGCGATTGCATCTTCTTAATCACAAACAAGCTCACACACAAAACATTTTGTAGTCAAATACCTGGAATATAAGAAGACTTTGATAGTAAAGAGTAAAACAAAGACCGTATGCCCGTACCTTTACATCTCAACAAACATTTCTGGGTATGAAGGTTCTTTAGGTTGTGCCCTGAAATAAAAGGGATTTGGATTTGAAATTTCGAATCAGCTTGTCTTCGATCTTGAAGTATGCCTATGCGCATAAAGTTTTTATTTTAAATAAAATATCTCATTTCTCATGTGACTTTTTGCCTTACAAGAATAGGTAAGTAGGTACGAACTCGGTAACCGCTAATGGAAATCGAGGGAAAAATTGTACAGGCAGCAATTTGATAAGAAGAGCAAGCAAATATGTCTTATTTAAAAGCTTATTTAATATATTTTTGTCAATTGATTGATTTTTAAATGAAACACAATTATCTGTTAATATAAGCTTAACATATAAATTGCACACCGGTATAAAAACAGCCAAAACACAAAAACAAATAAAACAGCATACATAACGCGTTTATTTACTTCCATCATAGAGAGCTGCAGTTATCAAGGTATATTTTTTTATCAGTTGTATTTGTAAAGGTTACAGTGATATTATTTACAGCGTTGTCAAAGCCCTAATAGCAGCTTACGATAAAGGTGCTGTAGGACAGCTTCCTGCAACTGAAACTTTCCCTTTAGTCCCATGGCAGGTACTTCTACACGATGCAATCTCTCATATCCTGCTGGGGTACCGATGCGACTTTGACGTTATATCCTTTTCTTTGTACAAGTTAAGGCAGAGCATATTGCACAGTAGATAGATTCATGATATTTACCGACATGACTACGTTGATCAGGTGAACGTTCAACATCCGCCACGAGCAGAAGTGCTCAATCTGTCAATCGCAAGGTTTCCCTTTATTTAGGAGTTCAATTTTAAGTTAGTCTTAAGTGAACTCTGTTAGAAGTAAGAAGTTGAGCAAAAATTAACTCCATCCAAATGTTGTATAAATTACCGCCGTTCTTCATATTTTAGTAGAATCGTGTCTTACATACATCCATGTCTACCCGCCTCATAATCTGAACAAAATCTGTAAAAGATTAAATTGATGTCAATGGGCATTCGCTTTGATTTGAGGTTGCTTGATCCTGGTGGTCTGGTGGAGAAGTGCAATCATCTTATGAAAATCGTTCAAAATTATTAAACTCGCAATCATTTTCACGCTGAAGACATTCTCTTCGCCCATCAACTTAGCCTGTACATATAAATTACTTCTCCCCCACTGCAAATGATATTGTCATATACCAAACCCTGACAATCCTCTTTCATGTTTGCTTTGGCTTACTAAGAAGAGAGAGGAGAAACTGACATCAGACAATTTGCAGTCATCGATTTATTTACGATGCAACCAGCTTGAATCTCCCTTATAAATATTTTTCAATCAATAACAGTGGGTTTCGACTTTTTAATTTATTCCAGTGAATGCTGAGTACAAAGTGGATTCATTCATGACTTGCAACATATTTTGTATTTTCTGAGACCATTTCTAAGCCGTAGCCGAATTTTTTTGTCGATGTCGTTAACTCCCGTGCCAAATATCTGTATATCCAAATGCTCAACATTAATTAAAAATAACTTTAAGAGGTAGGTCATTTTATAAGACACTCTCTGTAAGTAATTCAATATAACAACCATTTGTACTTGGTAGGTTGCTAGTCGGGTTAGCCTGCTCCATGCGACGAATCAAATTCACCTGGTATACATAAGCAGATGATTGTATGAGCACCTTACAGTGTTCCACCACTCAGACTAAAACAATCAAACATGGATAACTCTTTGGAAATAAAGCTAATTTTTAGAAAAGTGAAATTCTTATTCGATAACTCGAATGTCTTGACAACTCGAAAATACTATTTTCCCAATATTCTTTTTATGATTAATCTGTTTCAGGACTTTGTATGTGTTCGTATGTTCCTTAGATCTGCATAGTATATATAGTATTTATATGTATGGGAAAGGGTGTACACTGCGCGAAATTAATATAGAGCCAATGCAATAAATGGGACATACATATGGCATGGCTTCCCTTTAAATGCAATGATCGTTAACAAAACGGTATTTTTCACATTTGCTGTTGTGCTAATGAGATCGTACGTCGAACAGTTGTCGAAACTGTGTTTCTTATAAATTTTACTGCGAAATTAAAATAGATGCGACTACAATTTTTCGAAAAATATCAAGTTTTGTGTAAGTGGTTCGTTTACAGTTTAGCAGAATAGGTATTCAGTGTTATTTAGAGTTATTATATTTTACAGTACCGATGTCAATAACTATTTTAAAATAATGGGACGAGAAAAGAAACTCACCCCAGAGGAAAACATTTAAAGCCGAATCATAAAAGAAAATGGATATTCCTACCGGCAAATTGCTCTTAATAACGTTGTAGATAATTTTATAAATTTGGGTAAGAGCTATGGAACAAAAAAGGCAAAAGGAGCTCCAAAAAAGGTGAAAAACCGCCAAAAAACCAAAATGCTCAAGAAGCACGCAAAAACAAACTCTGCTTCTCAAATAAAGGCGAAATTGGACATCAAAAATTGGTGCACGACGTGTCCAACAGCTATTGCAATCAACTCCAACATTGGTTTTCATCAAAAAACTGAATAAAACTTGCACTTACTACCGGGTAGAAGGAAAGCCGACTCCTGTTCGTTAGAAATCACATGTCGTGGACCACAGAATGGAGACAAGTGATGTTTAGTGACGAAAAGAAGTTCAATTTGGATAGACCAGTTTTCTTAGCTATTGGCATAATTTGCGGGATAAACCGGAAGTGCGAATGAATAGCAACTTTGGAGGAGGCAGTGTGATTATATGGGGAGCTTTCAGTTACAACGGCAAAATGCCTATCCTCTACGTTCTTCCAAAAATTAACTCAATGAAATATTTAGAAATGTTGGAATATGTCTTAGATGAATTGGCGGATGAAATTGGAGGCGAGAATTTAATCTTTCAACAATATAATGCTGCGGTCCATTCTGCCAATGTGGTAAAGGAGTATTTTCTTAAGACAAATACACCTATTTTAGAGTGACCATCGCGATAACCCGATTTGAATCCAATCCAATCGTGAATGAATGGAAGGCAGTACAACACAGTCCACAAAATAAAACAATCCATTCAAGATGTTTGGAGGAATGTGGATGCTGAATACCTTCATTCTCTTATAAATTCGATGCCTAGCAGAATTTTTGACGTCATCAGCAACAAGAGGGAAGTACCCATTATTAACATGCAACATTTGTAAAACAAATTTAAAAATAAAATTGACAAAAACTATCAGAACAACCGTGCCTCTATTTTAATTTCGCACTAATATCCTTAAAATGGTAGTTTTACGGAACGTATTCGATAAAATTTTTTTTGTTCCGTTTTTTTAGTCTCTGGTTGGGCAGACATTAAAGTATAACAAAAGATTTTATTCGGATGTATGATCATACTTAATTTTGTATTACCCCCCTTATATTAATTCGCCCCAGTGTATAAAACAGTGTTCCCTTTATGGTTCCCCTTATGGTATGGATTACGAAGGC
The DNA here is from genome assembly GCA_916610145.1 of Eristalis arbustorum. Lineage (NCBI taxonomy): Eukaryota > Metazoa > Arthropoda > Insecta > Diptera > Syrphidae > Eristalis > Eristalis arbustorum. Next base: position 59,454,377 of record OU744317.1, on the reverse strand, counting down.
CTATTACCATATAGGTTCAAGGTAGTTGATGAAACCAAGAATAATTTGTTTGGTTTTGATACAAATATCAATGATACAACAGACAATGCAGACATGCTTTAAAAACGTAAAAATAAAGTCTTTAAGAACTTCAAAAAATCGAACAATCCAAAAAACAGCTAAATAAGTTTCTTGATAACTACTACATAACTTCGATAGAAAGTAATATAAAGCAAGACAGCAAATCGTTTTGGAAATTTATCAACAACAAAAGGAAATCGGTTGGTAGACTTAGTTCCATGCATTTTAAAGAAAAAGACTCTACTCTAGAGCTTTTTGTCAAGTGCAAATTCTAATCCAAGAAGCATTAGTGCTAATAGTTCAGTAGATATTGGATCGTTAGACTCTACTAATATCATTCGCACCAATTTAAGGAGAAGGTTCTTAAATACTGTTCTGATTCTCTCTACAATCCTCTATTACTCATTTTCAATCGCTATCTATCAGACGGAGTTTTTCTGGAAGAATGGAAAAAAGCAATAATCATCCATAAATCAATCAATCCATAAATTATGCATTAAGAATAACGTTGAAAACTGTAGAGGAATCTTCAAGCTTTCACCCATACCCAAATTGTTTGATAGTGTGGTGAAGAGAAAACTGGACTTATAGTGAAAGAACATATTTCGGATGCCCAACATGGCTTTACATCGGGTCGCTTAACGTCTACAAATCTGTTAATTTACTCATTCTAAGTGGAAAATGAGCTGGAAAATCACACGCAAATTGATACAATCTATACTGATCTTAGTAAGCCACTCGGCCACTCCATACTCGTCGCGGTCATACAGCTTCTTGTAATCGATATTAAGTACATTCAAGATTCATAAAAAAGAATTTTATGTTTTGGTTCCTCGAGTCACCACTTAACACCGAAATAACAAGAGTTGCCCAGGATGATTCTACTACGCATCTACATGTCTCAGTTTAGGAAATCACGTTTGCCCAAGGCAGAAGAGAAATTGTTGAATTGAACTTCGCGGTGCAAGTTCTTGTTGTCTTTCCTCACATTCTTATTGAAGTTCCCTATGAGCTAAGAACATTGATATATACAAAGCAGTGATGAGCTTTAAGCTAACTCTGGTCTTTAGATCGGTAAAAGGACTGTCTGTCTTGGAGCCATACTGATAAGTATTTAGGTCTCAATTAGGCACGATATTTTCCGTGCTGTCTCCGGTCTTTAACAATTCGAATGAGACTCGACTTGTGTGCGCCACCCTATGCGTGGACGTCGTCTGCTTGCGTTGTCCCACATATTTGAATTTTATCGAGATGGTGTTAGATTGTATGGATTATTATGCCACACTTTCATTCATTCACTGATAGATATACCTCGGTGACACGCATATAGCTAACTATTGCACATTATTTCAGGACATAAACAAAAATAAAAAAAAGATGAAATTCAATCCTTTGGCTTGAATCCTGTCATACTAACCCCAAATAGTAAATCCTCAAACACACGAAAGGGAGAATCGATTTGAACACAATACCATCGAAAAATATTATTTATGGCCATTGATTATTAATGAATATTGAATATATTAAGAACCTTGGGGTACACCATTATTGTGTGGAACATTTTGATTCTAAAAGCATAAATAGTAGGAAGTTTTATACAATTCGTGGTTGAATCTTCTTCTCCAGGAACCTTCAACGCAAACAGGACCGAAGATTGAACGCAGAACTTTTCTCTCGAGAAGAGACCAAGTGCGTCTTCATCCGCTTTTAAGATAGTCCAGGCTTCTGCGCCATACAGCAGGACAGGGATGATCAAGCTCTTATATAATGTGTAATCATGAGCCCAAAGAAACAGCGGTTGACAAGAGTTAATCTGCGTTTTATCTCTGTACTGATGTTGTTCGTACTATTAACTTGGGAGCCAAGGTAGATGAAGTCCTTTACCACCTCGAAGTTGTAGCTGCCTATGGTGACGTTCTGATCGAGTCGTCGAAGTTTTGTATGTCATTTCTTGATGACAGCATATACTTTGTTTTGCCCTTATACAACGCTTAACCCATTTTTGCTGCCTCCGTTTCAATAGAAGAAAATGCTTCACTGACGGCTACGAGTTCGGCTCGTCTCTATGCATGCTGTGATATGCGGCGTTAAAGTCAACAAATAGTGGTGGGTGTCGATCTGCATCTCTTTGTTTTTTTCGAGGATCTGCCGTAATGTGAAAATTTGATCGGTAGTTGACTTCCCAGGCCTAAAACCGCACTGATTGGGACCTATAATGTTGTTGACGAATGGTGCTCACACAGAACGGCAGAGAAGATCTTGTAGGCGATGTTAAGGAGACTTATCCCCCGATAGTTGGCGCAGTCAAAGGGTTCTCCTTTCTTCGTGATCGGGCAAACGATACTAAGATTCCACTCGTCGGGCATGCTTTCCTCCGACCATATCCTACAGATAAGCTGGTGCATGCGCCCAACCAGATCATCTCCAGCTGCTTTAATCAGTTCCGCGGATAAGATAATTGTTCAAATAAGAATTAAATGAATGCATTCGCATATGATTGCGATATAAAATTGAAGAGTTTTGGAAAAGAGCCAAGTTTGACCTTTGTGAGCGTTTATTTGGTTTTGTTCTTATGGCAGAAGATCATAAGTAAAAAAACTTAAATTGGAGCATTGTACCTATGCCGTTTTGGCTCAAGCTGTGTATATAAACGTATGTCGTTTTCGTTTAAAGTACATAAACCATAAGAGTTAATATTACCAACAAATTATGACCGTTGAATCGCGTATTGTTTATAAGATTGTGAAAAACCTGATTTCGACAAGTTGTCTTATGTTCCTTGTTGCCGCAGAACTTTTAAATGCTTAGGTCGTCGAAAAAACGGTGTAATAATAAACGTACCCCATCATTTTTAAAGGTCCAGATTACAAAAATCACTTGTTGCTTACTATTTTAATATAAAATCATTACTGCACAAAATTTTTCTGCCTTCCTTGATGTGCCTTTTCTGAATGGATGCGCTCTCTACTGAACTTATTTCGGTTCAGTGGGCTGCAATTATTATCACTTCACTCTGCAGTACTATCCTGTAAAATATTCTCATTTAAAAAGCTTTTATGATGAAAACCGTACTTGCTGCTCCGAAATCGTACTATTTTCTGGGCTAATATATTTATTTTTATTCCAGTACACGGAATGTATTCCGATCTTTATCTGATTCCGACTATGCAATGACGTTTGTACAGAAAGATGTAAGGTTATGTATATTGTTCTGACTTCAATTACCATTCAGCGAAATTCACAAGATAATATCCGAATTATTCGTATATAGCCATATTCTCGTACGTATGTATGTATATTCTCCGGAATTTCAGATTTCCATACCCAACTAGCTCTTGTTATTATCTGAACGATTTCCTTGTGCTAACTTGGGAAATGAAATGAAATCAGTCGACGTAAAAAAAAAATAAAAATAATCCTTTGCATTACACAGTCACTTTCATTGCGCTTACAACAACGTTTTTTGATAGCGCACGCATAAATTGAAAACAAACAAAAGCCGAATACTGTCGCAGCATTGACCCAGACTGCCTTTTCACGCATATTTCATTTCCAAAAAATGGATTCACTCATTTCCGTCCTTTCTTAAAATATAATTCATCCGATTAAAAGCGCCGGCGGATGAAACGGAAATGCGCGAGTGAACAGAGTCTGACCGGCTCCTGATAAGTAATAAATTGTCAAATGTAAGTGGACAATAAATTGTGGACTAAGGAGGAAGCCACTGCCAGTACCAGGATGGCATCCTTCGGGATAGAGAAAATTAGATTTTTGACACAATTGATGGGAATACGGCTTGTCCTTTCGTGATATGACAGCATAAATCATATCGTCTTGGAGGAAGTAGTCATGCGTGCTTTATACACAGATTGATTAACCGTCGCTGACGTGGATTAAGGATAGGTTATATTTATCCGAAATGTATGGGATTTTCGAAAAGAAATAATAACTGGTATAGGTAATTAGTAATAAATAAACTAAAAGATTCGCATAAATAATATCAAGAAGACATTGTATTGTACACGTCACTATGTACGTTTTATAGGTATCATGTGTCGAGGCATTCTCAAATGTGAAATTATTTTGAAAGGACTGACTCGGCTGCTAAGTTGACTAGAGCGTTTAGACAAATGAGTTCTGCCATAAGAATTTGTTGTGATCCTGTGCGACCACAAACAATCATATCTAAAATCCTAGATGAGAAAGGAAGCATTAATTAATAAATCATTATTTCTTCAACAATTTATAACATCATCCTGCCAGTGTCAAAATTTCAATAAAAAGAAATGAAATGTGGTTTTTAATTATATATTTAATAAAGACTGTAATTACATTATGGTATCACTAGTAGTGTTGTCATATGTAATACCATTGCAGTTGAAATGAACCCAAGACACAGCACCGACCGATGGTGCAATTAGAGAGAAGGAGAGGATTTACATATGCACATTGTTCATAAATATTTGCGGATTATAGTCTGCGGGAAAAAAATTGGGCTGGGGGGAATATTAAATATTCGCGTAGTACGGCTGAAAAACGAGTCTCGAAATTTTAATGTGCGTCCGATAGCATGCATAAGGATAAACTGATAGCCATTGCTATCGAGACGTGTATTGCGGGTGAATTCAAGTAGACGAGGAATGCAATTGGCAAGGCCACTTTCACTTTCACAGAATCATTTGTTAAAATTGCGATAAAACAGGACATGACGCACACAGAAGACACAACCCGCGATATTGTTGTCTCCTATAAGTGTAATAGCTAGCTTTTGGATTCTATCTTGTAGGTACAGTGTGGTATTGGAGGCACCAGACCATATATGAGCGTTGTACTCAACTTAAGGCCGAATATACGCCTTGTAAGTTGAAGCCAAATCAGAGGGTGGATTAAGGATATCTAATTATTTTGCAGTATTTTTAGCGACTTCGAATGTGTCATCTTTCCAATGTTTTTTGTTGATACACACACCAGGGATGGAAAGTTTTCCGATTTCATGGATACAAGTGCCATTCTTGGATAATGACTGTTTGTTATAGGTTCGCTTTGCTGACAACAGACAGCAGACAGCATTGAGATTCGGAAGCATTGAATCTAAATATCAATCAATTTTGAAATTGTTGGCACCATAAATAGCAAATCTTTTTATGTAATATCAGCTGGAAAATGATTAAAAAATATCAAAATATATCCAAAATTAAAAAAAATCCATTTCGTAACAAAATTTGTTCCAGCAATTCTGAACAAAGTTGCTACAGACATTAGTGCATTAGCCTACAAATTACAAACAAACATTGACTTTTATTTATAGATATTGTTTTGTGATAAACGACATTTTTTCTTTATTATACATTGATAATAAAGGGTTTTCCAATAAGGACATGAAAACTTTTTTTCAGAATACACATACGTCGTTTCAAATGGTCCATGGCCTTCAATTCTTGAGTCAGCTTGCCAATGTATAGGTGTAATGTCCAAATGCTACGCCGCGGAATTTGTGCCACTAAGCTTGTTATTGCCTGTCTACGAGGGCGAGTCAACGCTCTTAAAGTTGCAGTGACCGACTACGTATATTGGTAAAACATTTTTATAATTTGGTGTCGTTGTTTGTTCGTGTACTTTACCGTTACGAAAATGTTGAGCTAAGTTGTCAGGTCCCTATTTGAAAACCATATTCTTATACATAGTTTGCCGAGAATTGAACGTACAATATTCAGTGAAAGAATACTGGAAATTCTACGTTCATCCCTCAAATTCTCTAATACTGACCTGCAGCCTTATGAATGGCAATTACCAATGAAAAAGTGCATTGAACATTGCAAGCATTTGAATGCAAACAGAGAGCCTGATGGTATCATTAGGATTTTGGTATTGTAAGGGCAACAACATGCAATTGTATGAATTTGGTTAGGATGTGCGGAAACAAAATCTGGAATTTTCCAATCGAAATAGCTACACCGTTCATTTTTCACAACAAACCTTATACCGATGCCAAATTTTGTATGAATTATATTATGAAGCTACTTACATATGATGAAGAGATTCAGCGTTTACTGTATACTCCTATCCGCGCGTGAAATTAAATCGAAGGCTGCTTCAGACATTGTCAAAAGCAATCTCATCGCCGTGAAGTCGCAGCATCATTCGTTTTGGGTACACTATTCACTTATATTAATTCATTTCGCTGATAAGGTCTATGTC